>OW203772.1:4267574-4687517 GCA_934045905.1 Leuctra nigra
CAACGAGGTGTTGTAATAAAATGCATATATGTATATATATATATATATCGCTAAGCGAAGTCATGGTGTATAAGATTGTCCTGTTGGTTAAAATCAGATAGGTTCTACGCTAGTGCGTGTCAATAATGTAAAATAAAGTAGTCAGTCTGGATAAAATATGAGCTGGTATTACAGTGGAAACTGAGGTCATATTGAGCCAGGTGCCGTTTTTATAAATACTGGCCCTGGCTCAACTAAACCTACATAGCTAACTACTTGTCTATGATGCTTAACCCAACGGCTGGTGTAATGGATACCTCGGTTCTCGTCAGATCACCAAGGTTAAGCAACATTGAGCGCAGTCAGCGATTGGATGGGTGACCATTCAACTCTGCCTTGCCAGGTTGCTGCCGTTGGGCCAGAGGGACTGGGGTGTTTGGGGGTTAGTGTGACGACCTCCCTCCACCTGTTATCAGTCTCTCGACGGCGCGGGTTGTGGAGGCTCGTGCTGTGAATGTTACACCGTCCTTCGGAAGGGACGTTAAGCCGTTGGTCCCCTTGGTATCTTTCGTCAGGAGTAGGCTACATGCCGGTACCGGGTTTCCTCTCCTCCCATCTCTATATTACATTCTCACTAGTGGAGCCTGGCTCTGTTGAGAATATAGACTTAATAATAATAATAATAATAAAAAGACTTCTTGCAGCGTGTTGCTGTGTGTAGCTAGATGAAATCAAGGGTCCCAGTATCTTTCAGGAAGTTAATAAGCTTGTCAACAGATTTCTCATCGTCTCCGAGCACCTCGCTGAGATTACTCGAGAGACGATGGCGACGGCGTGCATGACGGTGTTCTTCACAGTCCATCAGCATGTATTGGACTGTTAGAGGAACACCGCAGGTGTCACACTGTGGATGTTCCTCTCTGTTCATGAGATATCCGTGGGTTAAGCGAGAGTGACCAATCCGTAATCGAGCGAAGGCGACCTCCTCCCTCCGAGATCGACGTGAGCAGAGCGTGAGCAGAGAAAGAGCAGAGCTAAGTAGATAATTAGTAATGTTGTTTGTGAACAACATTACCAACATTATCAATTTTTGTGTTGTCTGTTTTTTTTTTTTTTTTTTTTTTTCTTTTCTGTGCCTCACGATATACAGGTCAGAGCTTTTCTTCGATCGAGCTGAAATTTTGCACACATGTACGTAACATTTCCGATTGTTGCAGACCCCAATTTTTTTGAAATCCATTGATTGGTTCAAATTTAAAAAAAAAAATATCTTTAGATTGGTAGTTTTGATCAATTTGAAATTTTGACAAGTCATTACCACTAACATTTTACCAATCATACAAAGTTTCAGCCAAATCCTCTGATTGGTTAAAATTTAAAACCATCTTTACTGTTATTTTTTAAATTTAAACTAGAACCGTTTCACCGATCAACTTCAAACTTTGCATGGTCATTGGGACCAACATTATCTGTGTATTTGACAATTTTTAGAGAGATCTGTGATTAAATCCAAAAGTTATTGACATTTTACAGACATATTGCTTGTTGCTATGGATCACGGCGACATTGACGCCTCAGTTCCAATGTTCCAAGGTAGTTAGAACAGAAACTTTCAATCGCATAATTATGACACTAATAATCAACAGATCGATCTGATATTGTGTACACACACTAATATCATATGAGTGGTCCCAGGTATATTTTTTGAAGGAGATCTGTGATTTTTGAAAATTAACACGGAACCGTTCAATTATATAGGTTCAATCGATCAGCTTAAAACTTTGCATGGTTATTTTGGAATTTTTGAAGATTTTCATACAAGTCGGTGACGAAACTCAAGAATTATTTGCTTTGCTTTTAATAACATTTTCAATAGACAGAATTTCGGTTCGAGGTGTTGCGCGTATCCGTGCTCGCTCATCAACGCTTTACCCAGAGCGTTTTCCTAGTATGTACCATGACAATCTTGGTCTTTCATGGCAGCACTTTTTTCTTTCAAGGCTTTGAACATTGGTTCTTGAAACTCATAGGCACTCTTGATTGAATTTGAGTGCCTTTTCAGGGTATTCACACAAGGCATTGGCAAGATCTTGTGTTTGCGGATGTGTTTGTACAGTGCATGGCTCTTGATTCTCATAAGTACACTCTAAGAAATTTTCTATCAAATCTAGCACCGATTGAACTCCGATCGGTGCCCCTATTGGAACAGTTTTTAGCGGTGCTAATTCAACACCTCCCTTGCGGTGCTAATGTTGAAGTGTAATCGGTGCTACAATCTAGCACCCTTTTACGGTGCTAGATTTGCTAGGAGTGACTTATAAAGGAGTTTATTTTACACCGTAGCGGAGTCGACATTGCACCGATCGGTGTTAATAGTGTGACTCAGCGGTGTTATTAGTACGCTTGATTGGTGTTAATAGTACACCGGAGCGGTGTTAATAATTCACCGAGCGGTGTTAATAGTACACCTGATCGGTGTTAATAGTACACTGGAGCGGTGTTAATAGTTCACCGAGCGGTGTTAATAGTTCACCTGAACGGTATTAATAGTACACCTGATCGGTGTTAATAGTACACCGGAGCTGTGTTAATAGTTCACCGAGCGGTGTTAATAGTACACCTGATCGGTGTTAATAGTACACCGGAGCGGTGTTAATAGTACACCGGAGCGGTGTTAATAGTTCACCGAGCGGTGTTAATAGTACACCTGATCGGTGTTAATAGTACACCGGAGCGGTGTTAATAGTTCACCGAGCGGTGTTAATAGTACACCGAGCGGTGTTAATAGTTCACCTGAACGGTGTTAATGGTACTCTGCAGCGGTGTTGTATAGTACACTGAAAAAATAGATACCTAGTTGTAATTAAACAGTTTGGTCAATATTACAATTATAGTTATTAAAAAAAAGGAATTTTCTGTTTCAGTTAATAAAATAAGATAACCAATTCTGGGTAATTAACAACAAATAGTTTCGATACCGCAAATAAACATGTTACACGACTTCGTTTGAGTACCTAATTTTAAGTTGTTAAAAGAGGAATTAAGTTATAGGCCAAACAGTTAAGTTACAACGATATAATGTTTTTAGTTTGCTGTAACACCACCGTGGTACATTCAACGTAGAAAAATGCTAAAAGAAGTAAATGAGCAGTATAAAATAAATGCAAATAATATTAAAATTCCAAAATTGTTACCAAATTCATGCATATTCTAATATATAAGAATATTGGGACAAGGGAATAAAAGTTGCAAATTTAATAAATTAACAAATAAAGAAGACAGAGCGAGAGTAAAGCTAAAACCATAAAAATCCAAAAGCCGGAAATGGTTCCAATTGTAGATGTCACTATGTCACTATACTTATACTTCCTATATCAAGTTTTATATTATTATAATATTGATAATTGTTTTAGTTAAAAACAAAACTTAAGTCTCTTTTAATAAAAAAAATTTGTCCTGAAGAAGATTCTTACATAAATATGTAATAAAAGTAACGGGGTGTAGTATCCCAAGTATAGTGACTGTGATCCTGAAACTTTATAAAAAAAACTATTGTACGTAGTTTACTCTGACTTTGACTTCTATATACGGTTTGAAGTAAGTTGATATATTCTACATTTATTTGGCTTCTCTCTTTCGTAATACATCATGATGAATATAAATAAAGTGGTACATTGAATACAAAGCACATATCATTTCTGTTTTATCATAAAGAATATGTATGTTTACCATAAAACTTACCACGAAACATAAAACAAATTAAAATAGTTATTATACTATGAATGTTCATGAATGTTTATACTTAAAATAACAATTTCTCCTGGAAGCAATTAATCGGCGAAGCCAAATATAATTATTATGAATCAATAGTAATGTATACAAAGCGTATTATGATAGTTGATACATGTAATGCAATTTTATAAATCATGTACTTATAGATATTTTTATGGATATACTTAAACATACAGTGCTCGTCTTGCACATTATTAAAATTACACGTATTCCAATTATATTTATATTGAATAAATTCAAAAATGTCGTAAAGACTTACAATATGCGTTACATATTGGATATTATAATTATGTTTGCATTACAATTTTTTTAAATTATGTTTACCGAACAAAAAATATTGATCAAGTGCAGCAATAATGCTAATACGTATTTTCTAATAGTATTTTATTTATAGATAATAATGTTAATATTATGCATAATATCATTGATAAGTTTAAATGTAAAATAATAATATTGATTTAATTGACATTCACCTTATGCTTCAGCGTTCTGAATCATTAAAGTTCCAACTATTTGTAGTTTTTTTTTCAATGGTCTATGGACCTCATACAATGTGATACCTAGGAACAACGTACCATTGAGTACCGACATGGCATTGATGGCGCTCCAGGGGTGGATGGTGATGCAAGGATGACATATCTATTACACTAAAACATCCACTATTCGACACTGTATATGCATGGTAGTGTGCATCATTTTGCTCAGTGTATTGCATTTCGCAAAGCAAAAATGGTTTGGTATCATAAATGAACAGATAATGAATGAGATAAAACTCAGGAAAATTATTAGAGGTATTAACTCCTGTACAAACCAAAAAATTCTTTTGGTACGAATAACCCAAATTAATTTTCTGAACAAGCAAAATAGAGTCATCAGCTTGAGCATCAAAGTAATCAATTATTTCGTCCTTATGTACGAAACAACTCAATTTGATTAATGTTTCTTTTCCTATTATTTCCATTACTAAATCCAAAGTTTTATCTTTCCAATAGTACGCCATGTACTCCTGATGACGATGGGATAAAGAGAAGCATATGTTCCAAAAATTTCTTAGTTTCAAAGCCAAGTTTTTGAAGTAGAAATGTTTTGCTTCGTAGCGCATGGCCCACATGTGAATTAGAGGCCCCATTGTTCTGATTAATCTTGGATAATGTATCATTAAATGATGTTTGGGTATCAGTTTCTTGTCTGGAAATTGTTGGTTGAAAACTGTGTGATGTTCAATAATAAGTGTTTCAAGACAATCAATCATGCTCGAAGTTATTTTGGGAGCAAAAACTATATCCATGATTCTCAATAAAAGCAATATAAGATTCCATTTCTCCTTATATTCTTCAAGTACCAAATCGCCAATGATCAGTGGAATATATCTTATAAGAGTCCATGCTTGTGCCGCTTTTTGACCAACATTTGATCCTCCCTTCTCGAGATTAATTGGGCTGGGAATATTATGTCTCTCAAGAAAACCATAATTGAAACATTTTATCCGATCGTTCAAGGATCTGCGAGTAATTATCTTTGCTTCTTCTGTAAAATATTTCAAAATTAACTTTAATTCATACTGAGCCGCGCCCTCCAAGATTTCGTGCATAATGTCACAACTTGGTGCATCTATTGTGTGGAAATATTTCAGTTCATTAAGTATGCTCGGATTTTTAATCCCAAATACTGCAGGGTCCTTAGGTCCACGACAACAAGCCAATGACAAATGCTCTTTGTATAACTCCTTCGTTCTTACTTGTACTAATTCATTGTGTTCTGAAAATATTTCCAAAGCCAGATCTTTATCTAATAAACAAAACCTGCAGTAGTTGGTAGCACTAAACGACTCGACCATTCCACATAATGCATTTGCACCAAGATTGTCATGGCTCAAGGACGTAATAGTGCCTCTCAAGTATTGTTGATTAGGTAGAAAGTCTACTTCAATTCCTCTTGTTTCTAGTAATTTTATATCATCGACCAAAGGTTTCAAGATAGTGTTTAACGAAACATCACCTGATTTTAAATCTGCAGTGTGAAACAACGCTACTAGATGAATGTTGTCTAATTGACTATGCAGCCTATGGGGTAAATTTTGCACTGTAAAGTATATTCCTCCGAGTTTGTTTACACCGGTCTTATGGCCAATGGGATTTACTGTTTCGAATTCATCAAAATATAGTTGAATACATATAACGTATTTATCTTCAGAAAACAAACCATTATTCTTCATGTAGGAACCATCTTTAACACTTTGATAAATTCCATCATGTGAGCGTACATCTGCGTTTGAAATAATGTACGACTGGAATGACTTGTTACTCACAAGATATTTTAGTGTATCCAAAATAGGAACGTAAACAAAAAAATTTGTTACTGGAACTTGTGTGTATACTCCGATATCCTTATCCCATTGTTGGTCTTCACGTACAGAGATTGGAATTTGCATGGGGGTGGGAATACAATCTGCATACAGCTTCCTTCGTTGGTAACTTGACTGAAGTCCTTTGAAGGGATTTGATAACAACTCTACTTTATCCAGCAATAAAGTTTTCTTTAGACATAGATCGATATTGTCATTGTTGATAACATTTTTAAAATCCTGGGCTATTGGTTCTAATAGTTCGTGAGTAGAAGTTATAATTTTATCCACAGTACTTGCAGGTAATCCTATAGCAGATAAATGTGACACAAATTTTGTCGCCATATCCTTGACTGCTTCAGTGGTAAGGCTAGGAAGCTCAGAATCATTGGATTTGACACTTTGATCGTCTGTTTCATTGAAGTTATTGTGTGTTTCATTGAAGTCATTGTGTGTTTCACACACATTAGTTTCAAGAAGAGTGGTACATGCACTTAAGTCTGTTTCCAAAATGTTAATAAAATTACACTTCAACATGTGTTTTCTAAGTCCATTAAAACTACGAAAACATTTTGGGCAACTTGAACTGAAACATTTTAATTGTAATTTAGATCCGTCGTAAATTGCATGTACCACCTTCAAGTGATGTATGGCAAGAGGAACATCTCGGCAATTTAATCCACAAATGTAACAAATCAGAAGGCGACTCATAGTATCTACTACACAATAGCGCACATAATTCTTGTACGGATGTCCCTCATTCGTGCTGTGTAGTTCATGTTTTCAATACCAAAGGTTAGAGACTCAAGAAACCCCCACATCTGCTCTAGATTAGAGTCGAACTTACAGTTGAAGACAAAGTAACTCTTAAAGAGCTGATCAAACGCCTCCAAACTGGATGCTCTGTTGCCACACGAGATGTAATTATTGTCTATGAAGAGGTAGTACTTCGAGATGGAGGCCTTATTTGGCCCAACTGCCAGCAGGAATGGCTGCAGGTTGTTTGTTTCAGGGGCACTGGGCAGAGGAACTCCAGTCTGTGGAAAGAATGTCATCTGTGAACTTTCATAATCTTTGACTTAACTAGGTATTGAGCTCGGCAATATTCACAAGCCCGTGCATTGAGTATCATAACGGTACAGCACTATTTTTAAAGTAAATGTTACTATTTCTGAGGTGGGTGATAGTCTTAAATTTCGTTGAACTCAGAACTGTATATGTAAACTGTGGACACTATTTTAATGTTAGGATCTTGTCCACCCACAAGATCGAAGTTTACAAAGCTATATGTCTAACTAAAGGATGTAGTATATACCAAACTATACCTTGTGGAACAATATAAGTCTGTCCACAGCTGCAGAAACGCTCAGCCTATCAAAATTTTTCTTTCCACGTAGGGTTGGTGGTATGAGGTGGACGAGACCTATCATAGCCGCAGTTGTAGAATCCCAACCTGCAATTAAATGTAATTATTATATTATTGGACAAACAATAAAATGGAACTCTGACAAGATCGGTAGGTTTTTGAAAATCTACTGTCTTCAAAAGAAGGGTTACATTTTGGAACCCGATATTTCTATCATCGACTTTTGAAATAATCTATTTTATGTTAACCTTTGCTAAAGTTGATAATTGCTGTCCCAACAATATTGCGTGCAAGATAAGTAATAAATATGTAAGGAGAAGTGACGACAGCACTAAGATTAGGAAATCATCGACATTGAAGATCATATCAAATGTATGTGTGCATTTACATATCTTGATAAAATAATTAAAATGTAAAAATGTAAACTTACGATCTTCATTTGGAGTGCCTTCAGTAATCTGGTTTTTGTTAAGGTCTTTGCACACCGATAGAATTTTATTTTCAATTTGTGGAAAAGTATTCGTGTATTTGGTACACTTGTCTGGGTGCATCAGCTCAAAGTCACAACCGATCTAAAAATTAAAAATAATTTCAATACATGCAAGTAATTAAATACACTTAATACAATAAATAAGATTGATTGTGAACGTTAACTTATGCCTAGTGAAAACTTTAGATTGAATTTCAATCATTTTACTAAACATAGAAATAGGAGTGTTTAGAACTACACCTTCTTTTAGTTTCCAATACATGAAACAGGGTATATTTACTTATTGCTGGATCATTTTTATACCCCTCCCCACCCCCACACACAAAATAATATACTATTTTAATTTTAATTTTTTTTGTACAATAAAAATTGGGGTTATAATAAAAATTGGGATTCGTTTGAAACGAATGTTTATGATGAACGTTGGTATTTAAAAAATTAAAATATAGGGCTCATCTCATGTCCTGAAAAGATTGGCATTTTAAATAATTTTACCCTGCATCCGTGACTTACCAATTGAGGCGTATCAATGAAGCGAGGAAATCTCAAAAGTATGTTTTTGCAATCAGCTTCATTAGTTCTCAGACGTTCGCGGATAGGGTGAGTTTTTTTCATTCGTTCAAGAATTTCATTAGTTTGAGTTTTGTGGCAAGCACTCATGAGCCACAGTTCTTCTCTCTTCAACTCTGGGTCATAGCCAGTAACATCAGTGGATGTATCAGTGTATGTAGCACTTGGCGTATAAATGGATGTATCAGTGTATGTAGCGCTGGCCGTAGTAGTGGATGTAGCAGTGGGTTGATCACTGACCGTAGTAGTGGCCGTAGTGGTGGGTTGATCACTGACCGTAGTAGTTGATGTAGCAGTTGATGTAGCACTGGCCGTAGTAGTGGGTGGTACACTGACCGTAGCAGTGGATGTAGAACTGGTCGTAGTGGATGTAGCACTGGCCTGATCACTGACCGTAGTAGTTGATGTAGCAGTTGATGTAGCACTGGTGGGTTGATCACTGACCGTAGCAGTGGATGTAGCACTGGTCGTAGTCGTCTTACCAGATTTAGAAGGAGTTGGAACAACACTCTCAATCGCAGCAGTTCTCTGCGAGGGATTCTTGGTTCTATTGACCGTCTTCAAGCGCCAGCCAATGTATCCTCCCCGAGTGGAAGGATCGTAAAAGGTTTCCTGTAATCAAATTTGTGTACCCTTAATAACAGTTATCTACTACCAGCGAGAGCTTATACATTTTACATGCGATTTGATATGCGTTTGCAAGTTTCTGCTCTACAGGCCTTGGAACTGCGTCAAGAGAAAAGTGATAAAATAAATGAACATTCTTCTTCGATCAACAAAACTGTGAAGAACATATTTTTAGGGAAAATGACTCTTACGTTACGTAAAAAAAAAATTACGTTTGATTTGAAATGTCATGATATACTAACAAATCTGATGTCAAAATGCATCAACACGAAACTCTGATACAACAATTGTCCAGAATGTATTTATTTTTAATACGTCACGCCAGCTACATGGCAGCCAATTTACAACTTGAATTTAACTAAAGAAGAAAATGTAACTCACGTAGCCTTCAGAAGTACTGTGGTCCCTTAGGTTTGGAAAAAGTTGTACTGTTGCCTTCGCGATTGCTATCTTGGCCACTCGGCTGGGATATTGGCCGTGCTTAGATTTAAGAATGTCACAAGCAATATTTACCAAGCGCTTACGGCTACTGTCCGAGAGAGTTTGCTTTGTTTCATATTCATTCAAAATCTCACTGCCTCCCGATCGGGAAAGTAGCCCGTTTTGAAGGTCCTCAAATAATAAGATATAATACATTTTTGCGTTTAAAAAATCCAATAGAAAAAAATAGGACTTTCATTAATTTAAAATATCGGGATATAAACAAATAAATTATACTATTTAAGAAGGGCAGTATACATTTCATTGCCCGAATAAAAATGTGTGAACGTATTACATTATCTCACAAGAACTGATAATCTACTTCGCAAACTTACACTTGTTTGTATCTCGCTGTTTCTTATTTCTGGTGTTTTAAAGGCAGTTGGGATGTAGGGTTCAGGTTCAGTCTTATCAGGTAACGACCTCTTTCTAGATTGTGGTTCCAATGGTTGCATTTCATCCAGAGAGAGTGTTGTGCACTGGCTAAGTGCTGGAGACATCGTTATCATTGAACTTTCTTCGTCAAAATTATACAAACTATTGTCAATTCCTGTAGCACTTGTCAAATCTAAGTATGTCAGATAGTTTGTTCTAATTTTGAGATCTTGGAAATGCAGAAATGGAAAGACCTCTGCGTCGATTGCAACGTCATCGTTGTCTGTGACTATAATATCTTCCAGAGGAGCCTCGATGTTAAATTTCAGTTTGGCTGTCAAAAAATGAAATAAGTACATCTAAATGCAGAGCCAATTACAATTTGAAAGTCAAGAGTCTTCCTATTTCCACCTTAATAACAATTAAATCTTCTTCATTATTCAATATTTAGTAAATTACAACAGCTTATCTTCGCGGGAGGAACGGGTGTTTGGGGGGGGGGGGGGGGAGCATAATGTAATATGCCATCACACACAAATCACCTTCTCTAGTCTGAGTAATATTTCCATTTATTTTATGTCAGAAGCAAAAATAAGGACCGCACTTTCTGTCCAAAACCTAAGCCCATTTAGAAGTTTTTATTCGGCCTAATTTTTCAAATTAAATTTAAATATGTCTATTGTCTTCTGGAGCTGTGGACCTTGGACTTAAAAACAATCGGATTCAAATATTTTCAAAATTAAACATCTGGTTCATTAGATGTAAAAGAAGACATGAATTGATTCTTTCCGGTTATATGTGAAAATGTGTACACACAGTAGGTTACGGTTTTAAAATGAAAAGGGTTCGTTTCATTTCAGGACCCACATGAAATGCGCATTTTACTGCTTACAGCTGTCAAGAGTTCAAGTTGAGCCAGACTATGCCTTTATTACACTAGTTAGTAGGTAAACTTGGTGTGCTTAGCGAAGCTTAGTAATGACTGTGTGATCAAGTCAAAACTTGTAATATAAACTTGCCTTCATCTAGCAAGCACGCGTATTGACCTCGGTAAAATCAAAATGCTGACTGTGAAACAACGTATGCGAACCGCTTGAGAAAGGCCCATTAACACAAGCATTAACGTAATGTGCTTAAACGTAAGTATTTATTTGACTAAAACTTAAATAATGTTGACTCTTCTAAATTGTAAAGCGTCAACCGTTGTGAATACTATATATCAATGTACAATAGATAGATGGAAGGAGCATTCCATTTTTAGATCAATAATTTTTCTATATTCATTAATAATCCTAAATGTACATTTGACACTCTCTTCAACAATCAAATTTGTATCTGTTATACAGTGTCATGGCAATCATTTTATAATGACAGTGTTTATTAATTGTAATAAAGTTGTAAAATTCAGGTTGTATTGTGAATGGGGCTCAAGGCTGACGCATTGGAATTGCATCACGAATGTGTCGACTCGCTCATCTCATAAAACCCAGCTAGTGAGATGGTGAAATACCCAGAGAGTTAAAATATTCCACACTGATTTTTAAGCAGGCCGCAAACCATTTTAATACTCAAGTAAATTGTTTTATAATGAATCACAGTTACCTCAATTTTTATATGTGAAATATCAATCAATTTCGAAATTCATATTTTCATCTTTATTTCTACCATCCTATCTATCACTTTAGGACATCGTTGAGGCGTTGAACAGAAGTGAATCATAATCAATTTAAAAAATCAACATCCACTTCCAACAGTTAGAAACACTCGAGATCCAAACATGACAGCATAATTCTTGAATTATAGTTATAAACTAAACTGATAAATGAAAAACACTTACATTTCGGGATGTTTGTTGAAACCTGCGGAATTTGGCTCAGAGGGTAGAACACAAAGAATCAGCAATATTATAATCTGTTTATTACAAAGAAAATAAATGTTCATTGATGTGAAAAGAGCAATCAAAAATTATGAAACAATATTACGTTCGATACGTCGGCAGTAGTGATGATGTCGTCTGGTTTGTTTACTTCCGCGTAAACAAGTGGATGGCGTTGACTCTTGCGTAGTGTGTCCCGTGAACTCCAGTCCACCAGCAGCATGAAATGACTGGATATGTCACCTCCTTCAGCTGCGATGCGATGATGTTGTCTAATAACCCCTTGGTTACCAGGACGTCCAGCAGTCCGTGCACAAGGAGTGACCTCCTCGAGCAGTTGGCTCAGGCTGATGACGTTCGTGGCTGCAGACTCGTCGGTTTCTCCCGGAGTTGCAATTCACTAACTTTTATACTTTTAACATTTACTGACTTTAATGTTGAAACTGTTCAGTTGATCACTTGTAACTTGAAATTGTCTTAATGCGATATTATTTGCCTCAGCACTAGGCTTGAAGTTTGAATTTACTGGGTTGACGTTTATACAAAAATGTTATTTTAATGTTTACCTTCGATCACATCGGCACTGTCTCGCTGAAATTATACTATGTTGCGTGCACAAGGCTTCACGGTTCGCGAGGCAGGTCTCACTGCTCTGAGAAAACTCCGACTGATGATGTTTGGCTGGTAGCCTGACGTTTTATACCCTCTGACATCGTTTTCCCTCCAAAGAATCTGATTGGTTGGTTTCGTACACGTGATAGCTAATTTTAGACATTCTGTCATTTCTAAAGCCCGCGAAACGACTTTCTTTCTGCACGTAGGCCCATGCTTTTCTTGGAATCTCTGAAAACTAGTCTGGCTGACTGGTTTTGTAGCGTTATCACAATGACTGGTTCACTTGTTATTACGTGGTGACATCACAATTTAGGTAAGGTCACATACTTTTTATATGGATTCACTCACTTTCTTGATATAATTGCACATTGTTAAACTTATTTGATTGCTCGTTATATTTTTGTCTATATTTTGATTGCTGTTGAATTTTTAAGATTGTAAGTTTACATAATGATTCTAATTAATTACTTTGTGTTCAGTTAACCTTGACTCTAAGAATGCCATGCTACAAGCTTGTTCATTCTTTAAACCTATTTCAAGCAAACATTATTATTTTTTAAAGTTAATTTTCTAACCTAGATAGGCCAACTTTTTACAGAGCCCCCTGAATTCTTGTTGTTCACCTTTTGACTGAAGTCAAATTTGAAACACATTGAAATTTTGAATGAGAAAATGGTGATAAAACAAGGATTCACATAGAGACTGGACTATCTAGCAGGAATAATCTCTTCCTTTTGACAAACAAAAAGTTTCCTTCAACAGATGCAAGTTTATTTCCCCTTACAGCTGTCTAATCTAAACCTGAATGAATGAACTCACCCCTCCATCTACCAAAACAAAAACAAACCTCATCCTACCTCCCGGAAACGATGCTCAACTCAACCCTCTCTCACGATCCCGTTATTGGCCTAGTGACCTACTTTTGCTGGGTCATCATACTTCGACCATAACAATCAACATAACATTGCTGTTGTCATCAGTAGGAATCATTTGTTCGACGTATTGATTTCTTTCTTCCGTCCACGATCGAATGGAAATGAAATCGTTCTTTCTTCTGTTTTGTCTTGAGTTTTCACCCTTGAAATATCTTCAAGTAGCTGTTTCCAAGTAGAATCTTCCCTGTTTTCTTGAGCAGTGGTCGATGTGTAGTTTTCATTTTCGTCAGCTTTCTTCTTCAGTTCTCGTACGTTCATTTGCAGTCCATCTTGCAAGCAAACATTTTCGTCTTCTTCTCTCAAATCATTATTCAACCCTTTCTTCAAAACATCATCGTTTTCATTCATAATCACCTTGTCATTTTTCTCGTCGTGAAACTTTTCACCATTACTTTTAAAGTCGCCTATAGACTTCAAAACATCGCCAATTTCTTCAACTGTTCGAACTCTGTCGAAATCATCTTGATTCGCAATCGGAATCTGTAATACTTCCTTCTCGCTCACTTGTGGCAATACTACCTCGTAATTGTCTTCAAAATTCTTCCTTCGAAATACATTTTCATCTTTCTTCATCTCAGTAAATTCACGCCTACTTTCATCAACTTCTTCTTTGTCTGGTCCATCCAAACTTTCAATTTTATTCTGGACAATTTCTTCTGGCACACAGCCCCCCTCTGTACTCTCTTGTGATTGCAACGTCTTGCAAGCAGCAGCGTCTTCAATCCCTTTCTTGAAAAGCAAAAAATCTATTTGAAGTTGCTTTTCTATTGCAGAAACCTCTGCTTCTCTGGCAGCTTCTCGCTCATCCATCTCTTTCTTCCACCGTCTTGAAGATCTGCGTATATACTCTTTAAGATCCTCACGCTCTTTCTTCTGCATTCTCCTAATTTCTTCTTTTCTCTCTTTGAAACGTGTTTTCTCGGTCGACGCAAAATCGTGTCCCATCTCTACTTTCCATTCTGTGTCGACCTCTGTTCGTTTCCCGAATTTTCATTTTTCGTTTCCTTCGTACCGGACTCTGGTGGACGATTATTATTATTCCCGTTACCATTCCCGTTACCATTCCCATTTCTGTTATGACTGTTTCTCCCGTTGTTGTTGTTATTGTAATTTCTGTCATAACTATTCCTGTTATTATAACCGTTCCTATTGTCATTGTAACCGTTCCCGTTACGAATTGGCTCATATTGCTTGGGATCTCTGATTAGTTTTTCAGTGAATTCATCATGCTCTAAGTCAGTCAGCTCTTTTATCAACTCATCTTTAGTTTTGACTTTGCCACGTACTATCACCCTGATGTTTGGTGGTAAGTGATTAATCAATATTCCAACCAAAACTTGTTCCGTCATATTGACCAATTCTGTCACATATTTTGCCTTGTTGATAATCCGATTGACATAGGTCACCATGTTTAGGTTCGAACTAATTTTGTATTCTCCAGCATAGATTGATCTGATTAGCTGATGCTGTACAGTTTGCGACCAATATTTATCTTTAAAAGCCTCTTCAAATTTGTCAATATTCTCAACGGGATTATTTACATACCAGTCTGCTGCTTTTCCATGTAAACACTTGACAATGATTCCCAGCTTCTGATTGTTATTCACATTGAATGTTGAAAAACGCTCTTTGATTAGCTTCAAAAATTGCATTGCGTTTATTGGGCAACTCTCTTCCCCATTAAATCTTATTGCCTCTTGTATCAGCGACTCAGTACAATGTTTTGCAAATTGCAACTCGTTATTTGCATGACACATGATATTCGATGTCGTTCCAGTCTTCTTGGCATTCTCATCTACCTTTTTACTTACGTCCTCTATTTTCTCCTTCATAGCTGAAATGCTTTCATTCTTCTCTTTATCCTTTCTTTCAAATCGCGAGCTTAATGAAAATAGCTCCAGACTGAGTTTCTTGTCACGCTCATCGATCTCAGTGTTGATCTTTACTAATTCGGATTTTACTTTTTCCTCTACACTGCTCGTTTGTTCTCCAATTGATTCTATGTAAGACTTAATAACCTCCAACTCTGTGTCGACTTTATCATTTATTCTCTGTACGCTCTCCTCTACATTTGAGACTCTAGTTTCGACCTTTTTCAATCCAGCTTGAATTTCACTGACGATCTCCCTGACGTTTTCAGTTTTTAACAACAACTTTTCCATCTCCTTTCCTCTTTCTTCCTTTTCCTTAATTTTCTCTAGTTTCCTATTCATTTCCTTGATAGCTTCTTTTTCCTGTTGTTCTTGCTGCATTTTCATTAAGAATTCCATAACTGGATTAGAGGATTCTTTCTCACCGAATTGTGAATATATACTGTCAGCTCTGGCTTCTTTTTGTCTCTCTTCAAAGATTGGCATTTCAACATGAGGAAGCGAGTCATCGTGTTCGTCCTCCACTATCACCTGGCTCCTAGTTACCTCGAGTTCACTAACCACTGACTGGTCCCCCGCCCCCTCTACAGTCTCATCTAAATCTACAGTTGCCGCTAAACTTGCATCTCGATCTGCCATCGTAACAGATGTAATGAACTAACATGCACAAATCTACAGTTGGCTTTATCTTTACGTTAACGGGTTGATTCTATGTAAAATTTCCAAATACATGAAAATTTTACGCAATGCCTGTGTCCACAAGTTTCAGAACAACTGAGTAACTCTTTCACAATCAAGAAAACAATTATTTCTTTCAAAACAATTGCTCCCAGGAATGTTATTCGAGCCCCACACGTTGAGCGCCACTGAAACCTGCGGGATTTGGCTCAGAGGGTAGAACACAAAGAATCAGCAATATTATAATCTGTTTATTACAAAGAAAATAAATGTTCATTGATGTGAAAAGAGCAATCAAAAATTATGAAACAATATTACGTTCGATACGTCGGCAGTAGTGATGATGTCGTCTGGTTTGTTTACTTCCGCGTAAACAAGTGGATGGCGTTGACTCTTGCGTAGTGTGTCCCGTGAACTCCAGTCCACCAGCAGCATGAAATGACTGGATATGTCACCTCCTTCAGCTGCGATGCGATGATGTTGTCTAATAACCCCTTGGTTACCAGGACGTCCAGCAGTCCGTGCACAAGGAGTGACCTCCTCGAGCAGTTGGATCAAGTTGGCTCAGGCTGATGACGTTCGTGGCTGCAGACTCGTCGGTTTCTCCCGGAGTTGCAATTCACTAACTTTTATACTTTTAACATTTACTGACTTTAATGTTGAAACTGTTCAGTTGATCACTTGTAACTTGAAATTGTCTTAATGCGATATTATTTGCCTCAGCACTAGGCTTGAAGTTTGAATTTACTGGGTTGACGTTTATACAAAAATGTTATTTTAATGTTTACCTTCGATCACATCGGCACTGTCTCGCTGAAATTATACTATGTTGCGTGCACAAGGCTTCACGGTTCGCGAGGCAGGTCTCACTGCTCTGAGAAAACTCCGACTGATGATGTTTGGCTGGTAGCCTGACGTTTTATACCCTCTGACATCGTTTTCCCTCCAAAGAATCTGATTGGTTGGTTTCGTACACGTGATAGCTAATTTTAGACATTCTGTCATTTCTAAAGCCCGCGAAACGACTTTCTTTCTGCACGTAGGCCCATGCTTTTCTTGGAATCTCTGAAAACTAGTCTGGCTGACTGGTTTTGTAGCGTTATCACAATGACTGGTTCACTTGTTATTACGTGGTGACATCACAATTTAGGTAAGGTCACATACTTTTTATATGGATTCACTCACTTTCTTGATATAATTGCACATTGTTAAACTTATTTGATTGCTCGTTATATTTTTGTCTATATTTTGATTGCTGTTGAATTTTTAAGATTGTAAGTTTACATAATGATTCTAATTAATTACTTTGTGTTCAGTTAACCTTGACTCTAAGAATGCCATGCTACAAGCTTGTTCATTCTTTAAACCTATTTCAAGCAAACATTATTATTTTTTAAAGTTAATTTTCTAACCTAGATAGGCCAACTTTTTACATTGTTTTGCTAATATTTCGATAGAAGGGACAAACGTTCTGTTTTCACTGAATATTTACACAATACTCTCCAAGGGGGGCACTGATATAGGTTGGGTACCTAGCCAAGGAATCATAGAATCTGGAATCTGGAATTATGGATCTGGAATCATCACTGAAACGTTTTTGACAAGTGCATAGAGACTAGAGTGAGTGCAGTTTGGACACTGCATGCCCCTCACAAAGTTGTACAGCTGCAGTGCGGGCATGCAGTGTCCAAACTGCACTCCATGCATCTTTCCAAAAGCGTATATTGCGTACAATAAACACGCAATAGT
The DNA here is from genome assembly GCA_934045905.1 of Leuctra nigra. Taxonomy (NCBI): domain Eukaryota; kingdom Metazoa; phylum Arthropoda; class Insecta; order Plecoptera; family Leuctridae; genus Leuctra; species Leuctra nigra. The sequence continues at coordinate 4,285,322 of OW203772.1, forward strand.
ACTAGGTAAATGCGTATTAAGCTCTCTACGAATGATTAATTTAATTTCGTACATACCTGCAACCACAAATGCTTCCAATGTCAAATCCTCTTCTCTCACCGATACATATTTCTTTTCGTGACGGAATGTAACGCGAAATAGGCGTACCATGATGGATAGCAAAAATCACAAAAAATAACAGTTTCAATTGCTAAATCAATTTATTCGCAACACAAAGACGCACCAACATGAACACACGCTGTAAGATCCAGACAAAGACTGACGCCAACTGCAGCGTGGTCGCTGGGAACAGGAGTTGAATCTGTCACATCAGCACCTTGTCAGCACCGGAAAGGGTGAGGTCGGAGTCAAAACGACTCCACAGCGGTGTGAATCTGTTTGAGTGACACCATATTAACACCGGATCAACACCGATGATGAAACATTTTTCAATCTAAGTAACACCGGCGTGGATTCACAGCCGCCGGTGTCAAGAAACGCAATTCTAGCACCGTAAAATTCTAGCACCGTCGACACCGGTGGCTGCGGTGTGCAATTAGCACCGTGGTGGTGTTGAATATTAGCTCCGATTTGCTAGCACCGGGCCGGTGGAGTTATTATTTTCTGACATTTCTAAGAGTGTAGGCACTCATAAACCCATTGCCGCGTGTAGCGCATACCTTCATTGTCTTTAACTTTTGCACCCATCACTGCTTCCTGCTCTCCTGGTTTTATACCTGCTTTGGCAATGGCATTTACTGCACTGTCTTCTTTCAGGCTTGCTCCAATGCTCCAATGTGGGAGCGAGATTCCCCGCGACCGGCCATACACGAACAGTGTGCAGTGATGATTTCCCCCGAAGGTTTTGAAAGAATCCATGGTTTAAGGGAAGGAAGTCCCATACTCTGCGAATGTTTCATTCATTAATATACTCTTTCATTAAATAATAGATTGTTATCTTGTGCCACCTATTGCCTCCAGTTAAGTTTTATATATCAACAAAAGCCACTGGTAAATAAATTGTGGCTTTCCATGGATTTCATATTCTTCATCTGTTCTTTGGATGCACAATTTACTGTATTTTACAGTTAAAAAAAAACTTACCACGGCCGTTCCATTTTCACGTATTCACTTCAAAATCAACCGCAGCACTTCCTATTTACTACATTTTCTTCTCATGTGTTAAGTATAGGGAAGACACTATTTTCGGTCCAGCTAACATCGGTAACTTAAAGGTGCTTGTAACAAAGATGAGAGGCTGTAATAATGATGGGGCCGAAGTACAATTGCCTATTGCTGCAAAAGCTGCATTGACAGCAAGAAGATCTTTACGTGTAATCATGTGGTCATGAGCATCACTGTGCTTTAATTGCATTACACAGAGCCTAAACTCAGTATCTCCTTGAAGTTTGTACTTAAATACAATGTCGTCAAAAGCACTTGCGCCCTCTACATTGACCCCCATGGAAAATCCAGGCGTGCGATTTACACCATGAAGAAACATAAGAGCCGCCATCTTGAACTCGTAAAGTAGGCCGTGTATGCCGGACGTCCCGAGTCGGATCTGGTATGTCGTAGCGGGTGGTTTGTCCCTCTCAGCAACTCTGCTGGCGTCTGGGGCACTGCTGGGGCCAGCATCACCCTGCGGGGATTCTCTCTTTCCTCCAGATCTTGGCTCCATATCCGCCATGCTGATTGGTCGCTGCTATGACAATTTTGTCAGGAAGTTAAGACTGTCTGAGAAGTTCCAGGACCCTGGTTCTGGTTGAAGGTGTCCCTGAGACATTGAGATTATGTCCTGAGATATCTGAGACCTAAGATATTGAGTTTGCTTCATTTCGTCAAAAATGTCTGCAATATTCCTGTAATTTTGACTGAGTCTTTCGAACAACTTGTACATGGTTGTTGATTAGCTCTGTCCACATAATTCCATGCATATAGAACTTAAGATTGCATTATCATTTGCTGATCCCTTTGGAATAACCGATTCAATGTTATCAGCTCGAGCGACGAGTGCGCGAGCGATTTCAATCGGGTTATCAAATGGTTTCTAAATGGTCGTGGTGGTGACACAATTTCCTCTTGAAACTTCATTCATCAACGAGAAAGTGAGGTCTGCTAATTGACAAGTATTCCTGTTCCACCAACCGCGTTCACGAGTACGAAGAGTGTATTTATGAACACGTCCTTTATGGATACGAACAAGAAGCCATTATTTCAAATGGCTTCGGGTATTCGTGCCTCCATGTTAGCTTCGGGCAGAACTTCAGTGGTTTTTGGACTCTTCTTCTAACGTTTTGGCCCAGTGATAGTGCTGTACGTTTCTTTCTGGTACCTGGACAAACACATAAAATGTCGCTCATAAATACCTTGATTTGCTAATAGCTTATTTACACTCTGATATTGCAATAGGTGCCTATTAAAATTGTATTCATGTCTAGTAATGTTACCTCAAATGTTTTGTTTTCCACCAGATTGTTCCTTGTACATTTAAGGAGATGTGGAAAGTCGGAAGCAAACCACAGGCGCCTGGATGGGTCAGCTGGGTGTTGACAGCTTGTTTGGCTGGTGCTTACTCCCCATCGAGCCCACATTGACCGGTTCCACGGAGCTCCATCCGTCCATACAAAACCGTATTTGTGGCTAATCTGCATATCTGTAGGCCGTTCCTTTAGGACTACCAATTCGCGGAAGTGCGCCCAATCAGCCTTCGCCATTATCCACTTTCTTTGTCTTGGTTGTGGTCGGGGGGCTTCGATTGGTTTGATGAGTACGGGGAGTTGTGGTCACTTCCGCAATGGTCCGTGTGTACCTCCCACTCGTGCATCAGAGCCACGCCTGCACTGCACAATGTTAGGTCGTTGCAGAAAAGGTGCCATAAGCAAAGCTGAAGTGCGTTGCTTCTCCTGTGTTTATGATCACCAGGTCGAGGTCAGTTATGATCTTCCATGCCGCCACTCGCTCCCTCGTAGTTGGCAACGCACTGATCACTGTGGATCTTCTTTCCTCCTCTATCTTTGAGACATCGACAGAATTTAGTAATGCACTCAATGTCGACCGATCCATCCGTTCCGATTTCGATCCTCAATGTTCCATCCACCGATGGAGCTGGCTCAATATGACCTCAGTTTTCACACTGCAATACCAGTTTACATTTTATCTAGAGTAGACTGACTACTATAAATACACGATTATACGGTGCACGTGAATATAACACAATCTATGAATGGGAAGTTATACAAATTAATTTCAAATATTAATAATAAAGTCATGTATTCAAGAATATGGTCTTGAAAACGAGCCGGTGCTGTCCGAGTCCTTCGAGGCGGAAGGCGGCTCGGTCCGGGTTCCTAATCCTCACCTCGTTCTTCCAGTTGAACGACGATGGTTAAATCCATTTTTTAAAAGCGTAATATTTCCTTGGTAACAATGATTCAATAATGGTCAATTATCAGTTTGTGAACAATTCTATTATTAACAATTGGGATTTATGCATTATTGCATTTAATCATTAAACTATGTTTCCAAGACAACGCATTGAAATTATTTCAAATGGAACGTGTATATCATTAATGGTGCCGCTAACAGAAGTTTGTTTTTATAAGTACTGACAAATACGTCTCAATCTTCCACTGGCACTTCCAATACACTCTCTTCAATGCAGCAGGAGCAGAAGACCTGGGAGAACACATTGAACTGCCACTATCAGCTGATGTTTTTTATTTTTTTTTTTTTTTTTTTTTTTATTTATTTATTATTGTAAACACACAAAAATACATACATTCCGTTTTCCACAAAGCCAAAACGGCTTTTCTGTGGATTAATTTAAAGAAAATTAGTGGATACAAAAATGTTTAAACAATATACAAGAAAAGAGAGAAAAATACATAATAAACTGATTAACAAAGAAGAAAAAAATAATATTTTATACATCATCAGAGTATTCATACAACCAAGATTTCACTTCTTTCTTAATACTACTATAATTATCTAAAGACTTAATTTCTTGAGGCAACTGATTGAAAATAAAAGGGACAGAGTAATTTAAACATCGCTTTCCATACTTATTAGTAAATCGGGGGAGTATTAAAGAAACTGGATTCACCATTGATCTAGTGGCCCTGGAATGATTGTAGATAATTTTAAGTTCGTTCGAATAAAAATATTTGATTATGAATTTATATTTATACAAATCAGATATTGGAAGGAAGTTAAGATGATCGTACATTAAGAGAGTGTTATTGTTACATTTGAGCTTAACGGCATCAGGGGTCAAATTCTTGATCATTCTATCCTGTATAGATCGAATGACTTGAAGGTGAACATTGGATGTGCTGCCCCAAGCAAGTAAACCGTAAGAAATTACAGATTCCACTAAAGCAGAATATATTAATTTTAAAATTCTAACAGGTAAAAAAGATTTTACATGAAACAATTGAAACGAGCAAGAACGTAATTTGGAAGCTAAGCTATTTATATGAGGTCTCCAGGAAAAGTATTTATCAATTGTTATACCTAAATATAAACAAGTATCAACCTCCTCAATCAGATCAGTACAAGTACACAAAGCAAAATCTAATGTATGTAAACAATTAAAACTATGACACAATAATGTTACAGGGTCTAACCTACTTGCAATTGAAGGTGAACAAATGTGAATTAACTTAGTTTTTGTACTATTTACTAACAAATCATTATCATGAGTCCACATCAACAATGTATTGAAATCAGACTGAAGAATTATCTGAGCCTGTTCTAAATTTTTATGAGCAGATACTAGAACAGTGTCATCTGCGTACATATAAATTTTACAATTTTGAATATAACTAGGCATGTTATTCACATATAAGAGATAAAGAATTGGACCCAATATTGACCCTTGAGGTACACCAGAATTACATACCCCAGCTATACTCACAGTTTCACCAACTTTAACTATAATTTGCCTATCCGTTAAATAATTGTGAAACCAACATAAGAGGGGACCCCGAATACCAGCATTTTCAAGAGATGTTAACAATTTTGTATGGTTTAACGTATCAAATGCCTTTGAAAAGTCTATAAAAAGAGCCAGAACGTGCATATTCTCATTTAATTTAGAATTTATGTAATCAGCGAAAAGAGTAAGCAGATCAGTGGTGCTTCTACCTTTTTGAAAACCAAACTGATGTGAATTGATGATTTTAAACTTTGATAAATAATCAGTTAATATTTTTGCAACACACCGCTCCATAATTTTCTCAATAGTAGGGAGCAAAGCAATTGGTCGGTAATTATTGAACTCGAGGTGGTCACCTTTTTTGTAAACAGGTCGAATTATTGACATTTTTAATTTAGATATAACAACACCTTCTGAAATTGAAGTATTAATAATTTTAGCAATAACTGGGCTTACTTTTTCCGCTATATTTTTCAAATCAGTTATTCGTATCCTGTCAAAACCCGGTTGTTTGTTAGAGTTTAATGAATTTATAATATAATTTATGCGGGTGGCACACACTGGAGGCATGTATAAAGACTGAAGCTGAACTACATCATAATTGTAACTTAAAGTATGAATGTTGCAAACATGTTTCAAAGATTCTACCTCACTGATGAAACAGTGCAAAAATCTATCTGCAATCTGCTTATCATTGAATTGTTTCCCTAAATATTTACTTAAAACCTGATCTACAGTATCCTTTTTCTTTTTACCAAGTACATCATTAATAGATTGCCATGTGTCCTTAATACTTCCTCTAGACTTCTCAAAGACACCTGTATAATAAATTTTTTTGGCATTACGAATAGCATTATTTATTTTATTTCTGAATTTTTTGTACTCGACGCCATAGTAAAATTTCAATACACCGTTACAATTCTTCCATTTCTTAAATAGACGGTCTCTTTCTTTACAGGATTTAATAATATCAGCCGTCAACCAAGACTTTTTCTTACGTTTCCCCAGCTGGTAATTTAGGTAATAAGATTCATCATAACAATAATCAAACTTGGCAGTTAGGTTGTCAAAAACGTCAGTGCATGTATCATATGTCATAGGCTCAAGCCAATCACACTCTCTCAACAAACGTGTTAATTTAACTTCATTAATGCATTTTTTTACTGGAATTTGATGTTGAAATTTCTGAGATGAGCCATGAAACATGATTCCGGCAATAATTATATAATGATCAGATATCTTGGTAGTGTACACAGCCGACTTAATATCATGGCAACTAGACTTAATAAAAATGTGATCAATGCAAGTACTCGTAAAAACATCACCTCTACATTCCTCGCGTGTTGCATCATTAATACAATTAATATAACCATTTGCAGCCATTAGCGATAAATATGAACGAACATTGCAATCATCTGAATCGAACAGATTTAAATTCATATCTCCTAATATTACAACATTATTTACTTTGGAATAATTTCCAATGTACATTTCCAATTCCTCCACGAAACCACCTCTATTTAAATTAGGTGGCCTATAAATTGCCAACAAGGTAATAACATTTCCATTTGCCAGAGAAAAGATTCCTCCTACTCCTTCATTCCTTGTTTGGTCCGTGTAGTGGATGGTTGTGTCTAGCAGTAGCTCCGCATCGTTTCAGTGTATTGACAATTTACTGTGTTATTATCATTATTATGTCGTGCCTAAACTCCAAGTGCAAGTTAGACTTATCAGCTGATGCTGACTTCATTCAGTGCTCAGGTTGTTCTTTAAATTGTCACTTTGACTGTGCTAAATTGAAAACGCAGGAAAATAGGAAGTTGTGGCGTTGTCCGAAGTGCATAAAGGGTAAAGTTAAAACGCCCAAGGACGATACACCGTTTGTTTTTCCTGACTTTACTGCGGCAATTGCTGATTTAAAGCGTGAACTTCTGGAGAGTTTCAGAGTAGTGTCTGAAGATTTGCGCTGTTTCAAAGACGACATAGCGAAGAAAGTTATTGCCATTGAGGCTGGGGTGGCTGACTTGCAACAACGTTGCGACGAGAAAGACGAGCGGATTGAGTTTCTGGTGCAGCAGGTCAACGATCTTGACCAATACGGTAGGCGCAATAACATTGAGATTGACAACGTATCTGAAGTCGTGGGGGAAAATATTGAAGCTATCGTTATTAAAGTGGCGGCAAAACTATCCGTGGATTTGTCTGCAAGTGATATTGAGGCAGCGCATCGCCTTCCGTCGAGGAATTCAGTCAGACCTCCTAGAATCATTGTTCGATTCGTAAACAGAAAGAAGAGAGACGAAATTATAAACAAAAAGAAGGTAGCAGCTACAATTAAGAGTCAAGATATTGTACAAGTGGGTCAGTCCCGCATATACATCAACGAGAATTTGGCTCCTTTCTTCCGCGAACTCCTCTGGTCGGTCAAGACTAGGGCAAAGGAAACCGGCTACAAGTTCGTTTGGTGGAGCCACGGAAAGGTCTTGGTGCGCAAGGACGAAAATTCCCGTAAAGTATTTAGAATTACTTCTTACCAGGATATTGACCTTTTGGTTTCTGATAGGCAGGCTGAGTCAGATTTAGCGGGTTAATACTTGCTTCCAGTTTATGCAAAACATAGAATTTGTGTTTACAGAAGAAGTCGAGAGGGAAGTAATATCAGATATTGACAGTTGGTTTTCTAAAGTAGAGGAATTTTTCACTTGTTTACATGTGAACATCAGATCAATAAATAAAAATTGGGACCAATTAAATGGTATATTATGTAAGCAAATAGGGGTTGTGGATGTCATTGCGATAACCGAAATCGCAATAACTGCAACCACACCTATTTCTCTCTTTAGCATTGAAGGTTATGATAGATTTCATTATACTCGTGTAAATAGGGGTGGAGGAGGAATATTGTTATTTGTAAAATCTGTATGGCATTTTGTTGTAAATGATGATGAATTTCAGTAAGCAATTCAAACAGTAAGCACGATATTTCATGTATTTGTGTTTCTTCTACACTGAAAATTGTTATTTTTATCATGTCATAAGACTTCCATCGGATTGAGATATCTTCTGTTGAAAATATTGAAAATAGTGATTGTTAAATATATGTTTATAGCAAATTAATTAAAACGTATGATAGTCGAAATGTATAAATTGCACAGACACTTGTGGTTTTGTTCTCGAAAAATTGTGTAAACTCCCTGAAGCTGTCCTGAAATCACCAGCCAGCCGCGCTATGCTGATCTTGTTAGTCGGCAGGCGGAGGCTCAACGTAACGGACGTGTGTGTGTTGCTGCGCGCTCTCTGTGTTTAACACGCATCGCTGCAATACGAAGCCATAGCGGAACCACGTCTAATATTATTTGTTGTATAGTTCGTCGGTAATGTCATTCATTTAATGGTTTCCCTCCTAATGTTGCTACGGAGAACTTAAATATGCATAATTCATTTGCGCACATGCGCTTTGTAGCCTTTGCCTCTCATGTGGCGAATATTCAAGTAATTAAACATATTCAAGAGATTTTGTTATAGTACATTATCTATGTTTTCAAAGACATTGATCTATTTTTCAAAGACATTGATCTATTCAATTGTGATCCTGCGTTCTTTGCAAGTCTTCTAACACTTGAATCCCACGGTTTGTGACCATCTTCCATCACAATGTCGTCTCGGCTCTTCTTGACTTGCTCCAGATGGTTTTTTTCTTTTGATCTTCCTCTGTATTATTTTCTATTTGGAAGTTTAAAATTTAACTTTAAGACAAATTTAAATTGTTGAAATTGCTTGCTGACTACGTTAAATTCAACTCAACATTTGTCTATAACTAAACTTTTAGACAGGGGACAGGGTCTCGAGGGATTAACATGCAAGATTGTTTCTACTGTAACGTGTGTTCGTGTCCGAATGGTTCCTCTGCTGTCTGGCGTCCAGAAAGGTATCTTCGCAGCTTCGCCAGGAGAAATTCTGCGGAATCATTGTCGTTGCCCTCGGTTTCGCTAATAGCGACCGTGATGCGCGCTCTCGTCAGATGTTTCATTTCCCCGTGGTCGGTGCATTGGATTATGTGAGCCATGCTCGAACATAAAATCTTCGCACTCAACGCTGGCCATTTAACAATATTCTTGATGATATGGGCTACATCACAACGAATGAAGCATGTTGGAGATTCAATGGAGGGAAATTTTTGAGAAGAATTTTGGAACACTCACAAATATAATCATTCAGAGATTTGAATGATGTAAAAGTTTGTGTAACGGCGGACAGAAGTGCCAAGGACATGTCTAACGTACAGTTTTGGAAACAACGTCCATCTCGGATCCACTTTGTCAGCCAATAGTAGATACTATCGGCATCATGTTGCCTGGACAACATATTGACGACGGAATATTGTTGACGAGAATGCGGAACCACTGTTTATTACCGACCAAGACTTCATCAATAAACAAGTAACCTCGAACTGGACGCAGATTTCTCTTGCAATGTCAATGATCCTCTTCATAAACAAAGGCAATAAGTCAAAATAATTAATGAGGCTTCAGGTTCTTGTAAACAAAAGCAGAGGCAAGTCAACCAGATTGTGTAACTGCATATAGCAAACGTAAATATCGGACAAGAGAGTGCTCTGTATCACTCAGAAGAGATGAGTTTGATTGTCAAGTCAATGAGAATGAGGCCCGGCTCCTCTTGGAGGCTCCCGTACATCGGCGGATCCTGAACAAACAAATTGTACTTTCAATGTATACCGGGTGGCCCAAAAAAAACGTCCAATGGGCGAGACACCGCTGTGAATAAAATACTGCAGATATAAGTCCGAAAATTTCATATGTTATGTTATAACATGTTATAACAAATATACCAATGTTTGATGTGTGAAAGTTTCAAAAACATTTCTTTTGTAGGAAAAAAGTTACAGCTGTTCGAATTTGGTTGTCAAAAAATCGATTATACGGAGCTCAAAGAGCGTGCATTCAGAAAAAGTATACTGACATGGACACCTTTATTTTTAACACTACTAATGATATCAGGCTGAAAATTTCAAATATTATTCACAACATATGACTGTATATTGTTTACAAATTTCGAAACATTTTAATCAGTGGAACGAAAATTATGGTATCTTGAAGTTGAGCTTAAAAACAGAAAATATGGGAGAAAATTTCACTTGTAAAATTAACATGTGAAATAAAACTTAATAGATTATCTCTGGTGTATTCTGCTTTTTAAGCGCAAACTCTAGATAACATAACTTTCGTTACATTGATTCAAATGAATTGAAATTTTTACACAATCGATAATAATATGTTTGGAATAACATATGACATTTTCAGCTTGATATCTTGAGCAGTTTTGAGTAAACAGCGTCCCGGGCATTGGACATTTTCTGGTCGCATGATTTTTGAGCTCCGTATAATCGATTTTTCGACAACGAAATTCGAACAGATGTAACTTTTTTTCTATAATAGGTATGATGTTAAAACTTTCACATATTATACCATAGTATGTTTTGTATAATTGGTGTAATTATCAGCCCGATATGTGCAGTAGTTTGGTCACAATGATGTCTCGCCCGTTGGACTTTTTTTTGGGGCCACCCGGTAACATCATCCTATTACAAAACCTATCAAGCTAGACACGGAAGAACTAAATCGACACATAAAAGTAACCATTTATTGGGATTGGAATAATGCAACTCACTTATAATTTGAACGATTGTACTTGTATCTATCATCCATAATGAGGAAAAGTCTCGAATCCAAGACGGTCAATCTTGTTGTTTATTGAGCATGCATTGAAGACTGAGACTCTAAATGCATTACCAGTTATTACATTTGTTTTGATGGTGGCGCGTACTAACTAAATCTAAAAAGCTCAGTTCCCATACTTCACTTTCGGTTCGGTTTAGGTTCGGCTTTACTCAAGTTGAAGTTTGGCCCAACATGTATTTGTATGTATTTTGAGGTTTGTTTGGATGTATTTTTGGCGAAAGGGTAGACATTTTGCGCAATTTAACCGAAAGCGAAGCAAATGCTAAGTATGGGAGTTAAGATTCACAAACAAGTAATTAGAATAATATGATTTCTTTTAACTTTCCATCGCTGCGTCGACCTCGGCGTCCATAGCTGCGTCCATCATTGTTTCACCTCCGAATCCGGGCGTTCTGTTCAATGAACAACACAGAACAAAAAATAAATTAATTACTACTAGGAAAACGCTCTATACTTTCTGTAGAAATGACCATAAAAAACAGCCAAGTCTCTTCAATTAAAAAAAAAAAAAATAGAAGAAATCTAAAAATTCAGCACTGAAAAGTAGTGATATCAAAAAATTGGCCAAGTCAAAACTTTTCAAAAAATACTTGGCGCATCGTTCATATAAAAAGTATAGAAGTAGGCAGGAAATGAAATGTACTCATCTACACATGTCCTAAAAAAAACGATGCGCCAAGTATTTTTTGAAAAGTTTTGACTTGGCCAATTTTTTGATATCACTACTTTTCAGTGCTGAATTTTTAGATTTCTTCTATTTTTTTTTCAATTGAAGAGACTTGGCTGGTATTTTTACACGGAGTGTTTTTTATGGGGATATCACTCCTTTTTTCAGTTTATTATTACAACTTGTAACACCCCCCGACGGCTGCCACCTTATCGCGGTGGTGGGGTTTGTGTTGGCCAACGATCCATTGCAGCTACGCCGGCGAGCATATGCTCATGTGTAAGGGCTACCCATGCCGGACAGGTCAGTGGTGAGGTCCAGACAAAGAGCAGCCAGGGTTGGCCTAACCATGTCCTCCCTTGAATTTGCGGTCCCCATCGGGCCGGCCTTCCCCCTCGAGATGGTGATCACCCTGAAATCGGGTTCCGCCGGCCCGAATCCTCACACCCCCCGGTCCGTCCCCATTCCAGCCTGGCCTTCCCACCAGTGCTAGACTCCCCCGGATCGGGCCCGTTAGGTCAACCCCCTCCCAATGTCCTCCACTTAATTCAACAAAGTTTAAAGTAAAATAATTAATGTGCGCAATATAACCTCGTCGTTGACGCGCCGTTAAACCCTATTAATCAATCAATCAATCAACAACTTGTAACATATTGTGGCACCAAAGATTATAATTCTTTTAAAAAATAAGATTTTGTGATTTGGTTGCTAAGAAAAGTTGTGCTTGTAACTGTGTTAATGCTATAAATAATATGTTACAAAGTATAGCAAAAGTTTCGTTCCAATCGGTCCAGCCGTTCTCGAGTTACGGCATCACTTCCGGTTTTCAAAATGGCGGTTGACATCACTGCCACCTAAAATTTGTATCTATAAATGTTATGTAACATTATAAGCCTTCTGAATATGTAGTTATTGATATAAGAGATGATTTTAGTCAGATTTGTCATTTTTATGACGTCATTTCCGGTTTAGGTTATAGAACATTTCTTCTTTCACTATTGGTATTCCTTATAGATGACCTTCTAAATCGAATAGCGCTAATTTCGTTCTAATCGGTCCAGCCGTTTTTGATATATGACGTCACTTCCGGTTTAAAAATGGCGGTACAAAAAATTTATAAGAACAAAGGTATCATCAGACGCCAAAAGTGCACATGTGGTAATATTTTCATATCGATCAGTTCAGCCGTTTAGGCTGTGGCGGTGATAGCAACGTTTCCTGATATCTGAATCTGAATCATCATCATCAGATAGCTTTTAAAAGGGGTGTAATTTCACTGTTTTCACGGCCCTCTAGCACCCAAACGGCATAACGTATTCTTCCCAAATTTGGTATATGTTGTCAGGTGGGCCATGGCTCGAAATTAAGTTATTTCGCAACAATGTGAGATTTCCCAATTTTGAGATCCAGTAGGCCGAAAATGCCATGTTGTTGCTTACAGTAAAAGTGTTTGGTCTGCTCCTCAGTTTATTAGGCATTTACGGTATGTTGAGTGAGTGTGAGTGTATAGTACGACTTGGCTGGGTGGAGCGACCGCTCCACTAGATGTGCCCACCCTAAATAATTGTCCGCGGCCACTCACTGCCCACCCTATATCAAACATTCCTGGCGCCGTCCCTGTTTGATAATCATTTACACAAGTCATCTGCTTCACCCCCCCCCCCCCCCCATGCCTCAGCCACCCACCGAGAAATGACACCATCGGAGAATCATGAAAATAAATTCCTGGACAGCAAAACACACGAAATAAAATGCCTCTTACTTGTTCAATAATTGTGTTTCAATAATAAAATCTCGTTTTCAAATAATTGGTGACATTATACCTAACCCACATGACCTATAAAATTTTACCTCAGAAAAAAGACATACCTTATTTGTCAAATGGTGTAATAGAACACGTAATGACTCATGTCACCGTTACAAATACCTATGATTGTGTAGAGGCGGAATTACTGGTTTATGAGCTCATCTCAAGCATCATTGACATGACTTCAGGCCTTCTACCTATGACACATACTTGTATCCTAAAATACCGATACATGTGCAGTTGCGCACATTAATTAAACATGTATTAATTAAGACTATCTGCTACTTCAATTTTAAACTTCAAATTTATTTCACATGTTTAAATAGCATTACAATTTACCAAATCATTTAGACATACATCAATTACGTCACATCCCCCCCTGGACCGACTTCCAATTCGACCACTGCATTAACCCGAATAGTATGAGAAGTTTTGTGAAAAAATGTCCTGGAATCGCAGACAGACAGACAAAAAGAATAGATTATTCGGTACATACCGTGAAAATGTTGACGTTGACGAAGTAGAAATACGAAAAAACGGTATCCAAAGCACAAAATTGCGTATAAATGAGGAACAGTTGGCGTAAAGCAGGTGGCACATGTAAACAAGGCACTGACTAAAGGCTGACTAAAAGTGTCTCGCTAGACTGCAGTACCAAGAACATGTCCCTCAATCAGTTTTGCCACATTTCAAGAGAGAAAAGTCCCTATTCATGCAAAGACCTCCGTACTAATGCTACTAATGCGTCCGCTCTAATGCTACCAATGATACCAGGGGGCCCTGTTGGTGCAAGGGCCTGTGCCGGTGCTGGTGCAGGGGGCGGAGCAGGTGATGGCGTTCGATTGAAGTACGCCATAAGGGCCGGATAGTCGTCCCAAATGCAGTATGGCACTGGTGGAGGTGTCGCTGACAACGGGCGTCTAGGCATTCCGCCGGAACCTGACGATCAACCTCGATGCCCGTACAGGGGGTGATCAGACAACAACGGCCTGTGTTGATCGGGATGAGGCGTGGGAGGCTTAACCACGTGTGTCCAAATATCTTGATCACCCTCCTATGGCGCGTCAACGACGAGGTTATATTGCGCACATTAATTTTTACTTTAAGCTTTGTTGAATAAAGTGGAGGACATTGGGAGGGGACGACCTAACGGGCCCGATCCGGGGGAGTCTAGCACTGGTGGGATGGCTAGAGCGGAATGGGGACGGACCGGGAGGGCGTCAGGGTTCGGGCCGGCGGGTCCCGATTTCAGGGGGATCACCATCTCGAGGGGGAAAGGCCGGCCCGACGAGACCGTTAATTCACTGGAGGGCACGGCTAGGTCGACCCTGGCTGCTCTTTGTCTGGGCCTCACCACTGATCTGTCCGGCATGGGTAGCCCTTACACCTGATCATATGCTCGCCGGCTTAGCTGCAATGGATCATTGGCCAACACAAACCCCACCACCGCGATAAGGTGGCAGCCGTCGGGGGATGAACCTGTAAACTGTGATGCAAGTCATCCTGCCTGTTATAAAGCTTCCCTATTGGAATACCTGCAGTGGAGACGAAGATATTTAAATGTGACACTTTCATTCATTGAATTGCTGTTTGAACTGTAAAAATGTGATGCAAAAAAAATGATGATGACTGTGATGCAAGTCATCCTGCCTGTTATAAAGCTTCACTATTGGAATACCTGCAGTGGAGACGAAGATATTTAAATGTGACACTTTCATTCATTGAATAGCTGTTCAAACTCTAAACTGTGATGCAAGTCATTCTGCCTGTTATAAAACTTCACTATTGGAACCTAATGGCTGGTGTAGTGGATATCTCCGTTCTCGTTATATCACCGAGGTTAAGCAACATTGAGCCCGGTCAGCGGTTGGATGGGTGACCATTCAACTCTGGCATGCCAGTTGCTGCCGTTGGGCCAGAGAGACTGGGGTGGTAGGGGGTTAGTGTAACGACACCCCTCCACCTGTTATCAGTCTCTCGACGGGCGTTACACCGTCCTTGGGATGGGACGTTAAACAACAGCAGAGCGCATGGAGCTAACTACTCACTCGCTTGCAATCCCAAAAGTTACGAATCCTCGACCAACATCACCACCTATAATGGCGCATCGACAAAGGAGTAGAGTTGTCAAAAAAAATGTATACCTCCAGTGGAGTCGAAGATGTAAAAAATGTAACACTTTTATTCATTGGATTGCTGTTCAATTGACATAACCCGCAGCCGCAACCCGTAAGCACAACTGCGTGAAAAATTGAAACCATGCATACCAATGCACCTGCGCACAATTGACTTACACGCAACCCGCAGCCGTAGCCCGTAGCCCGCAAGAGTTGACCAAGTTTCAACAATTTTACGTAAGCTACGTTAGGCCACACCCACATTCTGACGGGCAGCCAATCATAATGAGATAACAAAACCGGAAACGGAAAAAGTCAAATATCAAACTTTATCCTTACAACAGCATAACCAAACCCAGCCGCCCTATCTGTGTTGTCATTATTTTTCCTAATTTGTCGTATTTTCTTGTTTATTTATGTCAGACGTAGAAGAAGCCGTGCCTTGCGATCAATGATACCGAGATGTGTGCGTCATTTTTTTACGTACTCGGTGGCACGCAAGTGTGTTTCAAGCTAAACTCATTTTTCAGTGTTGTTACATCAGAGATGTACGCAATCCTCAAAGCCCTTAATTTTATAAAAACTGACGAACGAAACAGATTCCTTATATGCTCAGACTCCCTTAGCTCACTGCAAGCACTTCAAGCACCCTATCCCAAAGACCATCTTGTACAACAAGTACATGGTGCTCTGCTTGATCTACATTTTCAAGGGACAGACGTTTTGTTCTGCTGGGTCCCAGGCCACTCAGGGATACCTGGAAATGATCGAGCAGACAAAGCAGCAAAAGAAGGAGCTCTAAAGAACTGCACAGATTACCGAGCTGTCCCAGCATCCGATTTAAAACTTCTATTCAAGAGAGAGTCCGTGAAGATGTGGCAGTCTTCATGGGACACTCTTGGATAACAAACTAAAGGCGATTAAGTCCCACGTCGGCCCATGGCACTCGTCAGCACGTCGATCTCGGAGGGAGGAGGTCGTCGTTGCTCGACTACGGATTGGCCACACACGATTGACCCACGAATTACTATTATTATATTTTATAATCTGTTTTCGAGTATCGAGATAAGACTGGATTCATTTAATTACATTTCCGGAAAATCCGTAACATTTTAGTTTACCAATTAGAATATTCCTGTCAACAGTGTCAAAAGCTTTTTTTAGGTCCAAAAACACAGCAATGGTTAACTGATTACGATTAATACTTGTTTTCCACTCGTTTATTACCAATTGTAGAGCCGTTTCGCAACTAGGTCTATCCCTAAATCCCGATTGATTTTCTACCAAAATTTTATTAGAAGCTAAAAACTGAGAGATTTGATCTTTAACTACATGTTCAAGTATCTTCTCAAAAACATGAAGTATGTTAATTGGCCTATAATTTTCGCCGTCAAACGTATTTGGGATCTTAGGAATCAGTACAATCGTGGCAATTTTCAATGTAGAAGTATTTCTATATGTAAGTATTTATCTCTCGGTATTATTTTGCAATGGCGTTGTAGGAGGACGGAAATGAAGTTGGCAGGTGGGTGTTATTCGAATAAAATGCATTATATATTTAATTTTTTTTAATAGAACCTAATTGTTCGTAACCGTACCGTAGTTGGCTGGAAAATAAAACAATAATGGTATTATTATTATTATTATGTTGATTACTACATATTCTCCCTTACATAAATCAGCAGCGCGATTACGTAACTTTCATTTTGAGTTTCAGTCTCGAATGTGAAAACACAATCAGGACGGTGATACGACTTCATCGTACGCGTCTTATTCGTCAGAGGACACCTGGAGTCCGTCCCCAACTTCCAGTTGTTTGTTTTTCTCTTTAGCCAAATTGGTATAGAATCGAAGAGTCTGGAAGATGACAAAACATTGTGTGATATATTGTGTGATTAAAATATCTGCTAATAATATGCCCTTATTGTCTAACTTTACATTGCCCGATGTCGCGATTAGCCAATAGATTGCCGTACAAGGAATCATCGTATTCGGCAGCGCCGAATTCATTTCCAAGGACGTGGCAGTTAGAATTCCAGGCATCTGTCAACTAACAATGGTGAAGAGTTCTGACACTTATCGCAATCATTTTCCCCGATATGTGCTTCGTTTGTAGGAATCCTGCAAAGTACTTCAGAACATAGTTCTTCTCTGCAGCTGACCACTGTTTCTTTACTGCTCCCTTTCGTGCTTTCTTTGAAACCGGAGGACACTTAAAGGCACATCTTTTGTAGATTTCTTTAAGCGATTCTCTTCGGATACAGTAGGATCACGCACATCAGGTTCGTCTGGTTCTCTGGAGAAAGTTCGGTTTCTTCATCTCCCGAATCATCGTCATCGCTGACTGGAACTTCAACGTTTATCTCCTCAAGATTGAGACCTTTAAAGTTGTGGCAATTTCCCTTGTCCACCGCTAAGAGAAGTTTGCTTACTTTAACCAGCTGTAACGTGTCTCTTCAATACAGCAGGAGCAGAAAACCTGGGAGAACACATTGAACTGCCACTTACTATCAGCTGATGTTCAAACAGTAAACAAGATATTTCATGTATTTACGTTACTTCTGCCCTGAAAATTGATATTTTTATCATGTCAGAAGTCTTCCATCGGATTGAGATAGGTTCTGTTGGATTGTGGATGTTAGTGTGACTCGAAGTACCTCTGCTGTTGAAGCTGTAAGAAACTGGCGAACTCTCCGTTCCATTGTCCAACTAGACAATTGCAGCGCGCAATACATCAAAATCTTTGCCGTCGGATCTCAACCCCTCTCTAGGATTTTTTCGATTAAGAGCGTAAAAAAAATTAACGTTCTTTGCAAATTCAATTGTGCCATCGGCACCATGAAGTTCTTATACTCCTCGATCTTATAAAACTTCATACCATCAGCGGCTGAATTGCTGAATATCTGAAACAATGCGAATTTATTAATAATTCGCGGTGATTTCAACAATTGCGGTGTTCCTCTGCTTTTCTCTACAGCCATTGGGAAAGTATCGACATTCCACAGTCAAGACTGCATCACTGAAAGCATCCAATGCCAAGTTCCTGCATTTGGGTCTTCCCTTCACGCGGTAGATGGGGCAGGTTGTAATTCTCCTACTGCACGAGGAACAGGTGGTGTGACCGTTCAGGCAGGAAGGACAGGTGATCGAATTAAAAGATGATAAATCGGGCAATCAACTATTTAACAGAAGTTCCGCTCCGCGGGTCAAAATTTAGCCTGTATCTCGGAGAATACAATACATAAAAATATGAATAAATTACCAATACACCACGCCATAGTGTTAGTATGAGTACCATATTTCATCAAGATCGGAGTAGGTCACCAAATGTGTGTTCGTTGATTTCGTTTGGAATAACCCTCTCGTCAACGCAACGTTTTCGTGTTTATTTTGAAGTGCTCGATGCAAATCCAGCATCTTCCCACCATATCCTCCTCTTGGATTCCCAGCCGAAGTCGCCATTTCTCCCTGTCGACACCGACCGGCACGTTAACAAATATCAGTCCTGGTTTCAGAGTAACAGATTTGAAATACTTTTGTGCAAATACATAATTTGTTCTTAAATCCATTTATTTACTGAGTAATATTTCCTTGGTTACAATGATTCAATAATTGTGATTGTGCAATAATTGTGAACAATGCCATTATTAAGATAGGGATTTATGCATTCTTGCATATAATCATTAAACTATGTTTCCAAGACAACGTATTGAAATTATTTCAAATGGAACGTGTAAGTCATTACTGGTGCCGCTAACATACGTTTGTTTTTATAATGACACTTAAAGAACTGTCACATACGTCTCAATCTTCTACTAAAACTTCCAATACGCTCTCTTCAATGCAGCAGGAGGAGAAGACCTGGGATAACACATTGAACTGTCACCTACTATCAGCTGATGTTCAAACAGTAAGCACGATATTTCATGTATTTATGTTACGTCTACAATGATAATTGAAATTTTATCATGTCAGAAGACTTCAAATGTTACTGCAACATTAGAATATCTGTAATGTATCGGTCACAATCCCCAAAATTGCAGTTGTGAACAAGTTTTGACTAGAAATAGACAATTGACAGGTTTACCTTGAGCAGAAAGCCGTCATCATTTGCAACTTTGTAATTCTATTATCGTTCGTTCTGCTGCGATTAATTTTGTCTGGACGATTTTGATATTTTTCTTGTAGTACTCTGTGGTGTGTTCCTGTTCATCGATGGTGAAAGCTGGGGAGGAAGATTTGTTGAGGTAGAGTTACAGTTGTGACGTCACCAAATTCAGAAGTCCCCCCGACGGCTGTCACCTTATCGCGGTGGTGGGGTTTGTGTTGGCCAATGATCCATTGCAGCTACGCCGGCGAGCATATGCTCATGTGTAAGGGTTACCCATGCCGGACAGATCAGTGGTGAGGCCCAGACCAAGAGCAGCCAGGGTCGGCCTAACCATGCCCTCCCTTCAAATCAAATCAAATCAAATCAAATGTATTTTATTCCATTTAACAAACAATGTTATAGAACAAGTCATGATAATACATTAATATACATAATAATAATATAAATAATACATAGTAATAATAGGTACATAGTAACTATACATAGTCAAATCAGGTAAGTGAGGGTAACAATGTAGAAATATAAAATAATGATACACAATGGCATGTAGTAAATAAAACGATTCATCAGCCGAAATACTCGAGAAATTCTGTAACTGAATAAAAACATTTATCAATTAAAATCTTTCTAAGTCTATATTTGAACAGTTTGTCGCATTTTTCTTCCTTTAAAATTTTCGGTAATCTGTTATAAAATTTTGCGCCTGCATAATTATGGCTGTTACCATACAGGGCTAGTGCATGTGCCTCTATATGGATGTCATCATGAGTGCGTGTGGCATGGGCATGTACATGGGAGTTGGTCGGTTTGTTGTCAAGTGTGGTTCTGGTTAACATGATGGTATGGAACAAATAAAGGCAAGGGAAGGTTAAAATCTCTAATTTTATAAATAGTGGCTTGCACGTTGCACCATACTTTTTTTTATTTATCATTGTACATACATAGCATAATACTTATTTAAATTAAAACTCTTTACCATGCTATTACAACATATTGTTTTGTGGACATGAGATACAGGAAACAATTAAAATAACAAGACATCAATAAAAACACATAGCATTACATCAGCGCTCGCGTGCCAACCTATTCACTAAGATCTTGGCAGTGTCGGCTGCCACGCCATAACACACATCCTTCATTAACTTCTCAAACCTCCATGGCGGGACCCCCAGCCTCCGGAGGATCTCGGCTGCTCTTCCCAGTTCTTCGGTCTGCAGCCGCTCCCCGAAGGCCCCAACAACAAACACTCCCAGCTCCACAGGGCACCGATACATTGACCGCAGCTCACTTACAATGTTCGTGTCCCGCGGCACACGATCGTGATTATCATTGTTGACCTCCGCCATGGAGTTCACCTCATAGCGAGTCCTCTTAATCTTCTCTTGGGTACGTATATTTCCCAGATGCGCCACCGCCACCTCCAACACAAACACCTCATCTGGATTCGACAGGATAATTACAACGTCCGGTTTATTATGGTTAACACGGTTGTTCGCCATTATCGGAACACCAGCCCTTATCCTGACCGACCTGTCCCCCCACACATACTCCTCCACCATCGTGCCACCGTGACACCTCCTCCTCAGCTCTTCAGGGCCCGTTTTCTCAACTATAGCATACAGCAGCTTGCTTACCACGCTATCGTGTCGCTGGTTAAACTCCGGCGTAAGGCACGCTACCGCCACATGGTAAGCAGTTAGCTCCTTTTTGCAGCCCCTGGAGCACATCTTCCTCTCCGTGGGGATGGCCCCAAGACCCTGCACTTGGTCCTCTGCCGCCGCATGCAACATCGCGATGCGCCAGTCTTCCATATGCCAGGAGCTGTACGCGGGGAATGTTACGTTCCCCCTCTCGCGCTCGACAACACGCCCATACGCCATGTTCCCTCCCCAGACACGAAGCCACCGTTCCTGCTGCTGTTGCCTGACCCTTCCCACCGTCTTTCTCACATACACCCCCAACTCCATCCCATCTTCCCACTCGTCCCTCACCACACCATACTCCGTCAGAATGGCCTCACAATCGGTCTTTGGATTTCTCCACCCACCTCTCTCCAGCATCTCGTATCTACTCCGAGTCTCGCTCAGCCCCAAGTGCCTCTCCAAGTATATCCCTCTTCTGACAAATTGAAGTTCCACTTCCTCGGCTACTGATCTTAGGCCCAGGCCGCCGCTGTTTCTCGCCAAGTAGACACTGGCCGTCGAAGTGCTGTAGGTCTTTATTCTATGCTTCACCAGCAACTTGCGAACCTCCACGTCAATCGCCCTGCATTTCCTCAGCACCGACGAACGTTTTAGTTGGGAAAACATATTTCCTAGCACATATGTTGCCGCCGAAACACAGGTGGAGTTTATGAGTTCAATTTTCTGGGAGGGCGCTATCCTGGACTTCACCACCTCTTCAACCCCTTCCAGCAGTCTTCCAGTGGCAGCCTTCATGTTGACAGCGGTGTCCAGTTCCAGTTGGACAATCCCCAGATATCTGTACCCCTCACGTACCTGTGGGAGGAACGCAGACTCCTCCTCCTCCTCCTCTCCAACTTCCCCACCTTCCTCTTCCACTTCCTCTCTACAATACACACCACACTTTCTTTTGTTCATCTTCAACCCGACCTCACCCCCACACTCCTGGACGCATGCAGTCAAGGCGTCAATTCCCATCCTGGTTGGTGAATGTAGCTTGATGTCGTCCATGTACGCAATTACCAACTGCCGGCCTCTCGCAGCCACATTCACACCCTTGTCTACCTTGACCTCGTGCAGTATAAAGGCCGTGATCTGCACAAACAGCAACGGGCTCATCGTATCCCCCTGATATACACCACGTTTGACGTATATTGGCCTCGAATGTTCCCTGCCCACTGCAATCCGCACCGACCACCTCCTCGTCAAGTTCACTAACACATTTGTTATTACCCCGCTCACAGGCAGCGCTCGAATGAGGCGCCGTAGTTGGCAGTGTGACACCGTATCGTACGCCTTAGCAAAGTCTACCCACGCCGAATAGTGCTTCCCCCTGTTCTTTTTTGCTACTCGCGTGATCGCCTTGTCAACCAGCAGCCCGTGGACCGTCCCCCATACCCCCTCCCTTGAGAGTTGTTCTTCTGGCACGGCCCACTCCGGTAGGCTCTGCTTAACAAGCTTTGAAATCACAGATGTTAATACGCGAGATGTTGCACCATACGCGGTTGCACCATTTGCGGTCCCCTGGAGATGGTGATCCCCCTGAAATCGGGTTCCGCCGGCCCGAATCTTCACGCATCCCGGTCCGTCCCCATTCCGGCCTGGCCTTCCCACCATTTCTGGACTCCCCCGGATCGGGCCCGTTAGGTCGTCCTTTCCCCATGTCCTCCACTTATATTCAACAAAGTCAAATGTAAAAATTAACATGCGCACTATAACCTCGTCGTTGACGCGCCATTAAACAATAATAATCTAATATGTTTTTAGTAATATGTTGACGTCATCAGGGGAGTCCGAAGATATTCAGCATCCTCTGCAGAATGTCTCCGCCTACGTCACAACCTCCTCCACGCCATCCTGTTAGATGATGACGTCACCCATGTACCACGTGATGCGCGCTGGAGGGATGCTTGGTGGAACTGTACATGTTGCATGTAGCAAATCGCCAGCTCTGTACTTCTTCCTGTCAACCTTCAGAGCAGGCGCAGATGATAGAGGCAGTGCTCTGCTATTGATTAACAATAATCTTATCTAATCCATAAGTAAAATAACGCCAATGATATTAAAACTCACAGTGAATGATATTGCAAACGTCCCTTGGCACGCCACTCTTGCCACGCGTTCCCTGAGCGCTCCATTTCGCTTGTTCATCACTCGTGTACAACAGTTGCATAATGCCGCGAACTAGCCGACCTGAGTCTCCCTCCGAGTTAGCTGGGACTGACGTTTGCTCGACGACATGAATTTGCTGTCCCCTCGGGCCGGCCTCCCCCCTCGAGGCGGACTTCTCTCCGAATCTGGTCCTACCGGCTCGAACCCTGCCGCCCCCCGGTCCGTCCCCTCCCACAAGTGCCTGGCCTTCCCACAAGTGCTGGACTCCCCCAC
The DNA here is from genome assembly GCA_934045905.1 of Leuctra nigra. Taxonomy (NCBI): domain Eukaryota; kingdom Metazoa; phylum Arthropoda; class Insecta; order Plecoptera; family Leuctridae; genus Leuctra; species Leuctra nigra. Next base: position 4,308,768 of record OW203772.1, read on the forward strand.
GCCGGACGCGTATTTCCAAAGTATACCCAGCCCCAGCGCACCGTCGACTGATTGGTGTGTCTTGGTCACGTGGTCTTAATTAAATGATCACATAGGTTGCGAAACTGAAAGTTATCTGTCAAAACATCTCAACCCAGATCTCAACACCATCTCAACAGCCACGCACTAAGAAAAATTCTTCGAAATGTATAATGAGAGAAAATCCTTTGATTGATGTCTGTCCATATTGAGACCTGCAATCCTATTCATATCGTTTTACTATCCTTTCGTTATTACTAACTATTATTGAAGAAATCTATGGCGCTATCTTCTAAAGTTCAACGTAAGCTGCAAACTATTTATTGGTGCGAAGAAACGTTGACATTGTGACATAATGCATAACTCTGACACAAATAGATTGTGTCACTCATCTACATGTGTTAAGATTATTCACCCGCAATTTGCAAAATAGTAAATGTCAGTCACTGAAAGTGTGGTGTGAACTGACACTGACGATTGTGAGGTTAAAAAGTGTCCAACTTGTTAGTCTTCTATGGAAGCAACTATACTAATGGGCTATTGAGAAAGACAATACGCAGAGCATTAAAAACACTTTAAGATGCACATTTAATACGTATTATCTTCGTTTCCTCCGTGGATAACTTAACTTATTTATCTTTGACCGTGATGGGTTGAGATGTTTTGACAGATAAGTTTCAGTTTCGCGACCGAGGTGATCATTCAACCATCGACCACGTGACCAAGACACACCAATCAGTCGCCGGTGCGCTGGGGCTGGGTATACTTTGGAAATACGCGTACCGGACCCCTTGCATGGTTATTTGGACCATGTTGAGTATATATTTTTTTTCTTACATTTGAAATTCAATACAATCCTGCTCCATACTCTGTGTCATCTGCATCCTGGTCATCGCTTTCTTCCTCTTCATATTCCTCTTCCTTATTCTTGCTTTTTTTCTCGGTCTTCCGCTGCTTTTTCGGCTTTAGAGACTCGTTGTCTGTCGAATGTCCGAAGTCCAGATTCCATGTTCTCGCCAGGAACGATGCCCATTTGTCGCATTCCTCTGACCTTGCCTACATTTCCATCACTGAAGCAGAGTACTGCATCGTAAGTACCCAACTTCAAAACATTCATCCCAACGAATACAGACTTTGGGATGCGGGTCCAAATTACACTATTTACACTCTCGTTGCAATTCTGTGTTTTGCCGTGGAGACATTTCTTCAACAAGTTTTCGTCTGATAAATCTTAAAAAATTGGCTAATTGTCATTGGTCTCCATCACTGCAACTGGCAGTGCATTTTTATGGCTGTACACAGTGTTTTGTGGTAGAGAACGATTGTACTTGCACCAGGATTCTTCCCCTAGGACACAAACCATGTTGGGGTTTTTCATCAGTTGACAATTTGTGAAAATACATTGCCCATACATCACTTTTCATTGCTTTTAAGTTCTGGCTATTTCTTCTTATTGCTGCACCACAGTGAAGTTGAAGTGTATCTATTTTAACTTTAGATAACCTGCCCTTACCGCCCAAACGTTTTCCATCGGGCAGACGCTTTCCCGTTTTCTCTTTTATATAATACATATTGATAAATAAATGTCAATATTACTACTAAGCCTTGGCTCAGGATTACTCTTTTTCAGTACTTCAAAATTTTTGACACTGTTGAAATTTGATGTCTTATAACTTTTCAATGAAAAGAACAATCTTTTTTTTTTTTTTTTTAGATAGTAGGGTTTTTGTTTTCTATAAGTTGGTATGAAATGCATGGCCTGTGTTGGCGCCATTTCACGGAGAAACTTACTTCATTCAGTTCAGGTTTTGTTGACATTTTCGCAAAGCATGCCTCGAAAGTTGGATTTAAAACTAGATTATTTCGTAGAAAACAATATTTAGGGAAGAGACGTAATGTTAATGATAGTAGTAGTTGTGTAAGTGATGTAAATAATGCCAGTTGTAGTCTAAGTGATGTAAATAATGACGAAAATACCAACACGTCGAACATATTAGATTAGATTATTGTGGTTTAACGGCGCGTCAACGACGAGGTTATATTGCGCACATTAATTTTTGCATTTTTGCATTTAACTTTGTTGATATAAGTGGTAGACATGGGGAGGGGTCGTCCTAACGGGCCCGATCCGGGGGAGTCCAACACTGGTGGGGAGGCCAGGCCGGAATGGGGACGGACCGGGGGGTGTGAGGATTCGGGCCGGCGGAACCCGATTTCAGGGGGATCACCATCTCGAGGGGGAAGGCCGGCCCGAGGGGTGGGGAGGGGACCGCAAATTCAAGGGAGGACATGGTTAGGCCAACCCTGGCTGCTCTTTGTCTGGACCTCACCACTGATCTGTCCGGCATGGGTAACCCTTACACATGAGCTTATGCTCGCCGGCGTAGCTGCAATGGATCATTGGCCAACGCAAACCCCACCACCGCGCTAAGGTGGCAGCCATCGGTGGGGCACGTCGAACATTAACCTCGAAAATAGTGACTACAAAGTCACCACCTCCTAGGTTTCATCTAAACGCAAACTACGCTATTTAGAAGACAATTGTGATAGTGGCAATGAAAGTGCAATAAGCCAATAACACTCGTGAATATGTTATTCGTTACTCGTTATGCTCGTTATGTCTTCTTCGGTCTTCTTGTCATCCCCGAATGCTCCCTTGACATAATCTGTAGACATACATGAACACATTTCAGTAATAGAAATATAATTTGTAAGCATCTCCCATGAGTGAGCACCAGCGGTTACAGCTCTGTGCCTCTCGAGGAATCTCGGACAACTTCTTGGAGTAAGCATTACATTCAAATACATTTATTTTCTATTTGCTCAACTTAAATCTCTTGCAGTTCAATACACAAAATGCCAGTTTATTCACACAAAGTAGTTTAAGGTACTATTCTAAAAAATCTTTAAATTCAAATTTGTAGAAGGAAGGAAAACTTGATAAAAAAACAGGCATACCTAAGCTTCTTAAGAAAAAAAATAGTAGCTACATAAGATAATAAATTAGTTTTACATCTAGTGAATCAAAATACATACCAACAACAGCACCCAGCCAGCTTTGCAGCATTCAAGGCAGGCTTGGTTTAGATGTGCGCGGCCGACGTGTTTGATTTCAGTCCGGTAATGGAGCAGGACTGCAGCTCCTCCACAGTAACAACTGCACTCAGTAGGTCGCGAATAAGCTTCCCCAACTTCTTGCGGCTGCACCGTTCCAGTTTGACCTCAGAAAACAGTTCTTAACTTGAGTTTCTAGAAATAGAAATAACTCACTTCATAACACTTTGAGACAGTTATGGATTTTGAAATATGCTCTGCTTATAATTGATTTATTCAAGCTAAGTTTTGTCGACTAGTCAGTCGACAATGTCAGCCTTCTTTTTACCTAATTAATTGAAAAAGAAATCTAATTTTAATGTGAAACTTCAGAATGTTTCAGAATGATATTTTAACGTATCAGAAGGGTTCGAGACCACTAGTCGTTGAATTAATTGTGATAAAAACTACTGGATATTTTAGGCAACTGAACTGTATAGCATACGTTACGGTTCTATTTTTAGAATCTGCGATTGACACACCCCTAGCGGCCTCTCTGTGAACCTCTAGGCAGTGCGAACAAAATGGTAGCCACTAAACATTGTGCATATGGCACATGCAAAAGTGATTCGCGTTATCATAAAGAATATATGAATGGCGTAACATTTTCAAGATTCCCGACTCTCAAGAAATATCCAGTTAACTGTGAAACGGGGATTAGGGCTTGTGGGAGGCAACATTTTACCACACAGCAAGTAAAGAAGGACACCTATTTGTGCAGCAAACACTTCCCTGGCAATAATGGACCAACTAAGAAATTTCCAAACCCGATTCCGGCTACGTACATAAGTGAACAGGTGTGTCAACGTTTAGGTAATTACTTTTAGTTTAAGTACCTGGATTTATCGCCCTAGTCAAATCTAAATCATAGATATACTTCTATACTTCTAATCATAGTCATACATATACTTTAAAAACAGATATAGTGAACATACACTGGATGATTAAGTACAGATTTGTCGCAATATGGAACATATTGATTATTAATTATTTATATACTGACATCATATGTGCACCAGTGAGATTTTGGTCAGCTGTGACATCATATGCAGGTTGGTATCATGTAGGTGGGTGCTAATTTGGCTTAATGTTATCTGCATATTTTATTCTACCTACCTATTCTATTTCTCCCGTTTTATTAGTTTCCTAGCACAACTTTTCTATCGAAACTACGACTCTGTATTTCAACAATAATGAATAGAGTAAGAAAGGCTGTCTGTCATCAGAGATATCATTGCGACCATGTGCTTTGCAGCCTACCTAGTTACCTCCTTGGTACCAAGGTACTAGACCTAGAATACTTCCTAGCCGGATTCTTTTAGGCAAGATGAGTCCCTTAACTTGGCATCTGGTAAGGTAAAATCAATTACCTTAGGTATTATTACCGGCATTGGCATAAACTGGATGTGCAGCAAAGCCTCCACTTCTGCATCGATGGCCGCCAAAATGATCGCCATGTGTACGTAACCCTACTGGTTGAGGTCTACCTAGTTACCTCCTTGGTACCAGGGTACTAGACCTAGAATACTTCCTAGCCGGATTCTTTTAGGCAAGATGAGTCCCTTAACTTGGCATCTGGTAAGGTAAAATCAATTACCTTAGGTATTATTACCGGCATTGGCATAAACTGGATGTGCAGCAAAGCCTCCACTTCTGCATCGATGGCCGCCAAAATGATCGCCATGTATACGTAACCCTACTGGTTGAGGTCTACCTAGTTACCTCCTTGGTACCAAGGTACTAGACCTAGAATACTATGCAAGATGAGTCCCTTAACTTGGCATCTGGTAAGGTAAAATCAATAACCTTAGGTATTATTACCGGCATTGGCATAAACTGGATGTGCAGCAAAGCCTCCACTTCTGCATCGATGGCCGCCAAAATGATCGCCATGTGCACGTTAACCCTACTGGTTGAGGTCTACCTAGTTACCTCCTTGGTACCAAGGTACTAGACCTAGAATACTTCCTAGCCGGATTCTTTTAGGCAAGATGAGTCCCTTAACTTGGCATCTGGTAAGGTAAAATCAATTACCTTAGGTATTATTACCGGCATTGGCATAAACTGGATGTGCAGCAAAGCCTCCACTTCTGCATCGATGGCCGCCAAAATGATCGCCATGTGTACGTAACCCTACTGGTTGAGGTCTACCTAGTTACCTCCTTGGTACCAAGGTACTAGACCTAGAATACTTCCTAGCCGGATTCTTTTAGGCAAGATGAGTCCCTTAACTTGGCATCTGGTAAGGTAAAATCAATAACCTTAGGTATTATTACCGGCATTGGCATAAACTGGATGTGCAGCAAAGCCTCCACTTCTGCATCGATGGCCGCCAAAATGATCGCCATGTGCACGTTAACCCTACTGGTTGAGGTCTACCTAGTTACCTCCTTGGTACCAAGGTACTAGACCTAGAATACTTCCTAGCCGGATTCTTTTAGGCAATATGAGTCCCTTAACTTGGCATCTGGTAAGGTAAAATCAATTACCTTAGGTATTATTACCGGCATTGGCATAAACTGGATGTGCAGCAAAGCCTCCACTTCTGCATCGATGGCCGCCAAAATGATCGCCATGTGTACGTAACCCTACTGGTTGAGGTCTACCTAGTTACCTCCTTGGTACCAGGGTACTAGACCTAGAATACGTCCTAGCCGGATTCTTTTAGGCAAGATGAGTCCCTTAACTTGGCATCTGGTAAGGTAAAATCAATTACCTTAGGTATTATTACCGGCATTGGCATAAACTGGATGTGCAGCAAAGCCTCCACTTCTGCATCGATGGCCGCCAAAATGATCGCCATGTGTACGTAACCCTACTGGTTGAGGTCTACCTAGTTACCTCCTTGGTACCAAGGTACTAGACCTAGAATACTATGCAAGATGAGTCCCTTAACTTGGCATCTGGTAAGGTAAAATCAATTACCTTAGGTATTATTACCGGCATTGGCATAAACTGGATGTGCAGCAAAGCCTCCACTTCTGCATCGATGGCCGCCAAAATGATCGCCATGTGTACGTAACCCTACTGGTTGAGGTCTACCTAGTTACCTCCTTGGTACCAAGGTACTAGACCTAGAATACTATGCAAGATGAGTCCCTTAACTTGGCATCTGGTAAGGTAAAATCAATTACCTTAGGTATTATTACCGGCATTGGCATAAACTGGATGTGCAGCAAAGCCTCCACTTCTGCATCGATGGCCGCCAAAATGATCGCCATGTGCACGTTAACCCTACTGGTTGAGGTCTACCTAGTTACCTCCTTGGTACCAAGGTACTAGACCTAGAATACTTCCTAGCCGGATTCTTTTAGGCAAGATGAGTCCCTTAACTTGGCATCTGGTAAGGTAAAATCAATTACCTTAGGTATTATTACCGGCATTGGCATAAACTGGATGTGCAGCAAAGCCTCCACTTCTGCATCGATGGCCGCCAAAATGATCGCCATGTGTACGTAACCCTACTGGTTGAGGTCTACCTAGTTACCTCCTTGGTACCAAGGTACTAGACCTAGAATACATCCTAGCCGGATTCTATTAGGCAAGATGAGTCCCTTAACTTGGCATCTGGTAAGGTAAAATCAATTACCTTAGGTATTATTACCGGCATTGGCATAAACTGGATGTGCAACAAAGCCTCCACTTCTGCATCGATGGCCGCCAAAATGATCGCCATGTGCACGTTAACCCTACTGGTTGAGGCAGGCAGAACTTGCCATTGGTTTGCCATTGTACCTATGAATTTTCTTAAATGTATGTTTGAATAGTAAGAATATATATTTTTTTTGGTCTCACACAAATATAATTTGAATTAAAATATCAGTAGTATATTTAATGAAGAAATTAACATGTGGATAACGCACCATAAATTCTTCGACCATAAGAAGCAGGCAGGAAACATCCGGAACCGGAAACGAGCAAAGGGGCGGGAAGAAGAAGACATCGCAGAGCCGATGAGCGGAACAACGAGCGACATGGAGTAGGTACGTTCAGGAACGCAGTTCTGACGTCACAGAAAATCTGTCGCTGCTTTGCTTGACATATTTGAATTTGGGTGGTAAAAAATCACAATTGATCTATCTATCCCCCCCCCCCCCCCCCCCCCCCACCAATGGCTGCCACCTTAGCGCGGTGGTGGTGTTTGCGTTGGCCAATGATCCATTGCAGCTACGCCGGCGAGCATATGCTCATGTGTAAGGGTTACCCATGCCGGACAGGTCAGTGGTGAGGTCCAGACAAAGAGCAGCCAGGGTCGGCCTAACCATGTCCTCCCTTGAATTTGCGGTCCACTCCCCTCCCCTCGGGCTGGCCTTCCCCCTCGAGATGGTGATCCCCCTGAAATCGGGTTCCGCCGGCCCGAATCCTCACACCCCCCGGTCCGTCCCCATTCCGGCCTGGCCTCCCCACCAGTGTTGGACTCCCCCGGATCGGGCCCGTTAGGTCGACCCCACCCCATGCCCACCACTTATATCAACAAAGTTAAATGCAAAAATGCAAAAATTAATGTGCGCAATATAACCTCGTCGTTGACGCGTCGTTAAACCACAATGATCTAATCTAATCTAACATTCTGAAAGGTTATATGATTTGATTCACGATTTTAATAACACCAAAAGTCCTGTTAGGCATTATAATATAACACACTATAGAAATATTCAGTTATGTTTGGCGTCACTCAAACATCGCACGCTGGATATTGTGACAGATTTGTGACCTTCGGATTTCACTGACAGTCAAGTGTCATATTATCATGCTTTTCGCTTCAATGTCGCTTCGATGTAACTCTAGGTATACAAGTTAGTGAGGAGTTCTATGATCTTTCGCTTCATTTTTCAAATCTTTCATCTATTGGAAGCACAGTTCCTATTGGATTCACTTCATCTTCGTTTGGTACCCATTTAAAATATACTTTTAAAACCGAGTCATGTTTCCTGGAATCAGTCAACATAAATCAACAGTTCAACAATTGTTTTTAAAACAATTCGAACTGATGCATTGTTGCTTTCATCATTGTTGTCTGTTTTCAAGGTAACGAAATTAAATTATATTTTTGTATGCAGTGATCTGGAAAAAAGTAATCGTTTCCCGCTGCGTTTATGGAGTTTGTGTTCGTAGTTGTCACTTGAAGAGCTGTAACATACGCCTCAATCTTCCTCTGGCACTTCCAATACACTCTCTTTAATGCATAGGAGCAGAACTCCCACTTACTGTAAGCTGATATTCAAATGTAAAGCACGATATTTAATACCTGACCGCACAGAAATGCGCGAGTCTTCACTATTACTGGTATTGCAAATATTCCCACAATCTCCTGGACATGTTGATGGACCGTCGAAATCTTTAAAGCACGCATTAGTAAAGCACACACTCTGTAAAACTAAAAAATATTGTTCAACTAATCTGATTGACTAACGTGTTAAAATTGTAATCAAAAGTCAGCAGTCCAATCGATTTGGCTTTTTGTTACTGGACATAACCTAAAATGAAATAAATATTGTAATGACTTTAATGGAAGTTTGGTCAAATTAAAATGTCCGTGATACCAAATGTCATTAGATTATGAAATTTATTGCATTAGCACTTGTGTTTGCTCTCGGAGCCATCCTAAAATAATTTTACATTTTGTTTATTTTGTTCAGTGTTAGTTTTCCCCTTCCTCCAAGCTTTTTTCTTTTTGAATCTTTGTAGCAGAGTTCCCACACGTTTCTGATAATGTCCAACACATTCTTTCTTCTTGATTTCCTTTTCACCATATGGATTGGCATTTACAAGAGATGTATGCTTTAGAATCTCCGTCACCAAAGTATTCCGTGTATTCCAGGCCTCGTTTTTCCTTTGATCGCATGGCCCCGACAGACTCCATGTTGCCCGCCGAACCCTCGAAGTTCGCTTCGCATTTATGTTCGGCTCACCAGACCAGACTCTGGATGGAGGATTTGTCATCTTTTTCGTGATGGGCACAGCTGTGGCAACTTATTGATAGGACTTCCGTATCCAAAACTTTGCCGGTATATTGTAGAGATCGAACTTTCAAACTTAAATCTGAACATAAACAGGTATACCTGAATTGCAGTCTCTTCAGAAGATAACTTTACTATACTAACACCCTCAATACTATACCTTATATATACAATACAATCTTGAAAACGGGTTGACCGATTGGAACGAAACTCTATTCTTCATGGAATATCATGTAAAGCATATTATGTAATTAAATTTATAATTGTAATTTAGTACCAAAGTCAACCTTTCTTAGTAACCAAAGAAAAATGGGGTATATTTGTTACAAGTTCTAGACATAAACTAAAAAATACGTAAAATCCCCATAAATAAACTAAATGTACATATACCAGCCAAGTCTCTTCAACTAAAAGAAATAGAATAAATCTAAAAAGTCAGCACTTAAAAGTAGTAATATGTATTAAAAAGTGGGCCAAATCAAAAATGTATTTAAGAAATCAAAAAATACTTGGTACATCGTTTTTTAGTGCAATGTAGATAGATATAGGAAAGTTGTTGCCTTTTCTCCTGCCCAACTCTGGGTTGGCAACTAAAATTGCTCCGGCCGGCGAAAGCCGAAGAGGGGCGTGGGTGACTGGTCCAAGTGGTGATGGCTCGGGGATGTGAGATAAAATGTAGAATTAGTACATGGATGGAATAGAGGTGTATATTCGACAGATAAACAGGTGAATAATATTGTACCACTCAGGAACAACTGAGGGTCAGTATATTGAAAAGTAATCAAAGTGAAATAGACCCTAATGGTCGTACAGAGTGAATAATAAATCTTGACAAATCAAAGATTATTCAGAGTTACAATGGTAATAAACATAGTAATGAAATGTACAATCCGTACAGTCAAATATTCCACAAGGTCAAATGCCTGTCGTGGAATGAGAGAGATGGCAGACCCAAGGTCGAGCCAAAAATACATAAGAAATACACTATTCAAATTACATAGAAAATACACTTGAAATAATAATAATACACACAATATATAAGTACTTACAGAAATACGCTAGTGAAAACTAGCCAAGTTCCAGACACATACGTGATCTTCACGTAGCGCTTCTATCAAATTTAGATAGGTTCAAGTTACAAAATAGAATTTAGAATAGGTTTAACTAGACTTAGAAGCGGCACAATTAACAACCAGACTTTAGATAGACCTGAACGGGAATAACGCCCATGCAGTCGGATAACATGTGCACTGTTATCTCCCTGACAAAGAGCACTGAGAATACATGAATCTCAACGAAGTTAACGCGATCGACGAAAGCAAGTAAATAAATACCTCAAAATCGAATCAGCTAAGTTTAATGTTTTATGGTTCAGAGGAGAAACCAAAGAACCCAGATCCACAAGCGTGTAAAACATTAAACAACTCCCGAAGGATTCTACTCACGAACTCCCCTGCGGAACCGATCCGTCGTCTCCAAAGTCTGGTGGTCAAAAGGCACCGATCTCTCGTTACAATCCAGCAATTGATCTCCGATCGATCAACATGTGCTTTCGAGAGAGAAAGAAGATCGGCTTGTCCATCGAACAGACAGAGACAGAGCGAATATGGGGCGGGCTAGCTAGAGCGAGGAGTCTCCAACCCAGCGCCTAGATAGGTCGCCTCGAACCAAAGCAACGCATAAGCAAAGACCTTGACATGTGAAGGGCGGCAGGCTGGGGCGCCAAAATTCAAACGTAACAAAGTAGGTATATTTTACTTCTGGCCTATACTTCTATACTGTTCATATAGGTACACGATGCGCTTTTCTATTTTGGCATAGTACTTATCGTACCAGGTACGGCATTTTGGGGAAAACAAGTTTGTCTCAGAGCCCAATAATAAATGTCCTGGTGGTTATGTATCAATCTAAGCTAATATATACCAGCTTCAAGGTTCTCCAACATTTCATTGGCTAGGTCCTCTGGCACTTGCATTACGTTCATGTATATGAGCATTAAGCTATCAGGATGGGTAACTGAATTGAAGTATCGGTCCGGTTGTTGAATCAAAATCATTACTTAGTTAGTAAATGTAGTGAGTCAATGAATGCATATCAAAAATGATAAACACCTTGTTTGAAGATTGAAGAGGCGGGGTGTGGTCTGTGAAAACGCACAAGTGCAGAAATCCTCTGGAATCGTAGTTGTACTGGCAGTGAACCCTATTATACTTTTCTTTGATACTTTGAATTTGGTACGGTAATTCAGAGCTTTAGTGGCGACTGTCAGTGGTTCTGCACATGGTGAAATTTTGCGTCCGCATGTTGCCAAGTAGTCACGAAAGACATTTGAAATAGAGCGGGAATTTTGTAAACGGAACCGCGCACAAATGCTTCGAATCTGATCTTCTCCGTACCGTACGTCAACGTCAACGAGAAATACAAAATAGGCAGTATTCATTATTTGTATATTACAAGTTTATAATAATTTTCCATACAATCATATCTGACGATCGTGTTCTAGTTATTGTTCGCGAAGATGGGGAGTATTAAGAAGGAGCACAGTTGATTTGACTGGGTTCAGTATGAGTGCTCTATCCATTGACCAACAGGCGATTGCTACCAAGTATTCATTGATTTTTCGTTTGGCTTGAAGAGTACACTCGCCCGGATGAAGACCTGGCTTCCGGGTGAAGGTTTTGTAAAAGTACAAAGTATCTCGCCGTTCGCCCTTCATCTTTCGATTACTGCAGACGTGCTTCTTTGTGGTTTTGTGACGTCCTTTGTGGCCTTCCACGTTCCCTTCATCTCACTGGAAGCGATAAAGTGGGGCTGCTGCTCAATCTCTCCTCGACATCCAGGGGAAGAAGGACGACTTTGCCGGCTTTTGTTCACATTCCGAACATCGCCCACAAGTTTCGTAATCAACACTTGTCGATACTTAGATGTTCTCTGGAGGATGTATAGTATAAACTACGATCAACACTCTTTACAGGGATTGGCAACGAGCAAACCAATCACCGGATGTATAGCTTGGTCATTGAACAAAACACGCATAATATTCTGCTCTCGTGACACATGTCTTTATCTTTCAAGAAGGCACTGGATACCGTCAGACGTCTTTGCTTTTGCTTTGTCAATGACCTGTCAAAATCAAAATGTAGCAATGATCGGCACTATTTGTTGAAGCTTGAGATAATAAAGGTAATAATTCAATAAGTTAATTCATTTATTTGAGCGAGCGTAGCGAGCGTCACCACGGTACTCTTATGGCACTTTCTCTGTGTGTTTTTTTTTTTTTTTTTTTTTTTTGTGGTCACACTCCAGATCAAACAGCTCAAGCAATCAATCTGAAATTTTGTACACATACTAACGTACTCTATGCGGTCCCTGGGATCGTTTTTGAACGGGATCCCGTGATTGGTTCAAATTTTAAAAAAAAATATCTTTCGATTGGGTTGTTTTATCAATTTGAAATTTTGACAAGTCATTACCACTAACATTTTACCCAATCATACAAAGTTTCAGCCAAATCCTCCCATTGGTTAAAATTGAAAAAAATCTTTCATATGATGTTTGAAATTTAAACTAGAACCGTTCGACCGATCAACTTAAAACTTTGCATGGTCATTGGGACCAACATTATCTGTATTTTTGACAATTTTCAGACTTATCTGTGTTTAAATCCAAAAGTTATTGACATTTTACTGACATTTTGCGTGTTATCTGTCAAATTTCTCGAAAATGTTGAGCCGACTCTTTATAGTTCCAAGGTAGTTAGAGCAGAAACTTTCAAACGTATGAAACTGATATGACTGTTCAACAGATCGTCTAATATTGTGTAAGTACACACACTTTTATCATATGAGTGGTCCCAGGTATATTTTTTTAAATATATCCTATGCTTTTTGAATTTTAACAAGGAACATTTTAATCATAAAGGTTCAATCGACCAACTTTAAACTTTGCATGGCTATTGGGACTAATACTTTAGGTATATTTTGAGATTTTTATACCAACAAGTCTGACGAATTTCAAGAATTATTGGCTTTTAATGATATTTTCGATCGACATATTTTCGGTTCGAGGTGTTGCGCGTATCCGTGCTCGCTCATCAACGCGTTATACAGAGCGTTTTCCTACTTAATCAAATATCACGCAAACATTTCCATTATTTTGTGATTCAAAGTAATATGCAAATATGTAATGCGCACGAATACACGTCATGTGATGGTAGCATGTTTTTCACTCTGGCGGTAATATATAAAGCAACCCGAAAGTGTGTGTGTGCAATGAAAATTTAAAACTATACATTCATCGCGTCCGTTTAACATTGGTATTATGGGAATGACGTCACATGCGCAGACTGGTTGCTAATCCCTGTAAAGAGTGTTGGTCGTAGGTATAAAACTATTTACAATTCCAACCCCCAATGATAGTCAATGATGACGTTTGGTTTCTTGAAGATCTCTGCCTCTCCTCTTGATACCTTCCTCGTGACATCACTGGTTGTGGGATCATGAACAGTACTTAGCATGAACACATTCCGCTTGTCCTTCCACGCAGGCGCAAGCACAGTGTCGTCCTTAGTGAAACCTCGGACTTCATGCTTTTGCAACTTCAATTTCTGTTTTTTTTTGACATCTGATGAGAGCCCCTTACGGTTTGACATTATTCTCCCAGTGGTATGAATTCCCAATTCCAACAGTTCCAAACTAAGGTCTACGCCATTATAAAATCTGTCGGTAAAGAGATGAAAACACGTACCGTTCGACGACTCGAGTAGCTTCTGGTATAAAAGTGTATAAAGGTGAGCCGATTGTAAGAGATGACAAAGAGCAGATTGTACGAAATCGATCATCTTTTAGCCATTCAATGCGTACCTTCAGCATTCTGAAGTCTGTAATAATGTAATTGATACTACTTTTTATTATCTACCGATGATTCGGGCAACAGTTCAAATAACAATCAATTAATCAAATCAAAATCAATCAATCAATCAAATCAACAATCAATCAAAACTATTAATTTACACTATTATACTTACTGGTTATGTATTCCAAAGAATTATTCGCATGTTGGAACCGAATTGTTACCTAAGTATTTTGTCACGCTCACGCTTGACACCTCCCGATTCGCCTCCACTTACAGAATCCAAGTCCAGCCAACACCCAGAAGAGTCGACGAGTGATTGAAAAGTTGTTTCTTGGAAAATAAAAAGGGCCAATGGCGTTGAAGTTCTGTCATCGTTGCTTTCTTGACATCTATTAAAGTGCGACGTTGTGAAACGTATGTTTTTGCCATCAACTCTTCGACGTTGCTGGGCCATTCTGACGTAGGCAAGATAAGAACTTTCTCACCTGCTCTTTCTTCAGAGCTTGCGACTCTAACGTCTCGCCTTGATGATATTCCTTAGGAGTCTTTTTGGTTTTTTTGGGGGGCTGTACTTCCGGGGTCACCTGCTGAGGGGAGTGGATGGTTTATTTTCTGTTAATTTCACCCACTCTGGCATAGATCTTCGATGTGACCCTGTCACAAGACCAGCCCGATCCTGGAATGTGGCAGGGTACTTGCTTACAATGTGCTCTGCTGCTTGTCTGCAATGTCCACGTTAGAATAGACGTTGCACATATACAAGCTCGTCAGCAACGATGTGGACCATGCTCGTGAACATCGCCAAATTTGTCGGCATATGTGGGCTATCGTGTTGCCTTCGCTTCGTTGACTTATCCTTGACTGAGTGAGAGTTACGTGTAGAGAATTACATCTGTGTAAAAAAACAAAGAATTTTCTAATTACCTCGAAGAGAAAGGGCCAGTCCTTTCGGACATCGGCCATTGTGAATGTACTTGCGGACAGGTGGCTGCGCTGGAGTGAAAAAGTTTCTTCATCCTCAGCTTGATGAGTGTGCCGTCTCGCTCATCATTCCGTTTGTTAAATTCCTGAAGCAGCCAGAGTCGCTTTTCTTGCAGACTGTCCACAGTCTCATTTTTTGGAATCCCCAGTGCATAGTTTAACGTTCCGTATCGATCTTTCTGACATGTCTTCTTCGCTGCGCTTCTTCGCTTGTGTCAGCAAAACTATTAATTCATTTAAATAAAAGGAATTAAACAAAACGGGTGGATGGATAATCAACGAAAGTATTTTGAGGAGCTTGGAGGAAAAGTTACAAATCGATAGGTTAGTTTTCGAAAAGTTTTTGGCTTTTTACTCGGAATAATGAAATTGTTGGTTTCATGGTTCTTCCGGACCAGCATTAATTAATATCGGTATACCTAATTATTGTTTGATTGCTTTAACTGTCTTGCATTTACATCTCTGGCCCATGAAGTTGCCATGTAAGTTATACTTTTGACAAGAGTTCTTTATCTTGCAGAATAGACCGCAAGTGGCGTGTGGCGATGTATATCGACGTGGAGTGTATAATATCTACACTTGACTGATCATCAACTGACTTCGATTTAAATCCCAGTTCTGGAGAATCTGCACCATCAATTTTGCCTTCCAGGTCCACGATGTTCTCAAAAAATTAAAAAAATAAACAATAAATATAAATAAAACCAATTTCACTTGGACTAAACACAAACTACTTTTATTGAATCATTTCTAACAAAATCTCAATATTTCAGTCACTTTCTGCGACCTTCATCAGGAGAAATTAATTAACAATTATATATCTGACATGTATCAATATTCTGACATTTATATCAATAAATATAAAAATCACTTTTCGTATGCTAATATTTAACATTATTAAACAGCAATTTACCCCATCTACGGCTGCCACCTTATCGCGGTGGTGGGGTTTGTGTTGGCCAATGATCCATTGCAGCTACGCCGGCGAGCATATGCTCATGTGTAAGGGTTACCCATGCCGGACAGATCAGTGGTGAGGCCCAGACCAAGAGCAGCAAGGGTCGGCCTAACCATGCCCTCAAGTGAGTCAAGTACAGGAATCTACACAAAAACAATTACTAGACTTAACAGAGATTATTAAAGAACTGAGAAACGAAATTGCTTCACTGAAAAACCAGCCTTTGCAAAAGCCTTCTTTAACGGGAAAGAAAACATCTCTCTTAAATAAACCAGCAACCACGCCAATACAGAAAGCCAACAAAATCCAATCTAAGGAGGAAGTAATAACTGTTCATTCGTCTGAAATGAAGGACAACAATACTAAAAAAGCAAACCAAAGAGTGAAGCTTGATCGCTCGGCTGTATTCGACAGCTCGAGAAAAATGAGTCTAGTGCCGCCTGCAACATCTTGTGAGAGTTTGTCAGACGACTATAATATGTTAGTAGACGATATAGATTGGAAAATGATAGGAAAATATAAAAGTAAAAGAAATGAATCTACATGATCGGCTCCTAGAGGGGCCGATTGATACTAATAGTAAGTTTTTTATAGTAATTTTAATAACATCCAGGTGCTAGTATTTATAAAGAATGTACCTGGATTATGCTACACTAGTATGTGACGTTATTATTTAGGAAATTATTTATTTATATTTGGTCTCTATACAACCAAATGTAATAATCTCTTCACTAGTCATTATTTTTATCTACATTTTATCTCTTACAATTTTACTCTGCAACGTTAGTTTTATTTTAAACTACTATTTTTACTTTACTTTACTTTTTTTTATTTACTTTATTTTTTCATAAATAAAGAAATGGCGCTAATAACCCAGTCGTTGAGCGCCATAAAACCATACTAATCTAATCTAATCTAATCTGAAATCGGGTTCAGCCGGCCCGAATCCTCACACCCCCGGTCCGTCCCCATTCCGGCCTGGCCTTCCCACCAGTGCTGGACTCCCCCGGATCGGGCCCGTTAGGTCGACCCCCTCCCCTTGCCCTCCAATTATGATCAACAAAGTTAAATATTACAATTAATGTGCGCAATATAACCTCGTCGTTGACGCGCCATTAAACCAAACTAATCGAATCTAATCTAATCCAACAGCTATTTATCTATGATTTATGAAACGTAAATATTAGGATAATACAAGCCAATTAGGTACTGAAAGAAAAATACCTTATCTACTCTTACTATTCGTTTCACAATTCCTCTGGGTGTTGACGTAAACTTGTATTCCTCATGGGCGGAGTAGGAGACCTCTCGTAGCCCCCCTTGTCATTCAATAACTCCTTGGCAGTTAGGAGAGATTCACAGGTGCTCGTAGCAATCCTTGTGATTCAATAAGTCCGGTCTTCGAAATCATTCCCCTTAAAGTCATGTATCATAACTTCCCACGAGCTGTCAGTGCGGTAATCGTACGTGCTACTTTCAGCCCCGAATTCCCTCGCGCCAAGAGCGGCGTTGATGTAATCGTACCATCTTCAGTTCTCGTCACTCACATGGAGATTTCCAAACTCTAATTTCATCGACCAACACAGTCGGTGATTCCGTAACCTTCTCGATGTTTGTATCAGCCATGCTTTAGGTAGGAACCACGGTTTCTCTTCAAGTCCTGTCACGGTCGATTGTTGATGTCGGAATAATGTTCTCGGACTTGATCTCCTTACAAAGAAAGTCTTGATCCACATTGATGTCCGGTTGATGTCATACATCTCTTCCTGGCTGGCGATGGCTAGTTCAAGCTTAGCAATGTGCGGCTTAAGTGCTCACTCCATGTTCTCTGTCATTATAAGCATGGTGCTGCTGTTCAATAAATTCTGATTCTGATACTTCTGATACTGATTTTTATTTCAGCATGTATTATTAGATGTATTTTTAGAGAATCTCCAACTGGCGTTACTGAACTGGACCACCTTGGAAGTTGTGTTTCAAGTAGCGGCGTTTCGGGGATACTTGCAACACGCTATTTCCTATCTATTAACATTATTTTAAAAGGCACTTACATAAAATTGAACTCAGAGGAAAGGGACAATGGGGGAATTAAGTTTGATAGTACCTTCAATTCATACCAACTTGATTGCAGCTATTCAACTCTATTGCAGTAATTTCGAACAAGATAATCACGAAATTCGGTACACTCATAGTCATCTCCTAGTTGCACAATAAATTCTTCAAGAATTGATTTAAATTTTGCAACATTGAGCTCATACATACAAGTTTTAAGTGCTCTATATACGTCTGGCCTATTCGATAGGTCCTATTGATTGTATTTTATTTTGCCATGCCATGTCGATATGCCAGCCACACAATAGTTTACTGGAGAATTGTTCATGACAGACAGCTATGCATTATAAAATAAGGGCGCATCATCACTCATCAAATAATTTGGCTTCAATTACGTCTTTGACAGAAGTCAAGAATGTCACCATGTTACTGTGTTGACCCCAGATCTGATGCAGAATGCAAGAGGAAACTCTTCCTCATAATTTCTCTCCTTAAATCTCGTTATTATAAAACAAAGCGGAAATAACATTTCATGAGGACATTCCACCTCTGAAATGTCGGGAGATCATTGAGAAATAGATTATTTGTCTCAAATGAACCATGCTAGTGATAAAGATAAATTTTATCTAAAAAATTTAATTTAATTATATTTAGTAATTAATAATATTTAATAGGAAGTGTTTTTATTACATTTTTATTCCAGAAAAATACAATACCTAAGTAAAATGTTAAAAAAGCTATAAAATATTTTGTTCAATATAATTACAAAATTGCTACGAAATTGTGTTGAAATGAAATGAATATGCCTCTTGTTTCTAACTTAAAAACTGTATTACACAGTTTGAAATTACTTTTACCTTGTAAACAAAAATAATGTACACAAATGCAACCTGAATTGCAATGAAATGACTTTTCAAAATTTTAAATTGATCAGAACAACCAATCGAAAGATTTTTTTTAAAAATTTGAACCAATCACGGGATCCCGTTTAAAAATGATCCCAGGGATCGCATAGAGTACGTTAGTATGTGTACAAAATTTCAGATCGATTGCTTGAGTGGTTTGACCTGGGCTGTGACCACAAAAAAAAAAAAAAACACACAGAGAAAGTACCATAAGAGTACCGTAGTGACGCTCGCTACGCTCGCTCAATTAGAGGTGTATGTTCAATACGGTGGTAGGTAGATAGTATAGTTAAATACCGAACAACCAAATATGTTTCTGGCTAGGAATTCATCATGATTGTAATGGTGTTTCACCGTCCTGGTAGGTTCGATACCCTACTAGTGCTAGGTAGCTACTAGTACCTACCTTTAAAACAATAATACCAAATATTTTGAAATATGATCAATAATGCTTGATTTATCTTACCTCCCAGAAAATAGTCCGATTGGGCGAAGTGCATCGAGCAGACGGTCATATATGTTCCGATGACTTTACCAATACGTAGCACATTATAATATAAGGTTATATTGGAATAGCCAATATCCTTCAGTTCCCAGACCAACATAGCTGACATCAATACGGATGTAAAACAAATAAAACGCTCACCTCACGCAGAAACGGCCATTCCTCGCGACCTTATCGACAATGAGGCGTTGCTGGAGAATGTATGTGTCGGACATGTACTGCGTTATCTGGACGCCTCTGCAGAAATCTTCTAGACATCATTAATAAGCCAATCCTTCTCGCCCAGAGTCTCACCCTCAGGCACGTCGACGGGTAGAAGTTGGCACACCCGTAGCGGTCTTGGCTTCTTAGCTATGTTGTCTTGGTTTTTGGGTGCCTCCGAGTCAATACGCCTATTAGTGTGATTGATGTTCGACATTATTCTGCGTGTCAGGTCAGATGACCCTGTCCCAATTATTCTTCTGTCACACATTTCCTCGCGGGATGTCTCGGTGTATTTACATACAATGCGGTTACACATGTCTTCTATGATTGCTGGTTTGTCTTCGTCGTGAATCTCTTCAGCTAGTAGTCGTTCTAAGTAGAACAGTTGACTCAGAGTAGCTTTCTTTTTGTCATTAATGTATTTTTGAAGAGTGTAGGGAAATTTTTCAAAATACGTTTAATGGGGATACATAAGTACTTAAAGAGCTCGGTAGTGGAAGTCTCGGTGAAGTTGGTATGGTGGGTATGGTGGGTGTTTCAAAACGCGGTGGATGGCTTTCTTCAAGCGGCTGATCTGGACTGTGTTGAGCAGCCCTGCCAGATCTTTTTCTACTTGAATAGTTATCTTCTAAATACATTATGTCATCGTCATCGCAAGTCCCCTCAACGTTGCACCGCAATCTTTGCATTTTGCAGCTAGGCTCAGGTATTGTACCAACGATGATGGGTAAACTCTCGCATATTTAAAAAACCAAATTGCACTGAAATATAATTTTTCTCCACAATTCACGTGCGATCACATCAGTCCAAACACCAGGCTTTAAAATCCTATGAACCCTAGAGTTAAACATTCTTCCCCGACTTGTTTTTCGGTGGTATTCCACATCATGGGGCTTAATTAGCTTCCACTTGGCCGACGAGAGTACGATTTTAAAACGTTTAACTGGCGACAGATTTTCCTCACATTCCACTTCAGAATCAATAGCATCTTCAATCCCACTAGATAAAGATTCGAGACAATCGGGACAACGTGGAATGTTGGCTGAAGAAGATTGGTGTAGAATTGTCTGTGTAAAAAAATCATCCTTGCGTTTTCTAACAAATTCATGAATAGCTTTAGAGCTCAAAAAAATGCCATGACTTTCCTTTCAAGCCGTCCTTATAGGATGCGCAGATGAATGGATTGACTGCTCTTCTGAAAGTCTGATATCATTCCAGTTATCCTCAATTATTTTCAATAAGTGCTCCGGATCCACTGCCGGTATCCTGCCTACTTGAATTTGGACTATTTGACTTCGATTTTCTAGATAATATGATGTTATAAGTTCATGACACTTATTCCTAATGCCTGGGAAAAGAATAAAGTTAATTCTTTAGGTATTTACAAAGAAATTAATGGTAACATTTGGCAGACAAAATATTTTTATTATAATAACTACCAACTTCTAAAAAAATATAAGATAAATTATTATTACTCATTGCATCATCTGGATATGGAACGGTTGAGGCCCTGCTCAGATTCCGCTGGAAAAGAAATGTATATTTAATTTTATTTTGGGCTGACAAGAAACCCTCGAGTAGCTAAAGTGTAGAGGTTCTTCTCACCGTTTGCTCATGGCCAAAGAAGAACAACATTGCAGTTCAATCCCTGAGATCTAGATTCATATTACCCAATGGCCCCACCGACGGCTGCCACCTTATCGCGGTGGTGGGGTTTGTGTTGGCCAATGATCCACTGCAGCTAAGCCGGCGAGCATATGCTCATGTGTAAGGGCTACCCATGCCGGACAGGTCAGTGGTGAGGTCAACGCCTTCATCATCCTCCTTCACCGTCGCTAAGTTCTCCAAAGCCCTAGAGGCACTGCTCAGGACTTCCTACCTCTCGACCTGCAGAGACGAAGCCTGCAGAGAGCCCGCCTCCGTTTGGAATAGAGAAGATGGTTATCTAGAGGACTGTCGGATCACCTTCGCGCTCCTAGTGGCAGCATGCCCCTGACGGTTGAGGGACGGTGAATTGACGCTTGAATTGACCGTGGAACATTCATGAAATTTTTAATAATTTCGCTTGTCACGTTATATGTAACGTTTTGTTGCGGAAATAGAAGGAAACTATCACGGACCAAGTCGGGGATTCCTGCAACAATGTTCAGACCGAACCCGAGGATTCTGACAACATAACAATCTAACACAATATCACGATATCAACTTCCATCCAACCAATAGAAGAACACTTATTGGAGCAGAAGCCGGAGATCAGCGCAGACACAAACATATGTCATATTGAGGGAGACGCTGCATTTTCTCGCAATGTCAAAACATAGATCACTAAACCAGAGCTTCATCCCAGAGACTTTCCCTTTTCTTGCAATGTATGCACTTCCAAGGGTACCTCCAGACGCATCAGGCGAGATGACCGTCATAAAGATCGCGCATTGTGACTTTGGATTTAATGATTCACCGAGCTCGGCGAGACACTCTCACATCTTGTTTTGATATATTTTAATTATTTCTACTTCTCAGAAACATCCTCTACAGCCTGAGAGAAAGCGTAACGGATTGTTGTTCCCAATTTGACCAATTGTGAGACTATTGCCAAGGCTGGCATTCACCATCTTTGTGGACTGGAGTAGCTGGTATGAGTTCATCTTAGGTATGTTTTCTCGGTTTCTTCTGGAGAAAAAAATACAGTTGGCTTAGCTTTGTGGTGCGTCGAAGTGGTTGTTTGGTTAGCAATTATTATTTTATTCCATCTATGAATCCTATTAATTTGAGAATCAGTACGAGTAATTTGGGAAAATTGATGGATGACATGAAGAGTCTATTTGACTGGAAATGTGAAGTGGGGGCCTGAGTGTTCCATTAGGGCTGTAAACAAATAAGTACACATATCTTAGTCCAAACACCAAAGATGGAAACATGGAAACTTAGAAACATGACTAAAACAACTAGGGCCTGAGTCAGTGGCAGTGCATCCTGTGAATGATGGTTGTCTGAGGGACTTAACCAAATTTTCACAAGAGGTGTGCTTCCTCATTTTGCAAATGTTTCCAAAATTGGATGCTGCTACTCTCTGCATCCTTTTTTTGGCTCTCGCTTTGATTTACCGTCTCTCTCTCCAGTATGTCACGTTCCTCTTTAGTTTTTCTTAGTCTATCTTAACTCATTCTTTTTGATATCAAATGTTTGCGGGTCCATATGTGGTGTATTGGCATTTGGTAACACACTGTCAGCACCTGTGGAGGAGGGTTCCTTGCTTAGTAAATTCGCATCTGGTCCGTAATCACCGTCTGGGTAGGCAGATGTACTAAGTTTCTTGCTCCTGGTGACATGTGAAACTGCCCTCCTCTTCTTTGTCAGAGATAATATCTGCATGTGCTTCTATACAAATGTTATGGTTATCTGACCCGGACCTTCTTCAGACATCTTTTTTTGAATGACGGATTGTAATCTGCCATGTTTGTTTCATGTGATGACAGAGAGATCACTTCGATATTCATAATCTCTTCTCAATGCCAAGTTTATACGCATACCACATGTAGCTTTGGCGATGTGGGAGTTGAAACTCTCAGCTGCATTGTTGGTAAGGTTTAGCACAAGGTTAGCAGAGTTATTGGCAACTCAATGAACAGCTGCCATTATTTCGAAAACTAAACCTGACGATTTCATTCTTGGCATGATGTTTACTTCATCTTCTTTATAGCCTGAGCATAAATAGCATCTCTCGGCGCATCGCAAGTGCTCACCAAACACGACTGTTAAGAACTGTTAAATTACGTGCAACATTTTGAGTTGATATTCTTCGGAACATGGAGAAAAACACAGACCGATATCACAAGAGGGCCACAAATACCTTGAGATCTTCCTTTTATTTTCTCGCCTACGTGTGTGTATACACACATAGCATTGCCATTGGTGGTGCTTCTTATTTCCATTGGCCGGGACAAGGCTGTAGAAATGTCGCTCAGTCGTTCGAAGAGGATTCTCCACTGACGATCGGCGTCCTCCCTTCGGTTGGAGCCTCTAAGTGCGATGCAGTTGACGATCAAGTTCAAGGCGGTAATGTGAAAGATGCGGTTCCTTTCCCGTCGTTAAATGAAACTTGATGTATGAGTTGATTCTAGTCAAGGGCAATTTTATTCGATAAATGAATGTCTATTCAAAGACCAATTGTAATTTTGTTTGTGACTGGATCTTGCTCAGTCGGGAATTTTAGGATGTTAAAGGATGCATGAGACTCTTTCATTAATGCAATCAAATTAGAAAATAGAAACACATTTTTATTACAAGATAGAAATTCTAATAATTGAAGCTTATTTGTGTGAAAAGTATGATAGAAAACCCAGTAATATTACGTTTGATTTGCTTGTCGACGGTTCGTTGGCTGCGTCGCGATGTTGTGTAGCGTCGCTTGTCGGGCCTCTCTGATGTCCTCGTCGGGAAGATGGCTCTCTTCACCTGGAGTGATTCTGTCGGAGGGCTCTATGATAGCTCTTGCTGACTGCTGACCAACTGTTATATTCTTGTGACCAACTGACTTGCTTGTGACCAACTGACTTGCTTGTGACCAACTGACTTGCTTGTGACCAACTGACTTGCTTGTGACCAACTGACTTGCTTGTGACCAACTGACTTGCTTGTGACCAACTGACTTGCTTGTGACCAACTGACTTGCTTGTGACCAACTGACTTGCTTGTGACCAACTGACTTGCTTGTGACCAACTGACTTGCTTGTGACCAACTGACTTGCTTGTGACCAACTGACTTGCTTGTGACCAACTGACTTGCTTGTGACCAACTGACTTGCTTGTGACCAACTGACCTGCTTGTGACCAACTGACTTGCTTGTGACCAACTGACTTGCTTGTGACCAACTGACTTGCTTGTGACCAACTGACTTGCTTGTGACCAACTGACTTGCTTGTGACCAACTGACTTGCTTGTGACCAACTGACTTGCTTGTGACCAACTGACTTGCTTGTGACCAACTGACTTGCTTGTGACCAACTGACTTGCTTGTGACCAACTGACTTGCTTGTGACCAACTGACTTGCTTGTGACCAACTGACTTGCTTGTGACCAACTGACTTGCTTGTGACCAACTGACTTGCTTGTGACCAACTGACTTGCTTGTGACCAACTGACTTGCTTGTGACCAACTGACTTGCTTGTGACCAACTGACTTGCTTGTGACCAACTGACTTGCTTGTGACCAACTGACTTGCTTGTGACCAACTGACTTGCTTGTGACCAACTGACTTGCTTGTGACCAACTGACTTGCTTGTGACCAACTGACTTGCTTGTGACCAACTGACTTGCTTGTGACCAACTGACTTGCTTGTGACCAACTGACTTGCTTGTGACCAACTGACTTGCTTGTGACCAACTGACTTGCTTGTGACCAACTGACTTGCTTGTGACCAACTGACTTGCTTGTGACCAACTGACTTGCTTGTGACCAACTGACTTGCTTGTGACCAACTGACTTGCTTGTGACCAACTGACTTGCTTGTGACCAACTGACTTGCTTGTGACCAACTGACTTGCTTGTGACCAACTGACTTGCTTGTGACCAACTGACTTGCTTGTGACCAACTGACTTGCTTGTGACCAACTGACTTGCTTGTGACCAACTGACCTGCTTGTGACCAACTGACTTGCTTGTGACCAACTGACTTGCTTGTGACCAACTGACTTGCTTGTGACCAACTGACTTGCTTGTGACCAACTGACTTGCTTGTGACCAACTGACTTGCTTGTGACCAACTGACTTGCTTGTGACCAACTGACTTGCTTGTGACCAACTGACTTGCTTGTGACCAACTGACTTGCTTGTGACCAACTGACTTGCTTGTGACCAACTGACTTGCTTGTGACCAACTGACTTGCTTGTGACCAACTGACTTGCTTGTGACCAACTGACTTGCTTGTGACCAACTGACTTGCTTGTGACCAACTGACTTGCTTGTGACCAACTGACTTGCTTGTGACCAACTGACTTGCTTGTGACCAACTGACTTGCTTGTGACCAACTGACTTGCTTGTGACCAACTGACTTGCTTGTGACCAACTGACTTGCTTGTGACCAACTGACTTGCTTGTGACCAACTGACTTGCTTGTGACCAACTGACTTGCTTGTGACCAACTGACTTGCTTGTGACCAACTGACTTGCTTGTGACCAACTGACTTGCTTGTGACCAACTGACTTGCTTGTGACCAACTGACTTGCTTGTGACCAACTGACTTGCTTTTAACCAACTGACTTGCTTTTAACCAACTGACTTGCTTGTGACCAACTGACTTGCTTGTGACCAACTGACTTGCTTGTGACCAACTGACTTGCTTGTGACCAACTGACTTGCTTGTGACCAACTGACTTGCTTGTGACCAACTGACTTGCTTGTGACCAACTGACTTGCTTGTGACCAACTGACTTGCTTGTGACCAACTGACTTGCTTGTGACCAACTGACTTGCTTGTGACCAACTGACTTGCTTGTGACCAACTGACTTGCTTGTGACCAACTGACTTGCTTGTGACCAACTGACTTGCTTGTGACCAACTGACTTGCTTGTGACCAACTGACTTGCTTGTGACCAACTGACTTGCTTGTGACCAACTGACTTGCTTGTGACCAACTGACTTGCTTGTGACCAACTGACTTGCTTGTGACCAACTGACTTGCTTGTGACCAACTGACTTGCTTGTGACCAACTGACTTGCTTGTGACCAACTGACTTGCTTGTGACCAACTGACTTGCTTGTGACCAACTGACTTGCTTGTGACCAACTGACTTGCTTGTGACCAACTGACTTGCTTGTGACCAACTGACTTGCTTGTGACCAACTGACTTGCTTGTGACCAACTGACTTGCTTGTGACCAACTGACTTGCTTGTGACCAACTGACTTGCTTGTGACCAACTGACTTGCTTGTGACCAACTGACTTGCTTGTGACCAACTGACTTGCTTGTGACCAACTGACTTGCTTGTGACCAACTGACTTGCTTGTGACCAACTGACTTGCTTGTGACCAACTGACTTGCTTGTGACCAACTGACTTGCTTGTGACCAACTGACTTGCTTGTGACCAACTGACTTGCTTGTGACCAACTGACTTGCTTGTGACCAACTGACTTGCTTGTGACCAACTGACTTGCTTGTGACCAACTGACTTGCTTGTGACCAACTGACTTGCTTGTGACCAACTGACTTGCTTGTGACCAACTGACTTGCTTGTGACCAACTGACTTGCTTGTGACCAACTGACTTGCTTGTGACCAACTGACTTGCTTGTGACCAACTGACTTGCTTGTGACCAACTGACTTGCTTGTGACCAACTGACTTGCTTGTGACCAACTGACTTGCTTGTGACCAACTGACTTGCTTGTGACCAACTGACTTGCTTGTGACCAACTGACTTGCTTGTGACCAACTGACTTGCTTGTGACCAACTGACTAAGGTCAATACAAGTTGGTAGGTACTTTCTAAAGACTGTACTGTACAGTAATGAAAGCAGACTCTTAAAAAAGAAACAGTTACGTTTTAAAATGACAGTCATACCCTAACCAGCTACTTGATATTTGGGCAAACGCCTTCCCCGCCTTCATAACATTATTCTTGAGGTGAGCCAAAAACCAGTAATTCCGCCTTCACCCAATCATGCATTAATCATTTTTAATGTTGACATGATTCCATATATTTAGAAGCGACAGATTTAAAATTTATTTGTGCAAATATATAATATGGTCTTAAATCAATTTTTTTCTGAGTAATATTTCCTTGGTTACAATGATTCAATAAACCCCCCGAAGGACTGCCACCTTGACGCGGTGGTGGGGCTTAAGGGGCCAACCCACGGGCTGGTCCCAACTAAGAGCAGTCCACTCATTGCACAGCAGGATTCGTGCATATCATCATCTCACCATCATTTTCCTCTATATCTATTTTCTCTGTCTCATTTTTAAATGCCATTCCTGCTTGTGCAATGAGTAATGTTGACGACTATGCGATACGGACATTCTTGATATATTATTTCACTTGCATCCGGTCGAGTGGGTTCCTGAATGGTGACCGGAGTATGGCTTTGGGAGCAGACATCACTTTTCTCATTTCACCACATCACCCTCATCATCATTCTCGTCATCTCTTACTTACCTGTTTCTTCTTTCCTTAGTTCTTCTTTCTTCTTCTTCCATTTTCTGTCGGCTTCCAGGTCGCACTAAAACGCCCACCCGCGTGTTTGCCGTGCGTGGAGACCCGTAAGGGAGGAAAGGACGATCCTGGTAGCTGAGGATTCGTGGCATATAAAACCACCATAATCCAACACTCTGCTTTGGCTTCTGCTTCTTCCGAAACGGGAGGCTGGGGACTAATCCATCCCCAGCCAACCGGCTTGTTCGTATGTGTTAAAGCTACAACATGGATGAGCGGGTGGTCTACATTGGCATGATGGCTCATACTGACGTCCCAGTCAGTATGCTGTCACTTATGACTGGTGTAGCGCTACCCGCTATACCTTCTGGACAACCCTGGTATTTCTAAAATATCCCATTTGTGGCTCCGTCGTGGGTGGGGATCCAGAAGATGAATTTATGATTGATTTTATTATGACGACAACAGCAAATTCCCCCCCCCCCTCCCCCAACTTTCAACAAAAATAATACAAATGACAACGAAATAACTCAAAGTGAACCAATACCTAATTTACTCGATAAAATTATTGATCCAAAAACAATTTATAAAATGAATTCAAACACAAAGTTTTTCATTATAACAAGATCGGAGCAGGAAGCCACTTTCAACGGCGTCTCTCCCTTTAAGTTGCAAAATTTTATCCAAAAAGACATTGGCAGGGTACAAGTGAAGAGACTTAGAGACGGCTCTTTGCTTATAGAAACTGAAACTAAAGAACAATCAACATCTCTAATGTCACTCAAACTGCTGGGCACATTCCCAATCAACGTCGCTCCACACGCAACTCTGAACACTTCCAAGGGCGTAATTTACTCGAGGGATTTACTTTGCTTTTCAGAGGAAGAATTATTAAAAGAATTTGAAAGCCAAAATGTAATATTTATAAAGCGCATAATGTCACGTGTAAATAAAGAACTTGTACCGACGCCAATGATTTCCCTTACTTTCTCCTCAACAACTCTTCCTGAATATATTTTCGCTGGGTTTGTTCGAATACCTGTTCGACTGCACATCCCAAACCCATTCAGGTGCTTAAAATGTCAACAACTTGGACACACACATCACAGGTGTGAGAAGGCATATGCTTGCGACAGATGCGGCTCTCCGACCGAACATGGGAAACCATGTGACAGGGAGCCCTTCTGCGTCAACTGCAAGGGAGACCATCCATCTTGGTCACGCGAATGCCCCACCTGGAAAAGAGAGAAGAAAATATTAGAAATTCAAACAAAGGAGAAAATGACACCACAAGATGCGCGACGTAAATTTTTCCAATTATTTCCAAACTTTTCTAAACCTAAAATTACATACGCACAATCAGTAGCAACTCCACCTCCAGTTTTTACACCTAAAACATCTGAAAAGTCCGAACTGGAAAATGTATTAAGCCTCATTTACACTGTTCAAGTTTGCTTTCAAGTCCTTGAATTCAAGCCCTTGAATTCAACCCTTGAATTCAAGGACTTGAATGGGCATTTACACTGTTCAAGCTTCAAGTCGTAACATAACCTAAAATATTCAAATCAAACTTTCAATATCACAGCTCTCTATACCGCCATTCCAGCGGGTGAGATTTCTAGATGGCTGTGAGTTTCCACCCATTTATCCATCAGCTGTCACTGTCAGTGTCAGTGTCAGTTTTGCGAAAATGGCGGCACAGAGTGAACTAGACGATCTTAATGATATTTTAACAATTGTAAACGTTTTGAAATTGGTAGAGAATATTAAGAAGATGAAGGCGAGAGAGCGGACGAAACGGAGAAGAAGTTGTTGGAGACGAAAGTGGGTTGCGAGAAGGGAGCTTGGTAGAGGCGCTCTACATTTTGTGCACAATGAACTGGCACTGGAGGATCAAGACTCTTTTAAAAATTATTTAAGAATGGACCAGAAAACATTCGACAAATTGCTTGGTCTCTTAGATGCTAAAATAAAAAAACAGGACACTCATTTAAGAGAAAGTATATCGAGTAGGGATCGGTTAACTGTTACTTTAAGATTTTTGGCCACCGGTGACACATACACTGATTTGTCATACAGCACTCGCATAGCACCATGCACTATCTCTCTCATAGTGCCAGAAGTCTGCAAGGCAATTTATGATGTACTAACTAAAGACTACATGAAGGTAATTGTCCATGTAATTATACAATACGGCATTTGCCCTCTGTTCATCAATCATTTTCTAAAAAATATCATTTGTTTTTGAGTTGTCAAAAACAACATTATTGCAGGTTAGGATACTTATAGTCATCTGTACACTTTTTTAGGTTCCCTCAACAGAAGAAGAGTGGAAGAAGGTGGCTGATGAATTTCTCAAGTCATGGAATTACCCCAATTGTTTAGGAGCAATGGACGGAAGGCACATTGCCTTCCGTGCTCCGAGGAAAGCTGGCTCGACCTACTGGTGCTACAAATCATTCCACAGTATTGTGTTGTTGGCACTGGTAGATGCGAACTACCGCTTCCTTTTTGTAGATTGTGGTACTAATGGCAGGGTGAGTGATGGGGGTGTGTTCAGAGAGTGTAATTTGTCCCAGCGCCTCAATTCAAACACCCTGAATATACCTCCATCGCAACCACTGCCTGACCGGGAAGTGCCTGTGCCGCATGTAATTGTGGCAGATGATGCTTTTGGGCTGTCAGAGCATGTCATGAAGCCCTATCCCCTCAGAAACCTGTCTCCGGAGGAACGCATACATAACTATCGCCTTAGCAGAGCACGACGGATTGTGGAGAATGCCTTCGGCATTTTGGCTAATCGCTTCCGGGTGCTACTGACAACGATAAATCTTAAACCGGAGACGGTGAAGATCATCACATTAGCTTCGTGTGCTCTCCACAATTTTTTACGGACGGAGACGATGTCCACTTACATGCCACCAGAATCTATTGATAGGGAAGGGGAGGGAAATCGTATCATTCCAGGAGAGTGGAGAGTCGGAGATGCCATGCGAGAAATCGGCCAGCAAGGAGGAAATCGAATGGCTCGTACTCCTCTGGCAATTCGAGAAGAGTTTAAAAACTATTTTAATAATGAGGGTGCAGTTTCCTGGCAGGATGATTATGTGTTTAGAGTTTAAGGAAGCGTACAGGACTCTTATGCCACTTTCTGGTGTTTTCCTATACATATGCCTATATGCCATGCCTATACATAATATATCTGCCATTAAGCGGTTGAGCTAATTACCGAGCCAAAAAATACATTTTGTTGATGGATAAGTAGAGCATTTTTAGTTTGAAATTTGGCATGTTCAATACGCACAGCAATACCTACCTACTTATTTAGTGGATTTGAAAGGAATTTTCAAACAGACAGAACTATCATGAATATGTTTATTTGTAGGTGATTTATTTATAAATTTTACATCAACAAATACTGATTTAATTACCTATACATTGTGTAGTATTATAAGGTAGGTAGTATAAAAATAGTAAAATAGAAATTAATATCTAGTGTAGAATATTGAGAAAACATTAACAAATAATTATTAATATAAAACTGGAACATAATCTATCAGTCCTTAAATTAGGAATGGTTAACTACAACTTTAATTGCAGAGCTACATAGTATGATCAATTTATAATATTATAAATTATAGTTGGACAAAATATGCTGTGGTCTCTAGGTACCAAATTATTTATGGCACTATTTAATCTACAAAACTTTGCATTTCTTTGTCAGTCTTTGAGTTTGTAAATAATATTATAATACCATATATATTTCAATGCTCAATGACAATAAAAATCTAGACTCTGAAATTCTGTATCTTTGTACATACCTACTACATACTACTGCTAATCTCTCCCTGCACAACTAAAATTGATCGTTCACATTAATAATAAAAAATATAAAAAATATTTTGGTTGGAAATAACATGCAAGTAAAAGTATAGGTTTTTACTCTCAAGTAGGTACCTACCTAAATAGTAAATAAATACCAACATAGAATTAGTTCAATAATAATGGCACAACAGTAAATTATAAATGAGCAACTGTAATTGCAGAACTACCATCAATGTCTATTAATATTATATTATAAATTACAGTTGCTCAAAATATCCTGTGGTCTTCAAACTCGGCTTCTTGCTCTTTGCAACAAATTATGCAAGATAACAAAAAAATAATATGACAAATGGTTTGGTATAAGCAATAAAAATTGACAATGTACTTAAGCCCTACTTCAACAAAATAAGTCTAGCTTATCTTTACCAGTCTCATAAAATAGCACAAAGCACCTAGCTGTAATTCCAGTAACTATGAACCGATGATATGATTGGTAACCATTGAAGTGGCTTAGTCAAAAAGGCAGTTTGAAAGAAACCATGAGGAGAAAATTGTGAAACTTTCAAATATTGGTTATTTTTCTATCTTCCTATTATCTTCGAGTACTACCTTACATGTCAAATTATCAGCAATTCACAAGAAATAAAAGGTACGTATTGTACCTATTTCATTTGAACTAAAGTAAAATAAAATTTTGGCATTTTACACTACCTACCTACCTTCAATACAAAAAATAACTAGAATATATTCATAAATATGAAATGCACTACTTACAAGTTAGCAAATTATTTTAAATTGGTGTGGCCAAATTGTATTATTTTAATACAATATTATTATTATTTGTATTATTTTAATGTTTATGTACCTACTAGTTGTATTAAATATTACACTTTGAAATATTTAACTACAACTTGGGAGCCTGTTTTACTACAATGCAACATAATATAAGGGAAATCAACTAGTTTTAACTATCATTGTTTAACTATGAAATATTGTATTTCTTTCATGGTGTGCCACATGGACGTAAGCCACTTCAATCTCAAAAAAAATATACTAGGAAACGCTCTGTGTACCTGTGTACCATAAGGGTACTGTGGTGACGCTCACTTAAATCACAGTTTAAAGTTAAAATTAATCATCGTCCGTATCCTCCTCATCCTGACCCATGGATATTGCCTCTATTATCCACCTTTTGACTTTCTTTACAGTGGATTTCTTCTTCAAATCTCTCAACTCTGCCGCAACATACCTTGCAAAATCATCAAACTTATCATTATCTTTGGTTTGAGTTTGACGCAACCTAATTGCGTCTAGAGCACCTTGAGCCTTAAGCACTAAGTCGTCGGTAATCGTTACCTCCTGGTCGCAAGCCTTCTTCCGCTTCTTGCTCCCGGGAGTGTTGGCACTTGTCGCAGATCCTTGTGTTTCATGGTCGACCTCCGTCTCGTCCATCTCGTCCATCTCCTGAGCTGCCAAAGTTGCATCGAAAGTCACATAGAACTGGTTCTCGTTAGAATCCTGAAAATATGAGACTGGATTGATTACCCACATCTACACAACATAAAAATTATGATTAATTTAAATGTAAAACTACCTAGGTAAAGTGTCAAGGACTGAAGTGATTGCTTGATCTTGAAATTCATTAATAAATATATTGAACTTATTTCTTGCATAGTTCTAGTTCCACTAGTGTGGATGTAATATAAAGAAGGGAGTAATTGAAACCCGTAATTGTAAATTGTAATTGTAATACTAGCTATATACACGATACATGAGTGACATACCTACTGTACCACCTTGAGAACATTGGCATAACCCTTCTCTCATGGTAGCTACAGAAATTTGGTAATAATATTATGAATGTAAGACTATGAGACTTCGATTCAGTCCACAAATAAAAACATGATTAGATCCAAGGTATTACAATAAAGTTCCTTTAAACCCGATTTACACGGTCACATTTATTGAACAACTTCTGTGTCACAGTATTTGGCACAGTCTTTGTCACATTTCTTGAAGGAAATTAGAACATGTTTTAAGTTCGGTGACAGAAAGTTGCTTTGTGTAAATTACAAAATTGTATGAAAACTGGGAATGTGACAAAGAAGTTGTTCAAGAAATGTGACCATGTAAATCGGGCTTTCTGATTATGTACATAACTCTGGACTGGATGCTGTTGGTGCCAGGTTTGACTCGCCCTTATGATGGATGGTGTGCTCCTCCAAGAATGTCAGCAGGTCGTAGCACCACAGCGTTGGCTTGTAGATGCTATCCGTGGAACAACCGCTCTTCTTGGAGTCGCGAATTTTCTTTCTGGCGTCCAAAAACTGTGTTCGGATGCCATTAATTTTCAATTTCACCTGCCCGGAAGTGGTGCCTGGCCGTAGCTTCTGCAACGACTTCGCTATTTCTTCCAAAGCAGCTTGCCTCATTGTTCTGTAAAGTAAATTGTCAATATTATACCAATCAGTATATGAACATATATAATGAATTATGTTACTTATAAATATAGTTGGGGCGTTAGGTACAGAATAATAAAATAAATAAGTTTGGCAGAAAACAACTTAACCTCAAATATGTACACTTTTAGAAGATAGTATAGTAGTACTTGCCTATTGTGGTTCTGGTTTGATGCCACCTCATAAAGACAGCTGTTGCCCTCGTATTGTGCAATTAAAAAGGTTGTTGCTTCACGGGACCAAGACATTTTTTAATTTTTTGATGAATGAAATAATGACAGAAGAAATGCTTGCAGGTCTCGTAATGGCGAGAATATTTTCAAGAGACTGGAGTGAGAGATGGGCGGGGCAAGATTTGTAGAGTGATCCCTGATTGGTCAAAGTCTTTCAAGTCTTCAAGGAAAATAGGACATGTTCTAAACGAAAAGGTTGAAAGCCAAGTCTTGAATTCAAGAGTTGAACGAGGGTTGAACGCTTCAAGTTTTCCGTTTAGACTATTCAAGGGGTTGAATTCAAGGGTTGAATTCAAGGACTTGAAAGTAAACTTGAACAGTGTAAATCAGGCTTTAAAGATGATGGAACAATTACTCGCAGGACAAACTGAAATGAAAGCTAAAATTGATGAACAGACAAAACAAATAAATGAATTACGAAAAGAAAATGAAACTCTTAAATTAGAAAATATTAAAATGAAATCTAAATTAGAAACAATTAAACCACCCCCTCAAAAGACCCCAGTTAAACCTGCAGCACCATTAAAAACAAACCCTACCGTGAAATTAAACAGATCCTCCTCAAACTTGAGTACAGAGGATCTGAGAGCTACCAAAGTTAAGAAGACTGTAGGCGTCAGTGGTGATAGCGATCCTATGGACACCACTAAAACCAATCCCGCATTGACGGTGATTGGAAATCCTAACTTAGGAGTAGGCTAGTCAAACCATCTGTGATATATTTTATTTTATATTTTATACATCAATTTTATCATGGATTTTATACAATGGAACTGTAATAGTTTTAACGTTCACAAAGAGGAAGTGAAGATTTTATGTGCTGATTTTAATCCTATTGGTTTCCTTTTACAAGAAACCCATTTTAAGCCTTCCTCTACACCTATCCTACGTGGATATTCTTTTTACCGTAAAGACAAGATTTCATGCGATCGGGCGAGTGGAGGTGTGGCGCTTGTAATTAATGATAATTACTACGCCGATCAAATTTTATTACAAACACCATTGCAAGCAGTAGCTGTCAGGATGCACCTTCCCAATCCCGTTTCAATATGCAGTCTTTATTTACCACCGACAGAGCGCCTCAATATTCAAGACCTCAACAATCTTATCGCTCAATTACCCCCACCACTTATGTTAACCGGAGATTTTAATTCCCATAATGTACTATGGGGCAGTGATCACACTGACGCACGTGGTACGCTAGTGGAAGACTTTTTAACTTATAATAACTTAGTTCTTTTAAACACCGGATCAGCCACTCATTTTAGTTCTGCCTACGGGTCTTTTTCAATGTTGGATTTAGCGTTATGTACTCCTTCACTATCTCTTCAGATAGAATGGAATGTACATGATGACCTATGCGGAAGTGACCACTTTCCTATCAAGATTAAATTAATGGCACACAATACATCTCATATAAGACACAAGAAATGGAAACTTAAACTTGCGGACTGGGACAAATTTAAGGAGCTGGCTGTTTTTGATGAAAGCGTAGTTTTCCCTGACATAAAAGAACAAACGAAATACATTACCGATACTATTATTCAGGCTGCGGAAGAAACGATCCCACAAACATCTGGAAAACCTGGGCGTGTCCCTGTCCCTTGGTGGAACGAGGCATGCGCCCAGGCAATTTTAAAACGGAAGAGAGCTCTAAAAATATTTAACAAATACCCAACTGAAACAAATTTACGATCATTTCGACAACAAAGAGCAAAAGCACGTTTCACCATTAAACAATCCCGCAAGTCCTCCTGGCAGAACTACGTATCTTCAGTAAACCACCGTACGCCATCGTCACAAGTTTGGGATAAATTAAAAAAGATATCGGGTAAATTTATGACTGTTCCCATTGCCGGCCTTAAAATTGGAAACTCCGTAGTAACATCACATGACCTTATTGTTGAAGCACTAGCTGACCAATTTTATAACATCTCGAGCTCTGCCAATTACACTCCAGCATTCGTAACAATCAAAACCAGGGAAGAACTGAACATTATTAATTTTAATTCAAACAACACGGAGTTTTACAATCAACCTTTTACCTTTTGGGAATTGACTTCGGCAATACAGGAGTCGCGAGACAGTGCACCGGGTCCCGACTCAATCCATAACAAAATGCTGAAAGCCCTCCCAGTATCGTCCCTTAACTACATTTTAAACCTTTTTAATAGAATTTTTAGTGAAGATGATTTCCCTTCAGCTTGGCAAGAAGCCATCACGATTGCCATTCCTAAACCCGGAAAAGATCGCACTAAACCAGAAAGTTACCGACCAATATCCCTGACAGCATGTTTATGTAAAATTTTAGAACGTATTATAAACCGTCGACTTGTGTGGGTCCTTGAGACGAGAGGCCTTATTGCTGCTGAGCAATCTGGTTTCCGCCGACATCGCTCCACAATAGATCATCTTACCCACCTAGAATCTCTTATTCAAGACTCTTTTATTTCAAAACATCATCTTTTAGCTGTATTTTTCGACTTAGAAAAGGCTTACGACACAACCTGGAGGCACGGCATTTTAAAAACTTTACACGAATGGGGTTTTAGAGGCCATCTTACTTATTTTATTAACAATTTTATGTCAAACCGGAGTTTCCGAGTTCGTCTCGGAAACACCATGTCGTCTCATCGTATACAGGAGAACGGTGTACCTCAGGGCTCCGTTCTTAGTTGTACCTTGTTTTTAATCGCTATTAACGGTGTCTCTTCTTCCATTAAAAAGCCTGTAAACTTCTCCCTTTTTGTCGACGACCTGGCAATATTCTATAAATCATCCGGAATATGTACAGCCGAACGCCAGTTACAATTAACGATCGGTCGTCTAGAGAAATGGGCTGAGGCAACAGGCTTCAAATTCTCAACCAGTAAAACTTTGTGCATTGACTTCCACCGCATTCGTGGTCTTCATCCACAGCCTAATTTAAAGCTTCTTGGAGGAAACATCACAGTTTCTGAGACGGTAGAATTTTTGGGAATGTTATTTGACAACAAACTAAACTGGAAAGCACATATAAATGAATTAAAAGTAAAATGCTCTAAATCGCTAAATATTTTAAAAATACTTACTGGAACTTCGTGGGGAGCCGATCGAGTGACGATGCTTCGACTGTACCGTGCCCTGGTGAGGTCTAGGCTGGACTACGGTAGTATGGTCTATTCTTCAGCCAGGGTGTCGTACATAAAAGCACTCGATACTGTGCATCATACAGCTTTGAGACTGGCAACAGGGGCGTTTCGAACGAGCCCTGTTGTCAGCTTGTACTGTGATTCTGGCGAGCCACCCCTTGATGTGAGGAGAGAATATCTACTTTGTAGCTACGTCTCGACTCTTCAAGGCATGCCCAATCATCCGACGTACTCTAAAGTGTTCCGTTCCAATTACAAACGAATATACAACACAAAAGCTAAAGCCACAAGACCGCTTGGAATTCGTCTCTCGGAAATCTTGAAGAACAGAAATATTGAGTTACCAGAGGTTCAGAGGACCAGATTTATGAAAATCCCTCCCTGGACTGTCTCTCGGCCAATATTAAATACGTCTTTAAGTATGTATCCAAAGGCCCAAACCACGAATACAAATTACCAACAACTCTTTTATAAAATGTGTGAAGGTTTTAAAGATTTTATTTTAATATATACAGATGGTTCAAAATTAAATGGATCTGTGGGCTGCGGTTACACGGTATCGAGAACAAATGTGGGTTATAAACTCAACCCTGATTGCAGTGTATACACAGCTGAGTTGTATGCAATCCACCAAGCCCTAAAATTTATTAAAACATCACACAGTAAACAATTCTTAATATGTTCCGACTCACTGAGCTCTATCCAATCTCTTGACAAATTCTCCCCTAAACAACCCCTTATACAAGACATTCAAACAATTTTACATGATCTGAACAGCCAAGGATATTTGATCAGCTTTTGCTGGATCCCTGGCCATGCAGGAATAGCTGGTAACGAGAAAGCCGACCAGACAGCGAAAGAAGCCACGCTCAAGCCAGAACTTGACTATCGATGCGTTCCATCAAATGATCTAAAAAACAAATTTAAAGAACAATTGAAGATTAATTGGCAGGAAAAATGGAACAATGTCTTAACTAATAAACTTAAATCTATTAAAACATCGATTGAGCCATGGAAATCATCATCTAGGGAGAATAGAAGAGAAGAAAAAGTACTTACCCGCATGCGCATAGGCCACAGTATACTCACCTATAGCTTTCTGCTACGTCGTGAAGACCCGCCTGAGTGCGATGACTGTCTGGAGCCGCTAACTGTCCGTCACCTGTTGCTGGACTGTGACAGGTTCCGGGATCTGCGGCGTCGGTTGCAGATGCCGTGGGACCTGGAACAGATCCTGGGGGACGAGACGAAGGCAGTCGACCGCCTGGTTAGTTTTCTTAAGGAAGCCGGAATATTTTATCTACTCTAGGACTTTCCTGTGATAACCATCTGTGATTTAGACATAAGTACATTTTACTGTTTTACACTTTTTACATATTTATTTTAACACGACTCGGATGCAAGTATTTATAAAGAATGCATCTGGGTCAATGCACACTTTTGTG
The DNA here is from genome assembly GCA_934045905.1 of Leuctra nigra. Taxonomy (NCBI): domain Eukaryota; kingdom Metazoa; phylum Arthropoda; class Insecta; order Plecoptera; family Leuctridae; genus Leuctra; species Leuctra nigra. The sequence continues at coordinate 4,347,548 of OW203772.1, forward strand.
TGATATGTATTTTAACTTATCATCTAGTCAATATACGTTTTTATTTTTATTACATCATTCTTTTAACACGACCCAGTTGCAAGTATTTATAAAGAATGCATCTGGGTCAATGCACACTTTTGTGTGATGTGTATTTTAACTTACCATCTAGTCATTTTACGTTCTTATTTATCCACACTTTTGTGTTACTTATATTTTATTAACTAATAATCTAGTCATTATACATATTATTTTATACACGTATATTATCACTACATGCTAAATGTTTAGATATAATATAATAATTTCGGCGCAACATAACCTCGTCGTTGACGCGCCGTTAAACCATAATAATCTAATCTGATTCAATAAATGTCAATTATCAGTTTGTGAACAATTCCATAGTAACAATAGGGTTTTATGCATTTTAATCGTTAAACTATGTTTCCAAGACAACGTATTGAAATTATTTCAAATTGAACGTGTAAATCATTACTGGTGCCGCTAACAGAAGTTTGTTTTTATAATGTCTGTCCGCGCCGAGAAGGCGCGTGTATTTAGTATTAGTTTTCATGTCCGTCCCCTGTTCCATGACTCACCTTTTAGTTGTTCGTGGAACTATTTTTCCTCCCTCCTTCCACCCCTGTTATTGCGCTACCCGTTTACCTTTCACCGCGCAGTAATACAGTACCTACCTCAGTGCATTCAATTTACCTGTGGCAGGCACTCAGTTGCAAGCCTACCTTGACACGGACAACATCTCTGTCTGTCAAGCTGCAAGCCTGGTGTGATCGCCGAACCTCGCGATCATTCAGTACCATTTACTTAGCTCAGCACAGTGAGAACACTCAATTGAACTGCGCCCACGCGTTTACATTATAAGTGCATTTAACTTGTTAATTGTGTTTCATCAATCTCAAGACAGTCTCTACGATTTACGTGAGGTGCATTCCCCTGCAAACATTCCATTCTCTTTGAATGCCGAATTATTGCCTCGCCACGCCTACCCTTGCTACCGCACCGAGCTCAAGAGATCGTCTAGCCGTTGCTACGGCCTCTAGCCATTGGTCCCTTGAAGCCCTATTTCCATTACTCGTCTGCGGTGTAGCAGCTCTCTTAACGCTGATACATACGCCCGTAATCCATAGGTTCAGACTCCACTATCTGGCCTCGACAATGTCACTTGAAGTACTGTCACATACGTCTCAATCTTTCACAGCCACTTCCAATACACTCTGTTCAATGCTGCAGGAGCAAAAGACCAGGGAGAATACATTGAACTGCAACTTACTATTATCTGATGTTCAAACAGTAAGCACGATATTTTATGTATTTATGTTACTTCTACCCTGAAAATTTATATTTTTATCATGTCAGAAGACTTCCGTTGGATTGAGATAGCTTCTGTTGAAAATATTGAAAGTAGTGATTGGTTAAAATTTGTTTATAGCAAATTAATTAAACCGTAGATATCCCATTTTTAAAGGTTACTGACAGTCGAAATGTATAAATTGCACAGACACTTGTGGTTTTGTTCTCGAAAAATTGTGTAAACTCCCTGAAGCTGTCCTGAAATCACCAGCCAGCCGCGCTATGCTCAGCTTATTAGTCGGCAGTCGGAGGCTCAACGTGTCAGACGTGCTTGTGTTGCTGCGCGCTCTGTGTGTCTCTGGCATGCAAACATATTTGAGCACGTTTGGGGTGATAACATATTTAAGGGTTGGTTGCATAGTTTAGCATTTGTACTAAAAATAAACGTAAAAATAAACCGCAATGAAAATAAAACACATAGAAAAAAACAAATGTGGCCATATCTCAAATGATTATCCTTTTAAGTATTGTTGTATGGTTATTTTTAAAGGAATCGAATTTTACAAATGTGTAAAATGGGCTTATTCACTATTCACGAGATTCTAAAACATCGGGACATCTCGTAGATTGCCAACATTTTTAAACCCTCTTTTGACTTCTGGGAGAATACCAGACGTTTTTGCATATTTGCATTTTTTGGCATTTGATATTTGATTAATCACAGAGATTTTTGTGTGTGTAAATGTTGGTTATATTTAGGGATGTGATGTTATTTCATTGAGTATAAATTATATACTCACAAAATTATCGAATCATCGAATAATTCGTTGCACTGACTCCCTGAAGAGAAATTCTTCTTGACGCCCTACAAGAAGACCGTGGGAACAAATCGACTGTCACACATGCTGCTCTTCGGGAATCAAGTTTTAGTTGAAAATAATAAACACATTACTCGACATGTGTTTCTACGGAAAGTAACGATTTGATTCAATTGTTCACACAGAGCCTTGTTGTTTTGGCAACCATTCTGTATTTCCGCGACAACTGAACTCGCTTGATTTCCGTGCCATGAATCTTCTCGACTACAAGAATTAGCAACTTTTTACATTTACCGTCGAATTGTGCAGATCGCATAGAAAACGAAAGGAGAAGTATTTCGACTCGGTCTTAAATGTAGTTATTATCCATGACTATGACTTGTCATAACGACTAGTAAAGATTTGTGATAGTTTGCATGTCAAAGGTTCCACCGAATGTACGCAATCACCTCGCCGGCCACTTGAAGATGTTGGCGATCTTATTCTTTAATGTTCAAATGTATGTTGGCTTTCCCACCAGTTTCAGACTCCCCCAGATCGTACCCTTTAGGTCGACCCCTCCCCTTGTCCTCCACCTATGATCAGCAAAGTAAAAAGTAAACATTAATGTGCGCAATATAACCTCGTCGTTGACGCGCCGTTAAACGATAATAATCTAATCCCACCTCACGATAGATCTGGCGGTACGCTTCCGGATAAAATATCTCGGCTTGGACTCGCAGCTTCTTCTCTACCAGACCAAACACTCGATCTGCTGGCAGATATGAGTGACTCCTTACCGGAAACACAAGAATTATGTCACGTAGAGAGCGTGGGGCATGCTCAAGCAGCCAAAATCCTAATGATTGTTGAAAATATGTGTATAACTATTTAATTAGTTAAAACGTATTCCATTTCTAAAGGTAACAAACAGTCGAAATGTATAAATTGCACAGACACTTGTGGATTTGTTCTCGAAAAATTGTGTAAACTCCCTGAAGCTGTCCTGAAATCACCAGCCAGCCGCGCTATGCTGAACTTGTTAGTCGGCAGTCGGAGGCTCAACGTGTCGGACGTGTGTGCGTTGCTGCGCGCTCTGTGTGTTTAACACGCATTGCTGCAATGTTACTCTAGGTATACAAGTTAGTGAGGGGTTTCTATGCACTCGAGCTTATATTTTGTAGCTTCCGGATATTTACATTTCTTCTCGAGCCTTTGTGGGATTTAGTCCAAAGTCAAGTGAGGTAAAGTCGGATGGGTTCCATGTGTCGTTGCTTGCACTGGTAAAACGTAAACGGTCCTCACTTGGGCGATCTGCTTTAAAATTGATACAAAATTCGCGCATTGTCAAGATTTTTCTACATTTTTCAGCATTAAAGTGACTTTTACCTTACCCAATGAGACACAATTGTTCCCAATCATTATGAGCTTACTTCAAGTAGCAAAGTAGCGTTGCTCTGCTGAAGTGTTGCTGAAGCTCATGCAGAGACTGAAGCTGATTCAGAGACTGAAGTGTTGCTCTGCTGAAGTGTTGCTGAAGCTGATGCAGAGACTGAAGCTCATGCAGAGACTGAAGCTCATGCTGAAGCTGAAGCGGTGCTTTGGAACGTCTTCTGCTGCTCTTCTGCTTTCTTCCTGGCCTCCGGTTTCACTTTGGACACTTGCCCTTCAAGTCGGGCCACGGCCAATGTGAGAGGCTGTCAGTCGCTTGCGTCGCTCCTGCCTCCAGAGAATGTTGTTGGACTGGCCGACCGTCTGCCTCTCAAGCTGTTTGATTTCCTCGGGAGTCTTGGAAAGCCTTGCTAGATACTCTTCTTCCGTAACGGCCATCTCGTCCTCCGGAGGATCAACGGGAGCTTCCAGATGGTTAATTCCATAGTCTACATCAGCTTTCCCCATCTTGTGTTTCCTCTGTGACTTGAGTGGCTTTGGATGCAACTCCAAGCGGCGTTTGCAAACTTCGAGCTCCTGCTTCCGCTCGGTAACAAACGGGGCTGGCATTACCATGGTCTTGTGATTTGTTGTAAGACACAACCGCAGCTGCGCACCGAACGCTGTACTGTCCCCGGAGCGCATAGTAGACGCGTTTGCCACCAACATATTTGTTCACGTGGGCGTCGTACTGCTAAATTAAATCAAACTAAATATTTTTCTCGGTTATATGGGATTTCATACTGGAGTAAGCTGATTTTATTGAGGAGTGTCCTAATGGTATGAACATTATCTATATTCTTCCAATATTTTTTTTATTTCATTATTATTACAATTATTTATAATAATTTAGAAATAATTTACATAACAATTGTCGGTCGCCTTGACCGGCTCGTCCCCCGCCCCCCGTGACCGCCACCACCCCGGCCCCCGCGCCCACCATGCCGCCCCCGTCCGCGGATAACTGCTAACGTATTTACTACTTAACTACTTAGCTACATAACTGCTAACGTATTTAAAACTAGGAAAACGCTCCGTGTAACGCGTTGATGAGCGAGCACCATCATGCGCGACATCGCCAATCAAGCATGATCCATTCAATCAAAGATAACTCACTACATTATTACCAAGTTTCCTTGCAACTTTCCATAAACACTCTGGATCAGTTATAACAGATAAATGTACTGATACTTTTCCATCAATCTCTTTGGACATACCTATATTCAAAACACTTAAAATAGCAATAAGTAGGTATGATAAAAATTTGATGCTATCTAGCAAAACGTTGTTTTTATTACTGTGAACCACGATACATATCCCAAAATAAATTATTTTTACCTTTACATATGTATAATAAATAATACCTATATTACATATTGACTACATTATGTATTGCAATATGATCCACTTATCAACAATAATGATTTTGTATTTCATTGAAATTGAGAAAAGCCATATTTATACTTTGCTTTGCTACAGAGTGCAACCCAGAATACCGTGGAATTTGTTTTGAAATGTCATTTCTGACAGTTTGAAAAATTTAAAATTGTCAATAAGTACATAAGTTCTCTACTGGTTGGGCTAAAAATTTATAAAATAATTGAAAATGATAATCTTAATGGCCATGCAAAATTTGAACTTGATCTGAACATTTTGATTTTCGACCTATCAGATGATAAGTTGTTAAATGTTAACTTTTGAACCAATCATTCGGCAGGGCTCAAAAACAATCCCAGGCTAAATTAGAATGATGTTAGCATGTGTGCAAAATTTTAGCTCGATCAAAGCAAAAATGTGGCCTACAGCGGCGGGGAAAAAAAAAAAAAAAAAAAGAGAAAGTGTCCAAAAGAGCCGAATGGAGACGCTCGCTCAATAAAATATTAATATTTTATTGAATTTGCAGAAATCAAATCGACATTTCTAGAGTGTGTCAAAAATCCATTCAACTCTAATATGATTGCGGGGATATTAATGCATTATTTTACTCAAATGTTCTTTATGAGGTTACATTCAATATACAACTTTCAATCTTTACTTATATTTCAGTAAGGTATGCAATGTTTTGAAAAACAGTCCTGGATGTAAGCCGAAGTCTATTCCTCTGTCTTTCAACATTGAACAGTATGAATCTGTTGACTTTGGCGACTTCAAAGAGCCAGAAAACATTTTCCTCCACAATGTTAGAGATGTTCTTGTAAAACCGTAACTTGCACAGTTGTGTTCGGCGCGATCGACAGCACCCATGTTCATGTGTAGTCGATTCTTCCTACAGGCTTAGGTTATGATTCTTCTTCACAACGTGTAACTCATCTGGTGACTTGTTCAGTGCCTCCATTGTGGTATGTACTAAGCATGAAAACAATGCGTTTGTCTTTCCAAGCCAGGGCAATGATCTTGTCATCCTTGCGGAGGGCGGCGAATACATGCTTTTTGATTCTCATCTTCTTATTGCTCTTCATTACCCGTGGCAATACCTTTCGATTAGCCATAATTGTTCCCGAACTGTGAGTACCAGTTGCAAGAAGTTCCATTGCTAATTCTACACCAGTATAGAATGGGGTCATAGTGTAAAGATCACTCTGTCTAGCGAGGTGGGACACTAGGACCGACGAGTTAACGACCAGCTCGCGCATGACGTCACCTGGAGATCTCTGTCTCAGCGCTGGCTGCTTTATAACGTGGTGTAACTTAGGAATAGACGAAACAACTTCGCTCAAACTTATATTTCAAAACTTTGAATAGCGGGACGATAATAATGATACTTACGGGAAAAAATGAAATGAATTTTCTATGTTACTGATTCAATGTAGATATTAATTTATTTATATGATCGTCCAAATGATCATACGGAAAAATATGACAAGGTATGTATGTGCATATAGAGGGGGATGTAGAAATTATATGATTTATCTATAATTATATTATACATATTATATATAAATAGAATACCTATGAACTTACTTCACCCCACCGACGGCTGCCACCTTATCGCGGTGGTGGGGTTTGCGTTGACCAACGATTCATTGCAGCTACGCCGGCGAGCATATAATCCAAACTAATCTAATCTAATCTTTTGGGCCATCAAAGAGTTGATACGCAGCCCTCATCCCCTCCCCGCTACCACACAGCTCGGTGTCTACCTCCACGTCATATAAATTTGTCATGATGTTATGCATAACTTAACAATATGTCTTAGTTTATCTAAATTATATACTTATTAAACTAACAATGAAAAAGAAGCAAGAGAGAAAAATAAGTGTGTTTCAGAAGTAGGTAGTGTTTTTGTAAAAATGAATTGAAAATGTCAGTAGCTTAAATTACAGCGAAAACTTACAATGATAGGTACGCCAGAGTCTTATAATAATTGATAATTCTTCTAGATACTGAGTTAAGGTTAGACATGTCTGTAGGTACTTACGGTTTGGATTCATAGTTATCAACATATGGGTACCTGCTACAAACGCAATACGAAATAGATTATTAATATAACAGACGCAATACAAATGAATCGAATGATAACGAGACTATTCTAAAGTAATTTTTGTAGACCAGCAGCATCAGTGATGGAATATTTTTTTTTCTTCATTCGCCTCCCCTTTGTTGGTGAGAACAATGATTCTGCCATCCATTGTCCAGACGTTGCGCACCGTGAACTTAGCGATTGCCTCGTTCAACACCTTCATGCGGACGGCGGTGATGTCTTCCCGGATGGTCACTCCCTTCCCCTTTAGATGTCGTTTGGCCTGGAAGATCAGTGCGCGAGTTCTATACGAAACGAATTGGACAATGATAGGCCTGGGCTTAGCCTTGTCCTGATCTTGGTCCAGACGTCCAACTCTGTGGCTACGGCTAATGTCGTAGTAGCGGACATCGACGCCAAACGACAACAAAAGTTCTTTAAATGCACATATCCACAAAAGTAGCTGAAACCTGCGGGATTTGGCTCAGAGGGTAGAACACAAAGAATCAGCAATATTATAATTTGTTTATTACAGAGAAAATAAATGTTCATTGATGTGAAAAGAGCAATCAAAAATTATGAAACAATATTACGTTCGATACGTCGGCAGTAGTGATGATGTCGTCTGGTTTGTTTACTTCCGCGTAAACAAGTGGATGGCGTTGACTCTTGCGTAGTGTGTCCCGTGAACTCCAGTCCACCAGCAGAATGAAATGACTGGATATGTCACCTCCTTCAGCTGCGATGCGATGATGTTGTCTAATAACCCCTTGGTTACCAGGACGTCCAGCAGTCCGTGCACAAGGAGTGACCTCCTCGAGCAGTTGGATCAAGTTGGCTCAGGCTGATGACATTCGTGGCTGCAGACTCGTCGGTTTCTCCCGGAGTTGCAATTCACTAACTTTTATACTTTAACATTTACTGACTTTAATGTTGAAACTGTTCAGTTGATCACTTGTAACTTGAAATTGTCTTAATGCGATATTATTTGCCTCAGCATTAGGCTTGAAGTTTGAATTTACTGGGTTGACGTTTATACAAAAATGTTATTTTAATGTTTACCTTCGATCACATCGGCACTGTCTCGCTGAAATTATACTATGTTGCGTGCACAAGGCTTCACGGTTCGCGAGGCAGTTCTCACTGCTCTGAGAAAACTCCGACTGATGATGTTTGGCTGGTAGCCTGACGTTTTATACCCTCTGACATCGTTTTCCCTCCAAAGAATCTGATTGGTTGGTTTCGTACACGTGGTAGCTAATTTTAGACATTCTGTCATTTCTAAAGCCCGCGAAACGACTTTCTTTCTGCACGTAGGCCCATGCTTTTCTTGGAATCACTGAAAACTAGTCTGGCTGACTGGTTTTGTAGCGTTATCACAATGACTGGTTCACTTGTTATTACGTGGTGACATCACAATTTAGGTAAGGTCACATACTTTTTATATGGATTCACTCACTTTCTTGATATAATTGCACATTGTTAAACTTATTTGATTGCTTGTTATATTTTTGTCTATATTTTGATTGCTGTTGAATTTTAAAGATTGTAAGTTTACATAATGATTCTAATTAATTACTTTGTGTTCAGTTAACCTTGACTCTAAGAATGCCATGCTACAAGCTTGTTCATTCTTTAAACCTATTTCAAGCAAACATTATTATTTTTAAAGTTAATTTTCTAACCTAGATAGGCCAACTTGTTACAGAGCCCCCTGAATTCTTGTTGTTCACCTTTTGACTGAAGTCAAATTTGAAATACATTGAAATTTTGAATGAGAAAATGGTGATAAAACAAGGATTCACATAGAGACTGGACTATCTAGCAGGAATAATCTCTTCCTTTTGACAAACAAAAAGTTTCCTTCAACAGATGCAAGTTTATTTCCCCTTACAGCTGTCTAATCTAAACCTGAATGAATGAACTCACCCCTCCATCTACCAAAACAAAAACAAACCTCATCCTACTTCCCGGAAACGATGCTCGACTCAACCCTCTCTCTTATCACAATCCCGTTATTGGCCTAGTGACCTACTTTTGCTGGGTCATCATACTTAGACCATAACAATCAACATTGCTGTTGTTGTCACTGTGAGAATCAGCTGATTGACGTTGTTCCTTCCGTCCACGATCATATGGAAATGAAACTTTGGCATCTTCTTGAACATCTTGCGTTGGCCCTATTGAAATTACCTCAACTAGGTGTGTCCAGAAGAATTCTTCACGCTTATTCCTTGCAGTGGTCGATGTATAAGTTTCATTTTCTTTCTTGACTTCCGTTTCAGTTTCTTCGTTACTTTCTTCATCTTGAAAGTCTTTATCTTCAATTTGTAGAGATTCTTGCATCAACGGACATGTAATCTTCATCATTTCTTCGTATGCAATTTCTTCGAGCATTTCCATGTTTGATACGTAATCGAAGGGTTGTATTTTCTCTTCATAGCTGGTTTCGGTCAACTCGTCGTTCAATGTTATTAATAACTCGTCATTCATTCGTTCAGTAATACTTGCGGCAGGAATCGAACTAAGCTCCGCACAAAAGTTGTAATTTTCGCTCTTCTCAAATTCTTGGACAAAACTAGACTCGGATTTAACTAATTGTTCTTGATCTGCTGCTTTTTCTTCAATAACTATGGTTTCAGTAACCATCTCAATAATCTCAATATTCTCAATATCTTCAAGATTCTCAATAATCTTCAAATCTTCAATAATCTCCAAATCTTCAGTACGACCTTTGCGTCTGAAATCAACAAATTCTTCCTCCTCCAAATTCAATTCAACAACAACATTACAGTTCAGATCCTCCACACAACAAACAGTCTCCATTTCATCGCCGTCAAACTCAATATTGACCAAGGCTTGTCTAGTCACCTCAAATTCTTCATTTTCATCTCGTGAATTGTTCACGGTTTCCTCTGCAACTCCCTGTACCAAACATTCTGGAATGACTTCATCTTCGAACGATTCGTTTTCTTGACTCTCTTCTTTCTTTACAGCGTCTTCTTTAACACCTTCAATGACAACTTCACATGTCTTCAGCTGGTCTAAATCTTCTTGCTCTTTCGTGATGACGTCGTTGTTCTGCAACTCAACTTTCTCAACTTCAAATTGTTCACTGGTTTCTTCGAAATTATCTTGTGGAAGTATAATCTCGGCATCTTCTTCAATTTTCTCTTGTACTGAAATATCGGCGATTTCAACACGATTCTGACTCTGAATCTTCGTTTCTTCTTCTTCCTTCTTCTGTGTCTTGGGCAGACAAAAATCTTGAACATCTTCTTGCGGCGTTGTAACCTCATAAAAACTTTCTTCAACTTTGTCAGGCTGCTCACAGCTCTGCTCAGAATTCACATCTGATTGCAACCTATTGCAGACAACTTCTTCTTCTTCTTCTTCTTCTTCTCTCGTTGAAACATCTGCTTCGAATGCAGCGTCTTTCTCCAGTTCATCCTTCCATTTTCTTGAAACTTCACGGACGTATTCTATGAGATTTACGCGTTCCCAATGCCACAATTGCTTCAAATCTTCACTTTCCGAATCTGCATAATCATCATAATATGCTGCTCCGTACACGTGGTCATCATATTCGGAACTTTGCTTGGAATACGTTTCCTCTGCTTCATATTTGTATTCCCTATATCTTCTCCAATTTTCGTCTTCTTTGTCGTATCTCCTAAGTAATTCTGCCCTTGCCCTTTTACTAATCTGCGCATTTTCTTCTGTCCTGTCGTGACAAATACTTATCAACTCTTCCTCATCCAATGCAGCAAATTCTTTCATCGTCCATTTTTCTTCTCTTCTTCTTTCAAATTCTATATAGATTCTTCTTGACAATTCATCAATTCGTTCTGTTCTCATTAAATGGTATAAATCCCGATTACTAAACTCGCAGAATTCTAATTTGACACTTCTATTTTCTTCTTGTTCTTCATATTCCTTCTTATTTAGCTCGACCCAGGATTTCCAATATTCTTCATCTTTTTCATCCATCGTAAAAGTTCTTTACGGCTTGTTCTTCAGTTTTCTGGATCTTTACATCTTCTTCAGACGACTTCCGTCAACAATCATCAGCGACTGGGTTAGGTCATTTCTGTCGATGCCTAATCTGGTTCCCACGCTATCAATAACAACAAACTTGTTCCCATGACAATTAACTACACAGTTGATGTTTCTGCCCCCCTCTATCACCTGAATACTCGTGACCTCTGACTCACTAAGCTCTGCCCCCTCTACAGTATCATCTAAATTCACAGTTGACGATAAACTTGCATCTCGATCTGCCATCGTAACAGATGTAATGAACTAACATGCACAAATCTACAGTTGGCTTTATCTTTACGTTAACGGGTTGATTCTATGTAAAATTTCCAAATACATGAAAATTTTACGCAATGCCTGTGTCCACAAGTTTCAGAACAACTGAGTACTCTTTCACAATCAAGAAAACAATTATTTCTTTCAAAACAATTGCTCCCAGGAATGTTATTCGAGCCCCACACGTTGAGCGCCACTGAAACCTGCGGGATTTGGCTCAGAGGGTAGAACACAAAGAATCAGCAATATTATAATTTGTTTATTACAGAGAAAATAAATGTTCATTGATGTGAAAAGAGCAATCAAAAATTATGAAACAATATTACGTTCGATACGTCGGCAGTAGTGATGATGTCGTCTGGTTTGTTTACTTCCGCGTAAACAAGTGGATGGCGTTGACTCTTGCGTAGTGTGTCCCGTGAACTCCAGTCCACCAGCAGAATGAAATGACTGGATATGTCACCTCCTTCAGCTGCGATGCGATGATGTTGTCTAATAACCCCTTGGTTACCAGGACGTCCAGCAGTCCGTGCACAAGGAGTGACCTCCTCGAGCAGTTGGATCAAGTTGGCTCAGGCTGATGACATTCGTGGCTGCAGACTCGTCGGTTTCTCCCGGAGTTGCAATTCACTAACTTTTATACTTTAACATTTACTGACTTTAATGTTGAAACTGTTCAGTTGATCACTTGTAACTTGAAATTGTCTTAATGCGATATTATTTGCCTCAGCATTAGGCTTGAAGTTTGAATTTACTGGGTTGACGTTTATACAAAAATGTTATTTTAATGTTTACCTTCGATCACATCGGCACTGTCTCGCTGAAATTATACTATGTTGCGTGCACAAGGCTTCACGGTTCGCGAGGCAGTTCTCACTGCTCTGAGAAAACTCCGACTGATGATGTTTGGCTGGTAGCCTGACGTTTTATACCCTCTGACATCGTTTTCCCTCCAAAGAATCTGATTGGTTGGTTTCGTACACGTGGTAGCTAATTTTAGACATTCTGTCATTTCTAAAGCCCGCGAAACGACTTTCTTTCTGCACGTAGGCCCATGCTTTTCTTGGAATCACTGAAAACTAGTCTGGCTGACTGGTTTTGTAGCGTTATCACAATGACTGGTTCACTTGTTATTACGTGGTGACATCACAATTTAGGTAAGGTCACATACTTTTTATATGGATTCACTCACTTTCTTGATATAATTGCACATTGTTAAACTTATTTGATTGCTTGTTATATTTTTGTCTATATTTTGATTGCTGTTGAATTTTAAAGATTGTAAGTTTACATAATGATTCTAATTAATTACTTTGTGTTCAGTTAACCTTGACTCTAAGAATGCCATGCTACAAGCTTGTTCATTCTTTAAACCTATTTCAAGCAAACATTATTATTTTTAAAGTTAATTTTCTAACCTAGATAGGCCAACTTGTTACATAGCCGTGTAAATAATAGCAAAAATAATAATTATTCAATACTATTAATTATGTGTGTTTAACATGCATTGCTTCAATATCGCGGATGGAGGAGAAATGTGTGAGATATGACTTGGCAACAAATGCCTGAAAAAGACGCAAGATTGTGATGGAATGGGAAATGCGTGGGATTTATTCCGCATTTCTGTAGTTATACAAAATAGAATAGTATTTAAGCATTATGTTTTATTCAGTTTGCGTTTCTATTTCTGTTTGATAGAGACATTGGTATTGAATCTGCTTCGTATTATGTCAGGGCAGTCGTTTGCTTATGTGGCTGATGTGTTGCCATTTTAATACTGCATGGGATTCAGTCAGCAGTAAGACTCCATTGAAACAGTTGAATTCAATGTTTCAAGAAGCACGTTTAATTGTGAAAAGAAAGTAACTCCATGGTTTTAGTTTGCATCTCATTTCTCTCCACTTCTCTCCACTCCACGGATGTTCAAACAAAGAAAAGTTTTCAGCTGCAGGCGCCTTATACGAGGCTAGTGGTGTAGACCCTGTGTGAGGCTAGTTTTGGATGCTTGCTTTCCACTGGCCGCCTGCTTAGGATTTCCTATCCACTAATTTCAATCGTTTTGCCAGGCTCTTGACGAGGTGCCACACGTCAAATTCATGTACTATATTTGAATGCTCTTCACGCATCAAAACACCTATCCCTCGATGCCGATCAGAAATGAAAAGTTCTTGAGGCGATCGAGGATTATTTTGCATGCTGCTCTCTCTAGGTCACCCGTCACTTTCTTTCTTTGAATCACAATGAAATCAACTCTCCTGCCGGTTCTCTCGTCCATAATTGGGTTCGTTACATATTTCGCGCAGTAACCAGGGGAATCGTACTGCCCATCACCTGCCAACCACACCGGTTTGCCCGACATTGTCAAATTATAAAGTTCAATCTCTTGGACACTTCTCCATGTTGACGAAATTGCAGGCCGAGCATTTTTTTACGGTGTTTTTAATATGTAGATTTTACCATAAAACCCAGTTTCAATGCGCAAGCAAATGCTCTGAATGTGGTGAAGCTAATTCCACATGTGAACATCGCTGCAATGCATTGCATTGCTGCATGTGATCGCTGTCTTGTGTCCTTGGTAACAATGATTCAATAACTGTATTCATCAGCAGTTAAACAATTATATTTGAAACAATGCGAACTGATCCATTGTTGCTTTCATATTTGTAGTCTGTTTTCGAGGTAACGATATTAAATTATATTTTTGTCTTCAGCGATCTGGATGAAATTAAAAATCATTTCCCGTGGCCGTTAATAGAGAATATGTTTTTACTTGCCATACATTAGCAATAGATGTCATCATTTATGTTTCATTTCACCCTTATTTGATACAGTGGAGCGCTCTAGCGGTGGAAAGTTTGGCCGGAGCCCTATTCCACTATAGCTGGAGGGACGTGAAGTTTTGGCCTCCAAAAGCACATCAATATTCCTTGGAATGTGAGCATTCTGTAAATGATAACGGAATTCATAAATCTTAGCAAGTGTCTGCTTGCAATCGGCTTCCCGGCAACGAACTGGCTTTTCAGTCAAATCTGGTAACTTGTGAGTTGTTATGAGATTCTTTTTATGTTGTCCTTATTTGAATATGATTTGTCACACAAGTGACAAGTGGCGTATTTCCTGCTGGTTGAACACGTTTATAGGTTAGGAATGCCTTTCATAGGTAGTTATAGCCTCTCTAGTAGGTACTATACATCATCGCCTCCTTTATAAGTTCCATTCTATTGAAGCAAAATAGTATTGACGCCAAACTGTACCCTCACTAATGAATATATTTTTTTGGACTTTCCTGCTTCACTTTAAAGTCCAAAAAGAATTATCTCTACATTATTAACGTTATTACATTATACACACCATTATTAACGATGACATAATGTCAATTGTTCTTGGACGCTTAAAAATGGGAAATTTTACCATGTTTTGGCCTCTCATGACCTTTGTATGACCTTTTTAATGGTCATATTTATTTTAATTTGTTGTACTAATCATAAGCTCTCATTTGATATGCTACTCGACTAGGTTGATATAATTTGATAATTTGAAAATGACAACAATGAGTTAAATCAAAATTTTGAAATTTGGCCCAACCACCCTAATCAAAAGTTGGAGAACTTTTGATATGTTTTAGACAGCATTGTTCTGTATCGTTTCACACCAAAAAACCTTTAGTTTTAAGTACCTAGTGGCTAGGATATTATATAACCCAGAAAAAAACACTCCGTGTAAAAAAGGCAGCCAAGTCTCTTTACTTTAAAAAAATTCAACACCGAAAAGGAGTGATATCAAAAAAGGAGCCAAGTCAATGACATTTCCAAATATTTAATCGTATCTTTGAAATAAAAGTATAAACACCGAGAAATACTTTACAAAAGGACTTGGCGCATCGTTTTTTTAAAGACATCATTCTATCCTAAAAGTGGAAAGAAATTTACAAGTAGGTACATTTTCCTCTTTCTATTAGAGCCAGAATCTATGAATCAAGCTACTTTTAGTAATGACTATTTTATAGTTTTGTCAATGGCGATAGAAGCATGATTTTATGCTGTAATATATAAGTAATATAAGGGTGAAAGAATTACATAACAATTGGAAGTGGTGAGAATGTAGGTTTCTTTGGAAAACTTCCATGGAGTCAGGAGTCAGGATCCTCATCAGTGTGTTGTGTCTAATGTCCGCCCGTCCGATCGGGTAGCTCAGTTGGTAGAGCTCTCGCCCGGCAAGTGAGAGGTCCCAAGTTCGTGCCCCGGTTCGGTCGGATATTTTTCACAACACACATCCCTTCATATCAATTGGAAGTGGGCTCATACATATTCTTGCAGTACTGTTAATATGGCGATATTAGACTGGTATCTTTTCATAATTTGATCTTGACTGAAGGAAATCATGAAACGTTGTCAAATAATTACTAACTAATGGAACACAATTATATATTTTTGAAGTGTCAAGTGTATAAAGTTAAATTTTTTAATAGAAATTCAATATGACTGTCTTCTTTGTGAAATGTATTTTTATAAAATGTGTATTAATAGAAATTGTTACATGATGTGAAGGTATAACGCATGATGAGACTTAATTATATTCACCACGAAACAATATTACGAAGATAACTATTGTGTATATTTATAGAAAGCATAGACAACAAGTTTCATAGCGTATATATTCATATAGAAAATATTTTACAGAAGGTATGTATAATATGTACCTAATTGAAAGATGTTTCCCTATTATTCTAAACATTCAAAATGACGGTTGTATATAAATGGCACATGCTTATGAATAGAAAAATGTCTTTAAAAAAACGATGCGCCAAGTCCTTTTGTAAAGTATTTCTCGGTGTTTATACTTTTATTTCAAAGATACGATTAAATATTTGGAAATGTCATTGACTTGGCTCCTTTTTTGATATCACTCCTTTTCGGTGTTGAATTTTTTTAAAGTAAAGAGACTTGGCTGCCTTTTTTACACGGAGTGTTTTTTTCTGGGATATCACTTCTTTTGTTAGTTTATTCATACAGCTTGTAGCACAGCTTGTGTCCGTGCAAGAACTTATTTCTTTAAAAAAATACGCCTATGCCGATTTGGATACTTAGAAAAGTTGCGTTTGGTATATAAGATTAAAATAATTATCCAAGAAGAATAGCTTTAAGTTTCGTTACAATCGGTCCAGCCGTTTTCGATATATGACGTCACTTCCGGTTTTAGCAATGGCGGCCGAAAATAATGTCGTCTTGAATTCATAATTATTACTCCTACACATTTCCAAAATTTGGTTGCAATCGGTACAGCCGTTTTTGATATATGACGTCACTTCCGGTTTTAACAATGGCGGCCGAAAATAATGTCGTCTTGAATTCATAATTATTAGTACAACACATTTCCAAAATTTGGTTGCAATCGGTACAGCCATTTTCGATATATGACGTCACTTCCGGTTTTAACAATGGCGGCCGAAAATAATGTCGTCTTGAATTCATAATTATTAGTACAACACATTTCCAAAATTTGATTGCAATCGGTACAGCCATTTTCGATATTTGACGTCACTTCCGGTTTTAACAATGGCGGCCGAAAATAATGTCGTCTTGAATTCATAATTATTAGTCCAACACATTTCCAAACTTAGGTTGCAATCGGTACAACCGTTTACGATATATGACGTCACTTCCGGTTTTAAAAATGGCCGCCGAGAACACTGCAACCTTGAATTTATAATTATTTACAAAGTACGTTTACTTATATCTGTTTTAAAGTATAAAGTGGTGAATTTAGCGTCATTTAGCATATTTATGACGTCATTTCCGGTATAGGTCATAAAATGTGTGACGTCATTTCCGGTTTCGATATTTGAATCATCAAATATTACTGATTACATAAAGTTGACCGTCTAAATCGTTTAGCGCTGGTTTTGTTCTAATCTGTTTAGCCGTTTTTGAGATATGATGTCACTTCCGGTTTCAAAATGGCGGCTTCCGGTTGGTTTTATAACAAGTCAAATGAAATATCAAAAGTACAAACGTTACATAAATATCAAGACAATCGGATCAACAGTTGTTGCTGAAATGCAAATCGATGTATTTCAAATTTCATGACGTCATTTCCGGTTTATTTAAAATAATGTTCAGTCTTTTGATATTGATAATCCATATAGATGACCGTCTGAAACGATTGGCGCAAATTTCGTTCCGATCGGTCCAACCGTTGACGAGATATGACGTCACTTCCGGTTTCAAAATGGCGGCACAAAAAATTCATGGGGACAAGGTTAAATCAGACGCCAAAAGTGCACACGTGGTAAAAATGTGAGATCAATCGGTTCAGCCGTTTAGGCTGTGGCCTGTTTACCGGATTTTAGCTCCAGCCTACTACTACTACTAAGATTATTATTATGAAAACCGCCCTAAAACACTGTTTTCACGGCCCTCTAGCGCGCAAAGGGCGTAAACTATTGTTCCCAAATTTGGTATATGTTGTAGGGTGGGCCATAGCTCGAAATTAAGATATTTCGCAACAATGTGAGATTTCTCTATTTTAAGATCCAGTAGGCCGAAAATGCCACTTTGATGCTTACAGTAAAAGTGGGTTTGCTCCAGCCTTTATATGAGAGTGTGCGCGCGCCGTACGACTTGGCTGGCGTGGAGCGACCGCTCCACTAGATCTTAGATTTTGCACTCAAAATAAAAATTGCCCTTATAAACTATATGACAGATTCATTAGCCCATTCATGTTCAAAGAAAAATTTTTGATAACTTTTAATATGTTATAATCAGATTCATATCGGATCGATTAATATAAAAAAGTTTGTTATGATCTTTATTAGTGACGAAGATACCGCATTTTCCTGGAATACTTAAAAAATGTGATTTTGACTACTTTTTGACCCCTTTTGACCTCTGTATCAACTTTACAATGGTGATATATATTTTTAATAATTGTTCTGAAGATAAGCTTTCATTTGATATGCTTCTCGACTAGGTTGATATGATTTGATTATTTGATAATGACAACAATGACTTTTTGACAAATTTGGCATTTTGGCCCACCCACCCTAATCTAATTTCGGAGAACTTTTCATACGTTACAGAGGTGCGGGTTAGGCCCCTTTTTGCAGCTTAGACTCTGGACTATTGACCGTGTATGGGGCCATGGCATCTACTGAGGTGATGACTTAACTCGGAAAGTCGCACAATAATTGCTCTAAACTGAAAACTGTTGGTCGCAGGAAAATTTTGTAAAAAGCATATTGTTCACAATGAAATTGCCTACAATTTTTAATTCCACATATTTTAGTCTAAGTCCACGCGTTTCGTAATAAATTGAGAGCAAAAAAACACAGAAACGTGATTGGTCAATTCCAACAATGAAAAAATAAAATGTCGTTCACGGCGTATTTTTTTTTCAAGTCTCCACATTTGATTTAGATTTAGTGAATAATTTCATAATTTTTCAACCTTTCCTCTACCAACAAATAAATAATTTGTAAAATTTACGTTTTCCGCCATATTTTCCAAGATGGCCACCAAAAAAATTGAAGGCACGTTAGGTAATATTAAGAATGATGTAAACAATCGATAATTATGAAAAAATCAATTTCGGCACTCCAATCGAGCGGAATTACATTTGCTCCTGTACTAATAGTTAATGAATTTGCGGACACGTTCATTACGGAAGTGACTAAAATATTGCATAGTTGTGATATTTGCACGTTATCTAACTTCTCTCTTTCATCTGCTAATCGATCAATGCGTATGCCAACTATCACGGGAGCTGATATTAAGGATATTATAAATAAATCTGATAGTAACAAGAAGCCAGAATTTGAGGGAATAAGAGTGTCTGATTTAAAAAATATTGTAGATGAAATTAGTCCAACTTTAGCACATTTAGTTAATGTTAGCTGGTTTAGTCCCTAATAATTTAAAAGTTTCTGTAGTTAAGCCGATTTACAAGAAAGGCAGTCACATGCAATATGTAAATTATAGACCTATTTCGTTGTTGCCGGCTGTTGAGAAAATAATGGAGCGATGTGTTGCTATAAATTTGACTAAATATTTAGAGGATCATAAAATAATTAATAACATGCAATATGGATTTCAAAAGGGGAAGAGCACATCGGATCTTCTGCTGTCCTTTTCTGATTTAGTTAACTCTAAGCTAGATAATAATATGAATGTTTTAGCTTTATTTATAGATTATGCTAAGGCTTTTGACACCTTAAATCATGGAAAATAGGTTCTCGCTATTGAAAGTGCTGGAATTAGAGGGCAATTATTGTCGTGGTTCATTAATTACTTAGAGGGTTTGTAATTGGTAGTTACAAATTCATGGATCATGGAGTTCGATATTTGAGAAGTTCGAGATTATGCGTGTTAATTACAAGGGTAACGTCATACCCTTTGCTGCGAACTTCGTGTTCTGGTGTTACCCATGCCTGTCACAAAACATATCTTTCACTCGCCGTACAAATCAGCCTGTGTATCTACTCTAGGTATTAGGTGAGCAGGTACAATGGACCTTAAACATACATACTTGAGTGTTATAGCTAGCCGATGATCAGCGCCTTCCTTCGGCTTCTCTTCAAAAGATACGGCCTGACTAAGCTTAAGAGATTGTCATACTGTGTAGGGTCATTCTAGTGTATAAAAACATTATCGTGATCACTCTGCTTGATGGTTTTAAGCAAAGTGTAGAAATGACCCCTAGACAATCTGTCTCGAAGATGTGGTCTTACGTGCCAGCTTCTTAATGTCTTTCGCTGCTGTTTAATGTAGAAGTAGGCTGCACCAAGTTGCAACAACCAAGCATACAATATTAACAGTTCAGCATCCATTTTAACTAATTTACAGAACAATTAACTATATTACTTCTGGTCTAGGCAGAACTGAGGCGCGCGTAGAAGCTGCATTATAATGGCCGTCTGCGCGTGGGGCCTGGGTCTGAGTCCCAGAGTAATAACTAATAGCCGTTAGTGAAATGAAGAAAATTGTCGGTTAAATATTGTCCGTAAAAATAATAGGAGAGGTAGAAGGAATTATTTCAGAAACCAGAGCCACTAAGATACTTTTAGGAATCGTCTATTAAGTATTAGGGCCTCAAATCGAATGCCCTATAGAATAGGGTCTCGGCCCTGCGTTATATGGAAATTATCTTATTTTAATGTGAAATAGGAATAATTGCAAATTAGGAAAACACAAGCGTTCTGACGGCAATCATGGTATGTGCAACATGCTGACATGAATATCACTTAATATGTGTAATAGAAGTATTATCAACACCTAGTGACTTTGCACAATTTAAATTTCATTCACTTGCAACTAATCTCATGATTTTCTTCGAAAAATACACAGAAACACGCTCCATTACAGACACAGAACTGAACAGAAGTGTCACGTAACACAGATAACGTGCAACACCCGCCTCCACGTGGCCCGCGGCGCTCAAATAGACCGTAGGCTGCAGCTGGCACGTCGGGTCAGTGAGACATGATGTTCTTAACAGTGGCGTCTGCGCTAGTCCATTCTTGAACTTTGAATATTTGTGTATATTCATCATTCTCCCCCACCGCCAGAAACATGAACATACTCCGCAGCGTCTGGAGAATACAGACAAAGTCAGTACAGTCACATTCAACACCCAAAGAACAATAAATGAGGTCCCCTCGGGCCGGTTTTCCCCCTCGAGATGGTTATCCCCCTGAAATCGGGCTCCGCCGGCCCAAATCCTCACGCCGCCCGGTTCGTCCCCATTCCGGCCTGGCCTTCCCACCATTGCTGGGCTCCCCCGGATCGGGCCCGTTAAGTCGACCTCTCCCCATGACCTCCACTTATATTCAACAAAGTTAAATGTAAAAATGAATGTGCTCAATATAACCTCGTCGTTGACGCGCCGTTAAACAAAAATAATATAATATTTAGTAATATGTTGACGTCATCAGGGGAGTCCGAAGATATTCAGCATCCTCTGCAGAATGTCTCCGCCTACGTCACAACCTCCTCCACGCCATCTTGTTCGATGATGACGTAACCCATGTACCACGTGATGCGCGCTGGAGGGATGCTTGGTGTAACTGTACATGTTGCATGTAGCACTTCGCCAGCTCTGTACTTCTTCCTGTCAACCTTCAGAGCAGGCGCAGATGATGGAGGCAGTGCTCTGCTATTGATTAACAAAAGTAATCTAATCTAATCCATAAATAAAATAACGCCAATGATATTAAAACTCACAGTGAATGATATTGTGAACGTCCCTTGGCACGCCACTCTTGCCACGCGTTCCCTGAGCGCTCCATTTCGCTTGTTCATCACTCGTGGACAACAGTTGCATAATGCCGCGAACAAGTCGACCTGGATCTCCGAGTTAGCTGGGACTGAAGTGCCTGGCCTTCCCACAAGTGCTGGACTCCCCCGTACCGGACCCCTTTGGTCGAGCCCTCCCAAGATCTCCATATAAATCAACGAAATTAAAAATACATTTTTAATGTGCAACCTAGCTGTCGACGCGCCATTAAACAACACTAATCTAACATTAGCAACATATAAGTACTATGAAACTGTGGTAGGTCCTAGTGGTTCTCCTTCCAATCCAATAGAGAATTGTGATTCCTCATTGTCCGTTTGACCTCGGATCGCTACGCTATGAAAGATGTGGAAATACTTTGTGAAGTATCGTTTCTGTGAACTTAAAATGTTAATGCTAGGGGTAATAATTTACTATGATGCTTGCTCGCATCAAAGTTTGTTAACCCAGTTGCCTGACACCCAATTGTTTTCAAATCTCTAAATGACTTCTCCTGTCCATGATTCCCAATCCATTCCATACTTCAACAGTTGCCTCAGAGGACTTGAAACTGCTGACATGTTAGAAATTTACTGGTGAACAAAGTTTAACATACCCATGCATCGCTTTACTTTTGAAACATTTGTCCGAGTCGGCATATCCACAATCGCTCGGACTCTTTCTGATCGGCTTACTTCTTTAGCCATCCAGTTCGATGACAGAAGAATCTTCAATATCGCAGCAATGTTATTAGGTTCTTCACATTCCGAAGACAAGGTAGCATAAGGTCGAAATAAATGTCTTCAGGGTTTTCATTCTTCCATTTCTCAAATCCAGAACGGTGTCCGGTTTCCTAAGCTACAATGGTTCAATAATTGCCAATCGCTATCAATTCGACAATTCACTTGAACTATTATAGGCATTGTTGCATTGCTATTATTGTACACTGTTTCCGAGACATCGTATTGAATTCAATTCACATTCATGTGGGAAGTGATCTGGATGGTAGTGTAAATCACTACTTGCCGCTTACATAATAATAATTTCAATTTGTCTTGGAATTCTGTTACATGGCATTAAGTCAAAAACGATTTCTAAGACATGACAACATGGTATCAGACTATATGGAGTCTTTGATATCCCTTTTATTACAGCAAATATGGTTGTTTGATGGATGAGACGACATTTTTGTTCCAATAAACATCGTGCGACATCGTACGACAGGGCAACCTCTACAAACGCGTCTCGTGGCTTTTTGTACTTATGTATAAAACGATCAATGGAGCCAGCAGAAGCATTTTCAAGTCCAACACCAGAATTAAACAATATTATCAGAAAACGAACCCCACCGACGGCTGCCACCTTATCGCGGTGGTGGGGTTTGTGTTGGCCAACGATCCACTGCAGCTACGCCGGCGAGCATATGCTCATGTGTAAGGGCTACCCATGCCGGACAGGTCAGTGGTGAGGTCCAGACAAAGGGCAGCCAGGGTTGGCCTAACCATGTCCTCCCTTGAATTTGCTGTCCCCATCGGGCCGGCCTTCCCCCTCGAGATGGTGATCCCCCTGAAATCGGGTTCCGCCGGCCCGAATCCTTACACCCCCCCGGTCCGTACACATTCAGGCCTGGCCTTCCCACCATTGCTGGACTCCCCCGGATCGGGCCCGTTAGGTCAACCCCCTCCCAATGTCCTCCACTTAATTCAACAAAGTTTAAAGTAAAATAGTTAATGTGCGCAATATAACTTCGTCGTTGACGCGCCGTTAAACCCTATAAATCAATGAAATTAATCAGAAAACAATATGTCAAATATTTTTATTTAAAATTGCTGCAAGAGGTGTGATCAGTGTGAATGTTAACTATTGACTGAGATGGATCAAGCAAATGACCTGTACTTATATTTTGATTTTGCAAAGTGGTTGGCTTTGATATCGACAATGTTTTATTGTGCCGTCTCTCTCCCCCCCCCCTCCCCACAACGGACGCGTGGCGGTGGGGTTTGTGTTGGCCAATGATCCACTGCAGCTATGCCGGCCCAGCTACGGGGAGCCCATCGCCGATGCCTTGCATTTACAGGAGGCTGATTTTACTTGGCAACTGGTTGTCGACAAGCATTTTTCAACGTCATATAAGACTTTCATTTTGTACGAGGCCATGACCGGGGTTTTGACAAAATAACCGACAGAAACGTTCCTCGATTTAAGGTCCTGCACGTGACCTGATTTGAAGTGCAACTTGCCTCGAACCAAAGGCTTGCTTGTGAGCAAGCCAATCATCTCACCTTCACCCTGTCCTTCTTCACCTTCCACTTCATTGTCACTCGAGAGATATTCTTCGGTGGCTGTCGTTAGAAGTATGAAATAGAAATTAGAAACAAGGATTCTTCGGTGCCTCTTCCAGTTTCATACCAATATCCTTGTTGAATGGCAGGATCTATCTTTCTTACTACAGTACTGGCAGTAAGGTAAATTTTAACTCTGAAACAAACAACATGAAAATAATATTTACCTCATTCAAATCAATATGCATTTGTAACTGGCATTGCATGAAGTAATTATGTTTTTTTCCAGCATTCCTTGTTCTAAGTATTTTGCTAATGACGGTTTTTTATTTCTCTGTGAATAAGGGGCACTTGTCCTCAACGATCATGTCCTTGTTAAGACAAATGCCATCTGGTGTTGCTCCAAATAAATTTTCTTTGGGATCAATGACAAACCCACATGGCTGGATGGTTTCTCCTGTGCTTTGAGTATTCAGCCAATGCAGTATTTTCATTTGTCTTGCCCCATGCGATGGCATTGCTTTCGAACGGTGCTTGTGGAAATATATGTCGCTCTGCATATCCCTTTGCGAGGTTGCCTGATTTCACTGTTCGCACAATATCGTCTGCAATTGATGCTGTATTCGGTTCTGATGCAGTTGGAACCAACGTCAGAGCCTGCTTGGTTGCGGGTTTTCACTTCGTAGAGCTTCCGCTCTCCCTCTGTGACTGTGTTGATCATGTGCATGATGTCGCTGCTAGGAACTGGCTGTTGCAGTGATCATAAAGGTACGCTTCTGAATTGGCGAGTCGGCTGTCAAGGAGGGAGACTTGCAATTATGTCTGTATAAACAGATTGGCCAATTCAGATGTCTGGTCCTTGATGATTGGACAATCATCAATTTATCAATTCAAATCAATTGATTGGACAATCATCAATTTATCAATTCAAATCAATTGATTGGACAATCAATTAATGATTCCCTCTCGAGATGGTGATCCCCCTGAAAACGGGTCCCGCCTGCCCGAACCCTCCCGCCCCCCCGGTCCGTCCATATCCGGCCTGGCTTTCCCACCAGTGCTGTACTTCCCCGAATCAGGTCCGTAAAGTCGCTCTATTGCTATATTCAAGCACTGCATACATTGTACCCTAAGGAGCACCTTATTCAACTAATACATTGTGCTCTCCTGGACCTCCACCTACTTGGGAAAGACGTCCTATTCTGTCTGTTCGTGCCTCAGCCGCATAAGTGAGGATTGGTCTAACAACACTTTTATATATCATTGCCTTTGTCTCAATATTTAGATATTTATTCTTCCAGATCACTTGATTCAAACATCCTGATTCTCTTGTTGCCTTTTGAGCTTGCTGAGATACTTCTGCTTGAGATTATTTATGGCTTTAGCTGAATCAAATACAATCGTATGATTAAAATCAACTCCAAGATACCGTATTTTATCTTCTTTTGAAATGCAGCTAATCTGTTTGTTTTCGTCTATTTTTTTGTTGTAGATCATAATTTATTAGCTCTAAACCTCCATGTCACCACACTACTTAACAACTTGCCTCCTTCACCATTTCAAGTCCCCCCAATGTCTTCCCTACTGCCAAGCATTTGGCCTCAACTAATCTTTGATTATTTATCACAATTCCAACTATACTGTGTCCTAACCAAGGTACATTGACATTAACAATCATGCCAATACTCGCAACAACATTTGCTGTTTGCCTTGAATAGGCACGTAAAGCATTGCCTTCATTCAACAAGCCATAAGAAGTGTGGGCATTCCCTCTGAATCTACTAAGCGTTAAAGATTACAACTTTTTGGTCCAATTTCCAGCAGCAGTACCGCGGCTTATGTTACTTGAATGATTAAACAAATGATTTATATGGATGTGTAAATGAATGCAGTAAATACTTATTGTGTAGCCTTGTGTAGCCTTCTGCAGCATGTTTTCTCACCGAAGAACCAAAGAGCTCCTTCCATTGTAGGAGATAATTCGAATCCCCTGGTGATTAGTACTCATGAAATATGGAGCGTTATTAAAAATCTAAAACCTGGAACTACTGCTGGTCCGGATGGTATCACAGGAGATCTACTAAAAACTGCAGGATCGGCAGGACTAGACTATCTACATATAATTTTTTCACAATCGATAGAAGAAAGCACCCTACCCACCGATTGGACAATGGCAGTTGTCTCGCCAATACACAAGGGTGGTAGTAAGAGCTCCGTTTCCAACTATATGCCTATTAGTCTAACTTGTATTCCATGTAAAATACTTGAGAAGATAATTGAAAAACAAATCAGGCAAATCCTAGACGAAACTCAATTCTTCACAAGAAGTCAATTTGGCTTCCGACCTTACTACTCTTGTGAGGCTAGTCTCGTAAGTCTTACACAAGATCTAGTTAAGAAGTTGACTTCAGAGGAAAGCAAGTTGATGTCATCCTAATAGATTTTGCCAAAGCGTTTGATTTAGTGCCACATGACCTCCTTATAGAAAATATATCCCAACTAAATCTTAATAATGAGGTCATTAAGTGGATATGGAGCTTTCTAAATAACAGAAAGCATGAAGTAAGGATTGAAGGAGAAATCTCCCTGCCAATTACAGTGACATCAGGAGTACCCCAGGGAAGTGTTCTCGGTCCACTCCTCTTCTTGATCTTTATGAACGATCTTCCACAGTGTATCTTGTACTACAAATTGCGGCTGTTCGCAGACGACTGTGTAATCTACAGAACTGTCAACAACACCAATGACTGCGGGCAGCTCCAGAAAGACCTCGAAGAATTAGCCAAGTGGGTGGACCTGAATCAAATACGAATCATCATCAATAAGACCATCAAGATGTCATTCAGCACTAGGAAAACTAGGATACAGTACTAGTACCAGCTTGGGAGCCTACCAATTGATCTCACAAAGGATGCTTAGTACCTTGGAGTGTGGCTGTCTGATGACCTGAAATGGAATAACCACATTGACGTAACTTCAAAGAAGGCATCCAAATCACTGCAGTTCGTTATGAGGAACCTCAAAGGTGCAGCAAAGAAGGCAAAGGAACTAGCATTTCTCACCCTTGTTCATCCTCAGATGGAATATTGTGCCAGTGTGTGGAGTCCATATACCGTGGCGAATAAACTCCAGCTGGATATGGTACAGAGGAGGGCTGCACGGTAATGTTGAGAGTTCATTCGGAAACTCTCCTGGCCCCACTGAACTCATCAAATCACTGAAGAGGGAGTTTCTGGAAGACCAGCGAGACGCATCCAGAGCTATCGCTATATACAGGGCTTACTGCCATGAAGAGGCCTGGGAGGAGCTAGGTGAGCTACTGTAGAGACCGAATAATACTGCGAGAGGATACCACACCGAGAAGATTCGTCTGTTGCAGCCGCGAACATGCATTGGCAAGTTCTCTCTCGCAGCGCATGGGATCAGATTGTGGAACAACCTGCCTACCAGCGTTGTGGAGCCACTTCCCCAGAACAATGTAGAATTGAGGAAAAGGATGAAGTCCGTTGTTCCGACATGAACTTGTAAAACTACAACAACCGACGAATAAGTGCACTTAAGAACATTGACTATTATTAATAATTGAAACATGTATAGTAGCATTAGTCAAAGTTGTATCAATCAATAAATAATAAAAAAAAAATAATAATAATTTAACACTCCTTGTGGTAAAATCAGCATAACAGAGAAAATCGGAATCTGCGCCATATTTTAGTGAAAAGCATGCATTACGCACGATGACTCAAGGAATGTTATTATTGCATTACTTATAGCACTAATAGCATGTAATGCTCATCCAGCACTCCGTTGTTGGTATCGGACACATGCATTCGTGAACACAATCTTTTGAATACTCCAGAAATTCTTTATATCACTTATGAAAAGCATCCACTACATGCATAAAATTGGAATGTTACCTGCACATACTTACATTGTGCGGTAGCTGGCTGCTTAAGAGTACATGTTTCGGACGAAGTTCAAAGAACTTACTATTCCCAACTTTAATCGAAGGAAAGTCAATAGCAAAACGTCCAGCGGTTTCGGAAATAGTGGCATTAAGATGTCGTGTCTGGACGACACTCTTTAAACTTTCTCAAGGCAACTTTCTCTTTAACAATCCCATGTTCTGTTGCATTACTTACGAAAAGCTTGGATCTGCAAAAGATTTGGCCAGCTTCTCCATATCCCTCCTCTCTCTTGCACAATGATGTCTTTGAACCGAATGGATGTCAAACGACAAGTTCTCTCCGACATCCAAGCAGCGTTCTGTGATTGACCTCTTGTCTTGAACTCA
Organism: Leuctra nigra; assembly: GCA_934045905.1. Taxonomy (NCBI): domain Eukaryota; kingdom Metazoa; phylum Arthropoda; class Insecta; order Plecoptera; family Leuctridae; genus Leuctra; species Leuctra nigra. Next base: position 4,375,685 of record OW203772.1, read on the forward strand.
ATTGATGACCGCTGCTCGTCCGATAAATTATGAAGGCCCAATTTAGTTTTCAATAATGATGTACTATCGACGAAATCTTCCAGCGAACTGTGTGGGTAGTATTACTGAATTCAGCTGAACAATTCAGCTGAACAATATGAACAATACTTTTAAGGAGGGATCTCCAAATTTCACTTATGTATAGAAATCGTTCAAATTTCGCATATAAATAGATTTTTTTGTTCTGCATCATAATATGGCGAGAAAAAGTGGTCAACGTGAACTAATTTTCGAGATATATCACTTCAAAGTTACAGCTTTTTTCTCAGTTTAACATTGCGACCATATGGAAAAAGTCATGCTGATATTTTTAAAGGCGTATTTGGCTGCTTTCCCACGTACAGAATTTTTTGAAAAACTGCTATAGCGTGTATCAGATGCAATATTTTATTTTAATATTTTTAATGAACACCTTTGTGGATGTTTTACTGAGCTATGTGGGTTTTACTGCTTTATTTTTACGTTTTTCCATCTGAAAAGTGCAGTTTTACATGTAAAATTGTGTTGCCATGGTAAAACGGTCTTCTAGAAATTCAAAATTCTTTGCAAATTTGTAGAAATTTCCAGAAGACCGTGATTATATCTCTTATCCCTCCGGTATGTTTTGAACCAATAAAAGAGTATGATGACAAGTTATTTCAAAATTATTTGGCATTATTACGAGATCAACAGTTTGTTTAGATATTAACTAGTTAATTCAAGAGCATTACTACGGTTCATTACCGTTGGAATCATTGTACTATTTGCATGCGTTCACATACAATTATTATTTTTATTTTGCACATAGTCTTAAGATATGGCGAATCCTTTACTATTAATGCACAGTTTTGACCTTGAGCTCGGAATTTGCGTTACGATAGATCTCTATAGAAATCGTCATTTTATCCCAATTTTAATCAACCCGGACTTTTCCTGTAAATAATTTCGAGCCAAATAAAGTGCACACAATTTCAATCGAATCCGTTGAGAATTTCGAGAGATATTGCATTGAATGCACAATTTCATGAAAAACATACTTTTTTCGAAACTTTGAAACTTCAGGGAGTCGTGAATCCATTGGCAGTGAAGAAAATACAATTTAACTCTGTGGACCTTGACTAAATAGAACCACTTGAAAAGCAACATTTAAATGTAATTAGATGTTATTTTGGGGGTTGAAAATGTTGTGTGGGGTAGGGGGAGGGGGGCGCAAGAGAACTTTTCTGACATTGGACATTTTGCCCGAGTGTACCTCCTTACGTCACATCGCATTTTGAAAATGATTTGAGTATATTGAAAACTGAAAGTATCATTTAGGAATCAAAATTGTATTGTTGTTAATTGTTGTGATTTCTGCAGAGATGCGTACATTTATATAATCAGGTTGAATCTTATTATGTGGAGACCTGAATAAAATCGCATTAAATTCTACTACTCCGTCTTGACCATGGGATTCAAGTATACTTTGTGCTTTTTCGATCATGACCAAATAGCTGTGAGGAAAGTAAAGTCACGTGAGAGTAGTCAGACAACGACAGAAATGCTCTTCACTCTGCTTGCATAAACTTGATAGTGTGTCCCGTGTTTTCTTAGCACATATTTTTTAATGTTGGAAATCTTTTATTGTGCTGTAATTTTTTATGTTGCGTATTTGTTTCATTTGGGTATGATTTCGGATTCAGAATTTGGATTCGTTTGGATTCCTTCACAACTTTTTCAGTTGTTTACAATATTCTATATGTATATTTAATAAGTATATCAAAAAAGTATATTCATTTGGAAATTGCCACTTTGGTTTCTTCTTCACTGAACAGATTCCATTCATATTTAATTGTTTCGGTTTGTTTTGAAAAAAAAATAAGATTTCCCGAAAAAAGGTCATGTGTTACATGGCGGGTCTCTCTAGTTTACTTTGATGTTCACAATTCGGACGAGGACGGAGGACGCGAACCAGACCTCCCATTCTGAATGGGCACCAAACACGTTGTTGCAAATGTTCAGTATTTCCTTCTGGAGACCAACAGAATTACCTTTGTTTTGCCCAACAGCATAAGAAAAGCACCGTTTTAAAAATTTAATTACCCTAACACTAAGAACTGAGTGCTTCCTTTGCAGTTTGTAGAGTGCAATGTTGATTGTTGCTTTCTTGACATGATTTAAGTCTGACCACTTGACAATATCAGCCCGTCGAGCCCTAATATCTGCCATCGTTGAAGAGTCTTCATCGCCGATGATAACTCCTAGCTCGACGCAACTAATTTCAAAGATGGAATGTGGTCAGCCTCCATGGCGTTTGCACTTCTATTGAAGTTGCACCTCGTTCCGCGATTACACTGCAATTCTTACCACACTCCCCACCGACGGCTGTCACCTTATCGCGGTGGTGGGGTTTGTGTTGGCCAATGATCCATTGCAGCTACGCCGGCGAGCATATGCTCATGTGTAAGGGCTACCCATGCCGGACAGGTCAGTGGTGAGGTCCAGACAAAGAGCAGCCAGGGTTGGCCTAACCATGTCCTCCCTTGAATTTGCGGTCCCCACCGGGCCGGCCTTCCCCCTCAAGATGGTGATCCCCCTGAAATCGGGTTCCGCCGGCCAGAATCCTTACACCCCCCGGTTCGTCCCCATTCCGGCCTGGCCTTCCCACCATTGCTGGACTCCTCCGAATCGGGCCCGTTAGATCAACCCCCTCCCAATGTCCTCCCCTTAATTCAACAAAGTTTAAAGTAAAATGATTAATGTGCGCAATATAACCTCGTCGTTGACCCGCCGTTAAACCCTATTAATCCAATCTAATCTCTTACCACACTATCTCACAGTCTTGATTTTCTAAATCTTTCGTCGTTTCGAAACAAATGTTGAACTAAAAGCAATCAAAACACCCCCACCTGATGATTCCTATCTCGGCGATAAACATTGTTCTGTGATTCATCACGCACCTCCGCTTCAAGCTCGCGCGAATGCAACCACGTCTCCGAGAAGCACACAACATCAAAGTCACTGTTATCAGAGAAAAATGCATTAAAATCTTCCAGTTTAGTTTCAGCATTGCTACGAGCATTCATTTAATAAACCGACAGCTCAGAATGAGAAGGTCCAGGATTCACGTGAATGTCGCCGCTTAACGAGATCAAGAGATGGCAAGAGCTCCACGCTTGGCAGGCAATGACAATAACATACCCAATCCTAACCTCGGACGATCACGCAGTGTCACCACCAAACACGAGATATCACATTCAGAGATGACAAGTAACTCATAACTAAATAACTAAATATAGCGGGTGGTTTTGAACGATTGTGTGAGATGTGACTTACAAAATTATTGTGACGGCTTATGTCTCAACTATTATGAAATGCGTGGGAATTATTCCGCGTAGCTCGCTATTGGAAATTGCGTGAGATTTATTCTGCATTTCTAGATATTGGGAATTGCCATACACAAGGCCCATGATGCTGGATCGGTATGGATCTGTATAGTGTAGGAGAGGGAATGCAATGATCCTGTCATCTTTTACGTGATTGTCTTTGCTTTCCTGTACACTTCAAGATTAGGTATGTGGCTTGGTTCTCTATCAAAAAGGTCAATTTCTTATTATTTATTATTATTATTTATTTTCAAAACACCAAAAAATATACAGTGTTTTGCTGGTAGTGGGAATAGGACAATCCCCATAACACAAGTGCCCCACTACCAGCTGTAAAATAAATATACTATATAAATTAAAATAACAGTAGGCATTGTAATGGAACTATAAAGTAACATAAACTCCAAACGTAAAAAAAAAAAAAAAACTAATTAGATAACAAATTCCGCAATAAAGATTTGAAAATATGAAAATCATTCTGTTCCCTAATATTAGCTGGTAGATTATTAAAAAATGTAGATAAATCTTATCTGGCCTTCTCATTTCGCAAATAAGTAACAATTTCCTTGAAGTATGTCATTTTATGAATAGCTTCTTCTCGTTCCAAACCCCATAATTTCCTCTATTTATCAGGATGTTTGGATAGGAAATTTCATGCTTAACAGTCATAAATTTAAAAGAATAATAAAATACATTTTAAACTTAAAAAAATTTGAAGTCTTGAGGACCCTTGACATCCCAATGTACTCCAGTGTAATATTAATTAATAGTGGCGAGATGTTACGCTGACGCTACGCTGATAGCCGACATGAAACAACAACACTAAACGCATGCGGCCTTGGCTGGCCATGTTGATTGAGATCTTGAGCCATATCACAAGTTGCATTCAGTTTTGAATTGCATCCTTTGCACACTGCCTGGATGACTAAATAATGTTTGTGTGCCCTGGGTATACTATTCCCTCTTTTAAACACCCAGGTGCAAATATATTTCTTCTTCCAAATGAACTGATGAACAATATTAGTCCATTTGCCGGGTTTCAGAACTTGATACGTTCGGGTAGATGATTTTCTGCAACCGTCGTTTTTTCGGTGGTATTCGACTTCACACGGAGCCATAATGTTTAACTTTTATTTGATATTTTAATCATGAAGTATACAGAACTAGTGTCATTACCTATATCTGCTTCACACAGGTCGGACGTTCTGCAGACCTGACTTCTGTGTCTTCCTCAACGGTGTTGGCGCTCGTGTTGGCAAAAGGTAAATGCATTATTTTTCTTGTGAATTCATGCAACGCTTTAGGTGTCATTGACAGCGAATTGTTAAAGAGCAATTGTTCCTATATCTCATGTTTGGGTTTGATAATTTTATTATCCTCAATAAAACACACAACCCCACCGCGTAGCCTTAGTCGAAATCTACGTTCCTTGGGATAGCAAATTCCTTTGTTAATGCTTACCTAAGGACTAGCATGGTCCGCTTGACAATTCGACTTAATTTTCGAGGCAGTCACGCGACCACTCCTCTGGTCGAACCAGTCTTGGGACTTCGCTTGGTTCCTGTTTCGGCTCCAATTGTTGCTGCCGAATTATCGATGGAAAGTGAATGTGTTGAGAAGTGAGTGAATGTGAGTGACATGTGTTGAGAAGATCGATGAAGTTTAATGAAGTTGAATCCCGGAAAAAAAACCCCTGGAAAAAAAACCCCGGAAAAAAACCCCGGAAAAAATACCCCTGGAAAAAAGACCCATGGAAATAAAACCCCCGCCTAAACATTGACCGCGGACCAATTTCAACAACTTGACATTTTAGTGTACACATGTTGTTTTTTATATTTTTTTTTATTTATTTAATGTTACGTGTTTTTTTTTCCAAGTGTACACTGATTTTTTTAGTTGTTCACCCCTCGGTACAAACTATAAATATAGGTTTTGAAAGAAGGCTACTGTAGTTCGTTTGAATGAGTCTATTTATTATCACATCATATCACATGAGTATAGTCAAAGAATACAAAATGTATCATGTACCTATATTAAAACATTATATAAAATGTATGTCAGAAAGTAAAGTTACTATAGGTATATTGATCAGTCTATTATTTATCACAACATATTACAATGCCTAGTCAGACTTAATGACAAGTAAAAAACAACTAATGTCTAACACATCACATCAAAACATGAAGCGTATTTGGAGAAGCGTATAAGTTCTCTCCGTCATGTCAAACCCCATTCATCTAAAAATGAATAAAATAAATAATTAAATTATGACATTTATGACATTGCCACGTCAAATTACATGTATGTGCATGTGTAGAATGTATAGCACTTACCCTTGTGCTAACCAGAATACAACACTAATACAAGCCTGATAATATTACAGCGGGGGTTTTATTTCCGGAGGTTTTATTTCCAGGGGTATATTTTCCTGGGGTATTTTTTCCGGGGTTTTTTTCCGTTTTTTTTTCCGCCAACCAATGAAGTTAACTGATGATTGAATAAACTGCTGGTGAGAGTCTCTGGTAAAATATTTGAAAGGATGGGGACAAAGACGTGCTCTGTTGGTGTATTAAACTAAGGAAAGCAACAGTACTGCCAGCTGCAGATAAATCGGCATAAAACTTGCAAATTTCCTCATCAGAGGGGGGCATCACGGCTTGTCGTGATTATTGAGGATTTGTTTCTTCGGAGGGGTTTAACCTCCTCTCCGTCATAGCAGCAGTTTAAAAGTCAACATCACTCACAGGAAGGTAAGGATCTTGTTTCACGTCGGTTGCAGCCACTTGTTGAGTTCGGAAGTGCATGTCGTCGAATCCCTCACGCTGAGCTGAGCACATTCGATGGCGAAGAGCAGCGCTCAGACATGGCAACATCCTTCCCCCACTCCCGCCATGCAATGGCAGTGCGCTGTGATAATTCATGTATTCATGGTAGGCGCGGTCTCCTCTTATGTTTGCAGGTTGTAAGCACGATGATATAAGCTTTTCTACCTAATGTTTATACCTATAGGTTACCATCGATCATCAATGTATCTTGACTGGGGAGGTCTAATTCTTCTGCTACCTCGTCCATTTGTCCCAAAGGGACTTTTCGACCAAGATTCCGGTACCAGACTTCAAATTGGTAATTTGTTACACTTGTCGTGCTTCTCAGTTGCTCAAGCTAAGAACCAAGCAGAGTAAAAATAAGACTCACGAGATAAGCTCAATAATTAAAATGTGTGAAAATCAACATCCTTCCTTGCTCAGTGGGAAATCCTAATGTGACAGGTACTTCATCTCATATATCAACATATAAACCTGGTTACAGTTATATTGTAAGCAATATACATGATACAAGTATGTCTCTGCTAATCTTTACCAGCTGGCTTTTTACCTGACTATTTCCACATGTCCTGCATACATAATATTCGTATGAATTCTTAATACTTAACATCATAAACAATAATAATACATCTGCATAGTACTCAAACCTCGTGTGTAATCCGTATCATTGTCCATTATCGCCGCCATCTCTTTGCGTCGCAATCGTCCCAGAGGTTCACATTCGCCGGGCCGGTTACTTCTTCGGGTTGCCGTTACCCTCTTGCCGCCGTCCTCCAACGTCGTCCTTGAGCACCTGCCTGTACTCCCCCCTCAGACCAGCCGTCTCGGTGTCACTTGCCGCTTCATGCTCGGCCGCCGCAGCTGCTTCCGCGCCGCTCACTCCATCCAAGGTCGAGTCCAGTGTCCATGACCTCTCACTCGTCAACACCTGTCATGATGTTTCGTAATCAGTTCATTCGCGTTATCGTCGAGGTAAATTGTTCGGAACTGCATATTAACCAGTGCACTTCAAATGCATGTTACTTGCATTTGAAGAATGGATCACGTCCGTCAGCCGTTATAATTCGTTAATTACCGTCACTAATTATTTTTTCGTTTTTTTTAATTATGTTAATAATCATTCACTGTTAAGTTAACACTTGAATATAACAATTCAGTGTTGCACTGCATCGTAATAATTGCATAAAAACCACTTTGTGCAAGATCACATGTAAATTTCTGCACCCGACTGACGTGAAGTTGCTCTGACCGAGTCCCGTGTCGAACTGACGCTCTCGCCACTCTTCACCTGGCTTCTGCCCTCGCTCCCTGGCAAAATGATCACTTTCTTGGTTTTCTTCAGAGCGAACTCTTCGTCTCCCCGACTATAATCCTGTCGATTTCCTAACTTGTGTCGTTGTGCGGTAAATTTTCTTGAATCCTGCTATCGGATTGGCTCATCAGTCCTAATTTGCATATAGCCTTCGCTTGATGCTTGATGCTTGATGCTGCCCCAACGACGCTACTTTCTATTGGCTGGCTCTTTTCCCGCTCTACACTTCATATTCAACCAGACAACCGCGCCAAATTTCAAACAAATTTTCTTCTTATGATATTCCGCGTTACTCAACTTGTACAGACATGTTATTAACTGTTTACAAAGATAATTATTATCAAAATTAACATTAAAATAGATATCTAATTAGTATAATCTTAATCACAACTCATAATCATGGTATAAATAGACATTAAATAATGGGTTTAACCTGGGCAGGCCCCGAGATGCATTTCACACTTTTTATTCTGATTTTTAATCTTTCCATAAGTGTTGATATTTGGCTACTTTCCCTGGTCTTACCAGAAGTGTCGGCAACAAGAGGAACATCTGTAGCAAAGGATGATGAAGTGACCTTCAGCATTTTCGGTTTGTTTTTTGGCCTTTGCGTTAATATATGCGATTCCTTTGTGTTTATTTAATCTCGTGATTTCTAATGGGGAAAGATTGAGTATGATAAAAGCTTCATTCACTGATTGCCCCACCGACGGCTGCCATCTTATCGCGGTGGTGGGGTTAGTGTTGGCCAATGATCCATTGCAGCTACGCCGGCGAGCATATGCTCATGTGTAAGGGCTACCCATGCCGGACAGGTCAGTGGTGAGGTCCAGACAAAGAGCAGCCAGGGTTGGCCTAACCATGTTCTCCCTTGAATTTGCGGTCCCCATCGGGCCGGCCTTCCCCCTCGAGATGGTGATCCCCCTGAAATCGGGTTCCGCCGGCCCGAATCCTCACACCCCCGGTCCGTCCCCATTCCGGCCTGGCCTTCCCACCAGTGCCGGACTCCCCCGGATCGGGCCCGTTAGGTCAAGCCCCTCCCAATGTCCTCCACTTAATTCAACAAAGTTTAAATTAAAATAATTAATGTGCGCAATATAACCTCGTCGTTGACGCGCCGTTAAACCCTATTAATCGAATGATCGAATTCACTGATTGCAAAACTTCCATTGGCGGCTTATAATGCAGCCAATGGAAAGTATAAGTATAATGTACTTTCAAAACAATCTTACAGATCTTCAAAGTCAACCGGGATGTCTTTCTCTTTAGATTTATTTGACTGTATTATTAATCAAACACCTCGTGCAAACAAGAGTTAAGAAAGTTGTTATGTTATTAACCAAATAAGTGATGATATTTGATACGTGTTCATGATAATAGCACACTGACTGAATATTTGTTACGTCAGTTCGCAATTCTAACAACTGAATTTCTTCGCGTGCAAACGGACCTCCATTACGAGAAGAAATTAAGGGTACAAGGAAATAACGATACAAGTCACATTTGGATGATTCTGAGATTAATGAAGTTTAATGTTTAAAACCAAATGGCACTGCATTTATTTTTTTGACAATATCTTCAAAATTACCGATGTGTTTCAGATTTATTTTTGATACGTAGTTGAAATAATCAGCACATAAGGATAATCACTTTTCAAGCAGAAAAATTATAATGTAATGAACATGCCACAAATGTGGGATAAAACGATGTAAGTCTAAAACTTTTAGAAAAAAAGGAGATGTGTCCAAAATTGTACCGACGAACAGCCAAGGCAAATACACGGTATCTGAGCAACCAGTGACGCAGATCGACCATGAATTAGAAGCTTAATTGTATTTGTATTGTACTTAGTCTAAAAACTCAATATTCCTTAATGCTTTTGTACTTACTACGTTTCCATCATCATCCCCGTCTTCCTCATCATCTCCACTTTGTTAGGATGTTGGAAGGTTTGTAAGAAATTCTAGAATACATCCTAGCCGGATTCTTTTAGGCAATATGAGTCCCTTAACTTGGCATCTGGTAAGGTAAAATCAATTACCTTAGGTATTATTACCGGCATTGGCATAAACTGGATGTGCAGCAAAGCCTCCACTTCTGCATCGATGGCCGCCAAAATGATCGCCATGTGTACGTAACCCTACTGGTTGAGGTCTACCTAGTTACCTCCTTGGTACCAAGGTACTAGACCTAGAATACTTCCTAGCCGGATTCTTTTAGGCAAGATGAGTCCCTTAACTTGGCATCTGGTAAGGTAAAATCAATTACCTTAGGTATTATTACCGGCATTGGCATAAACTGGATGTGCAGCAAAGCCTCCACTTCTGCATCGATGGCCGCCAAAATGATCGCCATGTGCACGTAACCCTACTGGTTGAGGTCTACCTAGTTACCTCCTTGGTACCAAGGTACTAGACCTAGAATACTTCCTAGCCGGTGTCTTTTAGGCAAGATGAGTCCCTTAACTTGGCATCTGGTAAGGTAAAATCAATTACCTTAGGTATTATTACCGGCATTGGCATAAACTGGATGTGCAGCAAAGCCTCCACTTCTGCATCGATGGCCGCCAAAATGATCGCCATGTGTACGTAACCCTACTGGCTGAGGCAGGCAGAACTTGCCATTGGTTTGCTATAAATGTTTTAAATTTATGTTTGAATAGTTATAATATATATTTATCTAGGTCACACACAAGAAATTGAATTAAAATAACAATTGCATATTACATGAAGTAATTAATATGTGGATAACGCACCATATATTCTTCGACCATAAGAAGCAGGCAGGAAACAACCGGAACAGGAAACGAGCAAAGAGGCGGGAAGAAGAAGACATCGCAGAGATGATGAGCGGATCAACGAGCGATATGGAGTAGGTACGTTCAGAAACACAGTTCTGACGTCACAGGAAATCTGTCGCCGCTTTGCTTGACATATTTGAATTTGAGTGGTTAAAAATCACAATTGATATCTTTTAAGCCTTTACCTACCTAAAGAGCCTATAAGCTTTTGGGTAATATGTTAACCCCCTTCCCACCTTCCATACTTACTTGCTCTTCACCATCATGAGACATTCCTTTTCGTATTTTAAATAAAACAATAATTCACTTGTGGAAGGAAAGAGTTCACAACTCTGATAGAATAGGACAATCCACTGACCCTGATTGGTACAGTCGACTAAAAACTCTTGAAATTGATCAAGAAAATTTAAACTGTCACTCTGACATTGATTGGTTTCCTCAGAAATAATATACCCCACCAAATTGACAGCTAAAACTTGCGGGACTGAAGTTCCGAATTCACGCAACCAGCATGCAATCCTGCAACTTGGCCCACCGATTTTTTTCTGAGACAGAAGAAGATTATCGTGGCTAAATCTTTTCTTAAACTCGACAGTAATTCCGCTGGCCATTAACATATCCTCTGATACGCGGTGGGCTATGGAGTAAGACTTATCCGATGTAGACAGGTCGCCTACCTTTTCTTCCATGAAGTCTTCTGTGTTGTCCGAGATCTCCGTCCTCGGGATCTCTGGAGCTTCCATCGTCGTATCACATGATCGCTATGGAAATAACTATTCTTCAAGCGAAGCTGCTGGTGTGAGATATGTATGACGCTATGAATACCTACTTATATTTCAACACGTTAAACTCCCCCGAATTGGGCCCGTTAGGTCGACCCCTCCCTATGTCCACCACTTATATCAACAAAGTTAAATGCAAAAATGCAAAAATTAATGTGCGCAATATAACCTCGTCGTTGATGCGCCGTTAAACCACAATAATCTAATCTATATTTCGACATATATTTTGATTCAAGCGGCTTCAATGTGTCTCTCACATTAGCCAATGATTTTTTGTTCAACATGTCTCTAAGCATGACCGCAGAGGAAATGATCGTGCTTTTCATTACGCCCAGCTCTTCGATAACGGCGCGCAGAGCTCGTATGTCCTCTGAAGCACAATTGAAAATCAAAACCAAGAACACTATCAAGAATACTCTCTGCTTATAAGACTGCAAACCAGGACGTCATATATAAACTAGGAAAACGCTCTGAGTAACGCGTTGATGAGCGAGCACGGATACGCGCAACACCTCGAACCGAATTTTGTCTACCTATCGAAAATGTCCTTTAAAAGCCAATAGTTCTTGAATTTTGTCACAGACTTGTGAAAATCTCCAACAATTCCTAAAATATTGGTCCCAATAACCATGCAAAGTTTTAAGTTGATCGATTGAACCTTTATGATTGAACGGTTCCTTGTTAATTTTCAAAAATCACAGGATCTCGTCCAAAAATATACCTGGGACCACTCATATGATATAAGTGTGTGTACACAATATTAGATCGATCTGTTGAACGGTCATGTTAGTTTCATATATGTTTGAAAGTTTCTGCTCTGACTACCTTAGACTGAAGATTCGAAGATGCCGTGAAATATGAAATTCGAGAAATTTGACAGCCAAACGCAAAATGTCCCTAAACTGTCAATAACTGGATTTAAACACAGATTAGTCTGAAAATTGTTAAAAGTACAGATAATGTTGGTCTTAATTACCATGCAAAGTTTTAAGTTGATCGGTCAAACGGTTCTAGTTTAAATTTCATTAATCAAATGAAATATTTTTTTACATTTTAACCAATGGGAGGATTTTTCTGAAAATTTGCGAAATAAGAGGCAATGTTGGTCCTAATGACCATGCAAAATATAGGGTTGATCACATTTATCGAAGGCCGTTTTCATTTTCAGCCAATCAGGAGATATTTATTTAAATTTTAACCAATGGATGGATTTCAAAAAAATTAGGTTCTGCAAACAGAGAAGGTTGGTTTTACGTGTGTGCAAAATTTCAGATCGATCGCTGAAACGGTGCGACCTGTGTATCGGCTATAAGCAGCCAAAAACAAAAAGAAAAAAAAGAAAAAAAACAGAGGTCCGTGCCGAAAGAGCTAAAAGAAGACGCTCGCTCAATTATTTTTACAGTATATAACATATAAACCTATATGGTTTATAGGCCTATAACTTATAGGGGTTAATCTATATGACTATTTTATATGACTTCGCTTAACGATATATCTATTCATTTAATTACAACACCTTGTTGTACGACTTGACTGGCGCTAATAACCTCGCTGTTGAGCGCCATAAACCATAATATCTATCTATCTACAAAACCTATGAGATTTTTCGACAATTCAGGGAGCAGATGGCACCGTTTTGTTTCTGAAATTGTGAAACTGGCATCAAAACTTACGTTATGTCCCACTAACAACACTCTTGCGACACATAATACGGGAATATTGTTGTGTCGCCTCATTCTCGAGAATGGTCAAATTCTTTACGTCATATTCCTGCTCCGGTATATTACCTGATGGCATAATATAGGCGGAGTACTTTCCCCGACAACTCTCGGCAGCGAGTTCACAAACTTCTGCTTCTTTGCTGAAGTCAGCTGGAATTGTTTTAATAGATGTTTCCAGGCTTGCTGTTCTGCAAGGCTCACCACTCACCGCAGTTACCATGCTGGTCAAAGGCATGCCATGGGATATTCGGCCTCTTATTCTGGACTAACAGTATCCCAAGCTACCTATTTTGAAAGTATTGGATATCTTTAGTGGTTAAAACGTAGTGTTTTTTTGTAGTGTGTATGTATTTGTGTAATATTTATTGATTTTCCCGTAGATTGTACATGATCCAGATATGGGCATCGTCAGCATTCACATGTATAAATACATAGTGAATATAAATATAAATATATATATTTATATATAAATATAAATATATAATATAAATATAAACACATAGTGGCAGTCATGTCTGATGACAGTGTTTTGTTTATTAAATAAAAGTTTTCTCTCTCTAATACTAATATATTTTCACGAATATATTTATAGGTCATTTACATTGCAGAACATGACATGAACAGTGTATTGGCAAAACAAGAAAAGTTGCCTAGAGCTAAAGCTAATGTATTTCCAGGTCATTACATTTGCATTAGAGAGACCTTGTTGCATACCTATGTGAGAAGCATACCTAAAGAGCAATAAAGCAAATCAAATTGAATACCTTATCTATCCTGAGTATTGAATCAATTACAATTACTATCCGAGAAGTTACTCGTTGAGGTTATAGAAAGTGTTTTTCATAAGGTATGCTATTAGGCTTGATGTAAATGAGGAAAGGGTGGATGAGTTTGTTATGTTTTGTGAAGGTTTATTATAAATGATGATGCATGTGTAATGGGGGCTGCCAATGTATGAGGGAATGGTGTTCTGGCTTCTGGTTGAATGCTGATGGACAGAGGAGTTGAGTGGGAACTGCTCTGGATGAGTTCGTACATACGTGCAGGCTGTTCGGATGAGCGTGCCGGTCAAGGTGAGGATTCGCAGTTGAACGAAGTGAGGTCTGGCAGTTTGACGAGCGTGTTATTGAACAAGCTGTGTATAACATATTCCCAAACATTATTTTTTTGCATTGACATCGGCATTTTTTTTTAGAGAACAGTCAACAATTCTGACTTGAGCAATGGTACAGATATCGTCATCCCCCACTAACGTGTCATTACGACATTAGCTAAGAGAGAGTTAGCTTCTATCAGTGCTCTGTGGTTCTATTTAACATAGATGTTTCAAACATTTTGGAAGCTGCATTAAGAAGAGAAATTGGTTTGTAATTTTCATTATTTTTCGAGTCACTTTTTGAAATAGTTGAATTACTTTTGCTATTTTAGCGCCTTGAGTGTTATTACAGAATGAACAATTTATTAGATTAGCATATATGAAACATGTATGTATTAGTATTTTATTTTATTCAAAGATGTACAATTTAATTGTACCTGGTGCCGCAAAACAAATCACCCTGATTGAGAGGTCACTATATCGAAACTATTATAGATAGGATTCTGAAATGTGTACACGTATTAGAAAACATACCAAAATGTTATATGTGCAAGTTTCAAAATTATTACATTTGTAGGAAAAAAGTTACAGCTGTTCAAATTTGGTTGTCAAAAAATTGATTATACAGAGCTCAAATAGCGCGCGTCGAGAAAACTTCTAATGACCGGGACGCTGTTTCTTCAAAACTACGAACGATATCAAGCTGAAAATTTCAAATTATATTGAAAATATATTAAGATCGATATCAATTTAAATGAATGAAACGAAAATTATGGAATCTTGACGTTGAGCTTGAAAACATAATAATAGGAAAATAATCACTTTTATAACGTGTGTAATAAAAGTTTAGAAATAATCTACATAATTATTCTGACTTTACGCTCAACTTCAAGACTCCATAATTTTCGTTCCGTCCATTCAAATTGATTGAAATTTTTACACAATCGTTCTTATCTTAATATATTTTAAATATAATTTGAAATTTTCAGCTTGATATCGTACGTAGTTTTGATGAAACAGCGTCCCGGCCATTGGAAGTTTTCTGGACGCGCGCTATTTGAGCTCTGTATAATCAATCTTTTGACAACCAAATTTGAACAGCTGTAACTTTTTTTCCCACAATAGCAATGTTTTTGAAACTTGCACATATTAAATTTTGGTATGTTTTCTAATATGTGTACAAATTTTAGAATCCTATCTATAATAGTTTTGATATAGTGACCTCTCAAACAGTGTGATTTTTTTTTTTGCGCCACCCGGTATAAGGGAGCTAGATGCGTTACTAGTTTAGTATTCCAAACAAATACCTACTATATTGGCAAGTCATTGTAGTTCTGACTTCAACTCCTCCAGTAGATGGCAAACAGGTTCCACTTCCCACATATACGATATACGATATTCCATATGTGATATTGAGGCAAACATCAATTTACCTTGCAGTACTCCCGTAGGAAGACTTTGTCGCCATACGAGATCCTCTTGAGCCCAACCTTGTCTGCGCATTCGTTCATTTTTACCTCCTTTTCTTTTAGCATTTAATTATTGGAGGGAAACAAATAGAGAGTTCCACCTCGTTGCGTTTAGTGTTATTAAATATATTCCCAGAATGTTCTTAATCCAATTGCCATCCCCACCGACGGATGGCTGATGTAGACCGGATTCGATTTGATGGATCGATAACTGGAGAAAGCATATCTTTGCAAGAACCAGCCGAGGTAATAGATATACTCGATGTTCTTCGGGAAGATTCTTCAGGTGTGCTGCTTGAAGGTCCTTGATTTGGGTTTGCTCGTGGATCGTTGTCACTCTTTAAGTGTATTGCAGCATATGATAGAAATTCCCTTTCAAACATTGAATCTACTATTTTCCTGTCAACCGATCCAAATTCCAGATAGGATAGGCAATTGACAAGTCTCTCTCCAGCTTAGCAACTGTAGAACAAGATGCTGTGGCAACTGACTCCACTGGAGGTCCAATCTTTCTTTCATGTCTCTTCATAAGAGCATCGGTAACACCCGGGATGTTCATAGCAGTAAGAAGTGAATTGAGCTGTTGCGGACCAATACCTGCATCGATCATGCCTGTAATAAATAAAAATTGAAAGTAATAAGGTGCTGACAGCACGAAATCTGACATATAGGTATCTAACTTATAAGTAGATAAACTACCTATCTATCATGGTAATAGTTATTTATTTATTTATTCATACATCTTACAAAATGACAATAAAAATTATCACAGTGGCAAGGAATTACTAATAACTAATAAAATAACAATAATAACGATAATAATGACAATAATAACAAATAACAATCAAATAACTTAGGCTCTATCAAAATTTAAATTTAAATGTAGAAGTTTTCGAAATGTTTTAACTTCAGCCTTGTTTATATTTTCATTGTTTATTATGTTGGCTGGTAATTCATTCCAATCATCTATGGTTTGATTAAAAAAAACATTTTTCAAAATATCTGTCCGAAATGTTCTTGTTTTGAGTGTCCATTCATGATTGTCTCTTCCTTGTCTAGTCTTCCTCTCCAGCCGCTCCTTAAATTCCTTCCAACCACCTACACCATTCCAAATCCGCCACAAGTTGCAATAACTTTTGATAACTTTTGAGTTTGATTACTTTTATCCATTCACAAAATATGATACCTACCTAGCTGTAAATTTGAATCTTAATAAAGTATTTGCTAAATAACAAGATCCCTACCTACCTACCTACCTACACAGTATAATAACCTCACCTAGAAGAAGATTTGTTCTGGATACATTTATTTGTGTCTAGGTACCTACCCATATAGTAGCTAGGTCGGTAGGTACCTAGATAGGTTAAGCAACTGACGTAAATACCTATGCATTACCTACCTACCTACTGCCATAACAACCTACCTAGATATTGTACCTATCCACCTACTGATGAAATTGTACATTCATGAACTTACCAATTGCTGCTTTTAAATTCACGTCGTACACTGGTCTTCCTACTCCTCCCTCTGGAGATCTTGATGTATTCACAACGCGAACACCATTGCATTGAGAACAATTAATTTTGAATGTGCTGTTCAATCCAGACTGAGTTTCCATCAGCCTATTTCTGAGGGTTAGTGGCATGTCGCACGGAAGACACCACAACTCTTTGGCTAATAGGTCGAAGTCAACCACACGTCTTAAACTTTTTGGAAGAGGCTCTAATGGCTTTGTTACTTTTCTCTGAATTAAACTTACGGCTCCCCTTTTGCTGTGCTCACTTTTCTTATTGAAACGGCCTCCAGAAGCACGATGTGGGTATATTGTGGGTAGTTCCTGGTTGTAAGCAATGCAAACAGCCAAAAGCTCCATTGAACTGGATCATGTTTAGGAATAAGATTTTGGCCGGTAGATCAGCCGTCCCACACAGCAGCAAGACTCTCACAGTCACTGGCAATAGTGGAGAAGGAAGATTGATGGTAACTCCAGCTAACAGAGATTTGAACTGAGATAAGAATGGCAATAATGTGTAACTACCGCTTTGAAGGACTAGATTCATGCAGTTAATGAGTTAATGAACTTTATGAAATTAAAGATGATTTTAATTATTTCCGACATGTGAACATAAAACTTATTTCAATATTCAACTTTATAATGGGTTATAAGGCCTTAGACTTCTTGTTGTATTGATATCTAATATCGAGATGGGCTATGATTGTGAGAAATAATTTGACTTTTCATTGTAATTTCTCTGTCATATCTGCAAAATAAACGTCATGCAATCCAGCACGGCAAAAGTTCTGTATTGTTTAGAGCTAGAAATGGCGGATGAAACACAATTTTCCTACCTGAAAGTAGACGTATTAACAAGATTACATCCCATTCACAAGACACAGAAGCAGTGTCTAAATGATATGTCTAAGCTTCACAATTTTTTAAATATTTTATTTCATATTTATTTCAACAGATCTCATATGAAATTCTTTGAGATGACAAAAAACTAACGACACCCAATTCACAGACACCTAGATCGTACAGCCAGGGTCTCATGATGTTACAGAATGCATTGTTCATATTTTTCACTTATTAAACATGTTTTGATAGATTTTGGAAAGATAATCATCTTTTACATAAATTACATATTATTTTGATATTGTTGAGATGTTTAAATAGGTAGAATGACTGTTGTGTTGTTGTCAGCTCTGCACTTCTTCAGTACATATTGTTCAGTTCTGGTACTACATTTCCTGTGTCATTCGGACACCTGTCTCATTGTGGACCGAGTCCTTCGCAGCAGGGAAATTAATTACTTCTGCCTCGTTTTTTGCAACTATCACTTCCATGCTATGGGAGAGAACCAGAGAAAAAAAATAAAAAACAAGAGAAAATAATTATTAATAGGGGGATAGAGGGGGCGAAAATAGTCTGTCTGGAAGGACGTGGATGAAGATTACGTAATTCTTACCTCAAACAGAAATTGGAACTGTGTCCGTATTTCCTTCTCGCTCTCTATCGGACACCAGCTCTCGTTATAGGATGAATGTTATCTCCATGTCCCCTGCAATCTTCGGGTTGTCCCGTTCCATGCAGCTTTTCATGACTCGGTGTAACAAGTACATTTTTTATGTACATTTTCCCACTAGAAGTCTGAACTGACCACGCGGTATTTCGACATTATTAGGATGTCATGTTTCACTAATATATCTACACTGCAAGGCTTTACGCGCAAGCTAGCTCAGCCGATCTCACGATCAGACCGTGTGAGCTCTGTCATCTATACTAATGATGCGACCATCCTGAGCATGCGATAGGCAGTCAAGTTCAGCACAGGCTTCTAGTTAGTTTACTCCTCTCATCATGTAGGTTTTTATAACAGTTAAATTCACACGTGGTTAATCTTAAATAAAGTATTACATCTAAACTAATCAATTTGTAACAATGGGTTTTTAACCAACCACCGCTCGTCCCAGCCAACTAGCCACCCAAGTGTTACAATGGTAACAGCTACGGACAAATTTTAGATACGGAAGAAATCCAGCTAAAATGAAGAACTCCAACGCCGAAGGATTATCTCGAGTTGAATTCCAGTGTCTTTGATGCCGGTCAACGAAAGCGGCCTCGTCAACAGAAGGTTTTTTGAGGCAGATATGCGGACAGTCGATGACTCCTATAACGTTTGGGAACTGGTCAATGGCGTGGAAGTCTGTAAACAAGAAATATTAAAAAGAAATGTAATGCAGAGGTAAAATATTATTTTATAGGTAACCTAGGTATTTTAGTTAAAGTTTTATGATAACTAACACAAAGTAAGAAGTACATAGGTACCTAGGTAGATAGGTAGGTATTCTACCTGTTGATAAATCAGGAAAATCGTTATGCCTTAACGTACCTTGCTTAATCTTAGCAATCTTGCCAGCATCTTCCAACGGGAAGTTGATGTAGTCGATGCGATGCCCACGACAGCCTCGCAGAACTTTGTCAATATTCGGCTACAACTCGATTGGCTCATGCCGCCAACATCCGCTAGTACATTTTGGAATGTTCCAGATGCCAAAAACCGCAAAGATATCATAACTTGGGTGTGAACTGGGAAGGCGTTCGATCGCGAAGTTTGCCTCCCCAGTGATAAATCCAGCAATGCAACTAATTCCATTTTAACATTTCTCGGGAAACGATAATATCTTAACAGGTGATTGTCAGAGACATTCAGAGGATCAAGTCTGTCCCGAAACACTCTTCGAGGTCGTTCCACTTGTAAAATTTCTTGTTCATTTTCAACTTCAATCACAGCAGCGGCGATGGCGTGACCCCACATTGCCAAGAACAACAGAGCTGGGTAAGCATGGGTAAGGAAGATTAGGTTAGGGTTACCTCTTTCATCTTGGCGCGAACTATTTGAACTGGGTATGTATTTGAATTGAATCTAACAAGCATAGATTACTTCGTTTAAACTATAAAAAGAAGGTCTCGGAGTCGGAGGAGGATGGCGGCGGAGGAGTCGGCGGGAGTCGGAGGATGAAGCATTGAATGATGCGAATTGCTACGACACGTTGAGCAAACACTCTTAGAAGTGCATGCAGATCGTAAATGTTTCCCCAAACAATTAAAACAGCGTTGTAAACGACGTATAGTGACGTATCTCTCTGCAATAGATTGCGCGATGAAGAGAGGGCAACGATAAAGCGTGTGACTTTCACGAGGCATGGCTGGGCATGGCAGAGGTGCGCGCTGAGGGAACTGGTTTCGTCGCGAGAAAGGAAGTCATTTTCCTGGCGGGGGAGGGGGTAGGTTTCGGTTTAGAAATGGTCGCGGAAACATCCAAGCCGCACAATTCCATGGTTCGCGATTGTTCTTCAACAAAGGTGATTAGCGAAGCATAAGTAGGAGTTGATCGCGAGGAATGTTTATTCTCGAATGCCTTGCGAGTACCAAGGTCAAGGTTATGCAAGGTGAGCGAGAACAGAAGATAACCTGCCAAATCGCCGATGTCTTGCAGTGATTTTAGAGCTTCTATGTTGTTTTTGTGAACTTGTAGAAAACTCTGAAGGTTAGAGTGCTGATTAGACTTGAGAGACGTGAAATCAAGTATTTGCTTCACGTAGACAGATGCTAATAACCTTGGGTTATGATAGCGATTCACTAGGGCATTCAAAGCTAGAACATAGTTCTCCTTGGCTAATGAGAAACCTGCTATAGCGGATAAAGCAGTTCCTGACAAAGTGGAACGCAAGTAATGGAACTTTTGAATGCCATTCAATGAATCATTTTCATGAATGAGTGACATAAACAGCGAATGATATTCTGTCCAATGATTCATGTTACTCCCATCGAACTTGGGGATGTCAATGACAGGCAGTGTATTTGTCGTCAAGGTCATTGTCGGCGTAGTCACTGACTGAGTTTCCTTGCGGCTATCTTGATAGTCATTAAGTATTGCGATATATTTCGCCTGTGCGTCGTAGAGTACGGTTTCAAAGATATCTTGCACTTTCACCACTTCAATGGCTTTGTTGGGAGAAATGAGATCTGAATTTGACTCCAGGATTTTCGCTTGAATAGCGTCTAACTCAGATTGTTGATGCATCAGTCTGTCATACCTGGGTTGAGCGGTCAAAACTTGATCGCGCTGCAACACTTAAAACGAATCGAAAGTGCGCTGAACAGAACTTAAAACTTGTTCTCTTTGTTTAACAAACAGATCTTGCATCTTGCGTTGGGCTTCCATACCGAATACAAAAAATGAAACAACAGGGGTTCAAACGAAACAGCGAAGAGATACACGTACGAAAGGTACGAAATATCACGAGAGAGTGACCTTGAACTAAAATTCATGCGTCACGAGAACCAAACGAAAAACGAACACGTGATGAGAAAAGCTAGGCTCAAGACTCCGTAGCTCTATGGGACCAAAGATGATTGCGCCAAGACGCAAAGAGAAAAAAGGGTTGAATAGCGGACTGTATGAAGGGGGGTTAAGAAAGCAGTAACACTAACGATTGACGAATGCAGCTCGATGTTGGTTGCGGCATGCGTAGAACACGTGGTCTTGATGTAAGGAAGGATGGTACTGCAGTACGTGGAGAGGGTGAGGATTATGATAATGAAAATGATATGAATAGAAAGAATTAGAATAGCCACTTGGATGTATAACTGAACTAACTGAACGAACACGGATTGTCTGCATGAGGCAGAATCTGGCACACTGTAACTGAACCTTCCTCGATGATAGTTCTTGACAAAGTGAAAGAGGGGAAGGTCAAACTGATAAGGGATGATGCTTGGCGGCTTGCCAACATAATTAACAAAAACCTGAGTGAACGAAAAACGGCGCGAACATAATTATAACGATACAAACATTTCATTGCTTTGAAACACATTACCCAAATTCTGTTTGTATTTTGTTTAGCAAAAACACATTAACTTGGCAGAAAAACTTGCACAAATCTTAGCTTTCATCATCTGATTTTGAAAGTCGATGTGAGCTGAGCGCAGTTTATTCGCAGCTCGCAAGCCACCATTCGTGCTGCACGCGAAACAACTTAGGCGCTTGAAGTTCAACAGTGTGAGCCTCATCCCAAGACACAAGGGTACTCGCGCCCAACAACATAGTTTTAGTCATTCATATTGGGAAGTTGGTGCTGTACACGGACATTGCCATGAACATGAATTTATATATATTATCACTTCATTGAAGCAGAGTTTTGTTTTGATTTAGGTTCAACTTACTTTCTGGTGATACATCGTGTAGACATGCTTACAAAAGATGGGCATATCGTGCAATCTAGTGGAGCGGTCGCTCCACGCCAGCCAAGTCGTACGGCGCGCGCACACTCTCATATAAAGGCTGGAGCAAACCCACTTTTACTGTAGGCATCGAAGTTGCATTTTCGCCCTACTGGATCTTAAAATTGGGGAATCTCACATTGTTGGAAAATATCTCAATTTCGAGCTATGGCCCACCCTACAACATATACCAAATTTGGGAACAATAGGTTACGCCCTTTGCGAGCTAGAGGGCTGAGAAAACCGTGTTTTAGGGCGGTTTTCATAATAATAATAATAATAATCTCAGTAGTAGTAGTAGTCTCCTGGAATTCAAATCCGGTAAACAGGCCACAGCCTAAACGGCTGAACCGATTGATCTCACATTTTTACCACGTGTGCACTTTTGGCGTCTGATTTAACCTTCACCCCATGAATTTTTTGTGCCGCCATTTTGAAACCGGAAGTGACGTCATATCTCGTCAACGGCTAGACCGATCGGAACGAAATTTGCGACAAACAATTCAGACGGTCAACTATATGGATTATCAGTAGCAAAAGACTATACATTATCTTAATGAAACCGGAAATGACGTCATGAAATTTGAAATACATCGATTGGCATTTCGGCAACAAAGATTGATCCGATTATTTTGATATTTTTGTAACGTATGTACTTTTGATATCTCATTTGACTTATTATAAAACCAACCGGAAGCCGCCATTTTAAAACCGGAAGTGACATCATATCTCAATAACGGCTAAATAGATATGAACGAAACCAGCGCTAAACAATTGAGACGGTCAACTTTATGTATTTTCATCAATAATATTTGCAGTTTCCCATACCAAAACCGGAAAGGACGTCACACATTTTAAAAATCTCACAAATTTACATTTTGATACAATAAATATACTATTTGAGACAGCTTATAATAAAATGTAATCATGTTTAAATTATAATTCAAGGGGTCAGTTATTTCAGCAGCCATTTTGAAACCGGAAGTAAAGTCATATCTTGAAAATTGGTTGACTGATCGGTATGAAACTACCGCCAAACGATTCGAAAGGTCATCTTTATGAAATAGGAACAGTCAAACTAGAATTTTCCTATTTATGAGACCGGAAATGACGTCATTTAAATTTAAAAAATTATTATAATCCCCTCCTATATAATAAATTCATATTCAGAAAGCTTAAAATGATACACATCATTTATAGATATACATTCTATGTGGCAGTACATTCTACGGGCCCCCGGATCGGGCCCGTTAGGTCGACCCTTCCCCATGTCCACCACTTATATCAACAAAGTTAAATGCAAAAATGCAAAAATTAATGTGCGCAATATAACCTCGTCGTTGACCCGCCGTTAAACCCTATTAATCCAATCTAATCTCTTACCACACTATCTCACAGTCTTGATTTTCTAAATCTTTCGTCACTGAATGTGATGAGAAATTATTATTTTATTTTAAATAATATAGAGATTATTATTTATATACATTTAACCAATTAATTAATCACATGTTTCACATTACTGCTACAGCAAGATGTTGACAGTTTGCTTGTGTCACCTGAATCGGCGGCATTCAATGAAGTAACAATGTATGTGACCGAGAGTTGGCTCCAAAATGCTGCATCACTTAGATAACGTTTTCTTCCACTTGACATTGAACACGAATCACGGCACTGATGAAGGTACACATGACTGCTAGTGGTTTTGAGAAAAGCTAACATTTGTCATCTTTTAAGTGGTCAAAAGTCCCGTAGTTTTAATTCGATTTCCAAGAAATTTCTGATTTTCTAGATTTTCTGTGTAATCTATCCACCTTTTTTTCTGGGTTAGTAAAAGCTTGTTAAAGTTTGGAAAACTAATAACATCTTTATTGTTTAACTTTCCACTAAAATTAGCAGGTAAGTAATACAATTTATTTATAGGCAATTTATAATACGTAAGTCGCCACTCATAACGTATTTTTTAATCTTCTTCCTCCTCTTCTTCTTCCTCCTCCTCTCTTCTCTCCACCAATGCACTCCATCTCTCATCATCTTCCCACCATCGCTCCTGCTCCACAATCTCATAGTTTTCCACTCCTCTTGCCATCAAATCACCTCGTATTTGCTCCTCCCATCTGTCTCTGGGCCGTCCCACACGTCTCTTTCTGATGACTCTTGTCCTTTCAAACGCCATACGGGGGATTCTTTTCATGTCCATTTAAAGCAAAACAAATTGCAACAGGGGGGTCGGTGTCATTCTCTTCATTAAAAGTAGCTCTTCAACATCAAAAAGCCGATAGTACAATCCGTGACTGCAAGTTTTTGAAGCCAATCAACAAATGATCGAGCAAATGCATGGAAGGTTGAAGGAATGCAAAGGTAATGTTTCTGCTGTTATTTCCTGTTACTGTTGACAGTTGCGAGCGGAGGAGTTAATCTTCGCAACAGCAACAGGAATTCACTGTAGAAACATTGAATTCCGCATTCCACTTGCATTTCCTCACCCATCGCCGATACGGGGCACAGCTCATGGGATCAATATTTCTAAGCTTAAATTTTATTTATAGATAGGTTCAATTAAAATTCCCAATTTCTCAAACTTGCAATGTGCGAATTTTAGCAGCTTTTGGACAGCTCCTAACTAGACCGATCGATACTATCGAAACGATCGAATCGAAACTGTAGACATAAATAATAGTTTCAAACATTACGAGATGTGCAAGAATAATAATTGTTAAAACAAATGTGTAGAATAGTTTGCGTATTTCTTGAGATGACCAGCAAATTGTAAATACAACAAGTGCGCAAACTTGACTCAAAAGGTGCCCAACTGCTGCCCAAGTGGTGCCCAAATGTATCTTTGAGATGGTGGAAGATGTAGAGGTGATAGCTTTGTTAAGTAATGTGGGGGTATAGGTAGGTGATGATTAATATTAACGCTGTGACAATTAAAAGGATGAATTTACTTTTGAACAAAATTTTCTACATTTTTGGCAATGGATTCCATTGCCGCCCTGATGTGCTGCAGCACCTGATTCAATTCATGGATTGCTGCAGTCTGATTATTGATTGCAGTCACTTGGGCAGCAGCTGTATCAGCGATAGAATTTTGAAAATGCGTCCCCCTTCGCCTCGTGGGTGGGACATATGGTGTGGAGCGTGAGGAGTGTTGTTGGTGGCGGCTCTGTCGCTCATGCCGATGTGGAGATGGATTGCTGAATTCCGGAAATGGGAAGCTTACGGATCCATCTGGAATATTTCAAAATGATTAGCTAGACTTAACAATTACATATTTATTTGTTGGTACAGTCGGGGCGCCGAGTGTTTGAACTCTCAACAGAATGCGCTGTTAGGCAGTTTTTCTGCTAGGCCGAGAATTACTTCATTGCGCGCTCACCTGGCAATGAAGTCTTTCTCCGCCTAACAGAGCAAGTGACGGTGGCTCCATCTGGTAAAAGTTCAAACACTTGGCGCCCCAACTGTATGGCACATGTATATTTAAATAAATTAAAAGCTAATAAGTTTTCTGCATATAACACCATGTTGAAAGATAATAATTTTTATATTGTACAATTTGACTTACTTCCAATCGCCGATTCCTCCACATCAGTATCAACGAGCTCCTCCCGCTCCACATCAGTCATGTCTTCATCCCACAACGACGTGTTGGCTTCTTGCCGTGCAGCTGGCTGTCGGCTGCAGGACGCGGTGTCGGAAGACGGTTGGTGGCCGGACATGGATGTGGAGTGTTCGTGTCGTGCAGCTGGCTGTCGGCTGCAGGACGCGGTGTCGGAAGACGGTTGGTGGCCGGACATGGATGTGGAGTGTTCGTGTCGTGCAGCTGGCTGTCGGCTGCAGGACGCGGTGTCGGAAGACGGTTGGTGGCCGGACATGGATGTGGAGTGTTCGTGTCGTGCAGCTGGCTGTCGGCTGCAGGACGCGGTGTCGGAAGACGGTTGGTGGCCGGACATGGATGTGGAGTGTTCGTGTCGTGCAGATGGCTGTCGGCTGCAGGACGCGGTGTCGGAAGACGGTTGGTGGCCGGACATGGATGTGGAGTGTTCGTGTCGTGCAGCTGGCTGTCGGCTGCAGGACGCGGTGTCGGAAGACGGTTGGTGGCCGGACATGGATGTGGAGTGTTCGTGTCGTGCAGCTGGCTGTCGGCTGCAGGACGCGGTGTCGGAAGACGGTTGGTGGCCGGACATGGATGTGGAGTGTTCGTGTCGTGCAGCTGGCTGTCGGCTGCAGGACGCGGTGTCGGAAGACGGTTGGTGGCCGGACATGGATGTGGAGTGTTCGTGTCGTGCAGCTGGCTGTCGGCTGCAGGACGAGGTGTCGGAAGACGGTTGGTGTCCGGACGAGGTTTGCAGTGAGGTGTCATGGTGTTCTTTTAATTGAAATAAATAGATTGAGATTAATATAAAAAAATTTAATTGGGTTCCTATAAAAAATTTACAAGTTAATTTAAGCTAAAGTAAACATAGATCAGCTGATGGAAAACAGTCTGATAACACTACCTGAAGATGCTAATACTTGAGCAAGTCTAGCACTAGACTTTAATGAAGAGTTAGTTGCCAACTTCAGATATGTAGTGTGAATTAGTCTTTTCCAGCCAATCCGTGCTATATCAATCGGCCGATTTATGTTTGGTTGAGTATACATACATCTATAATTAAATATATATTCACAAAAGCCTGCATGCGAGTAAGTGATGGTCATAAAGGTTCATTCATGAAGTATTTGTGTTTCAAAATAAATTGCAGCATATTAAAATTAATGAAAGGTATATATAAATTTGCATACAGTGAGATTGAAGTTAAGTTTCAAAAGATTTAATAGTGTATATTCGCAGAAATCAGAAGCGTACATCAGTAGCTATAAAATGTATCTACAAATAAAATGTAAATATTTGTACATTTTTACTTAAAGGTATTTGAATGTCAAGCTGATTCACTAAATGTTTTGAACCTATGTAGATACGTTGAGCTATATTTGATTATATTATTATTAATACCTAAATAGTGCCTACTTTTAAGATTCATATAAAAAGTCAGTATCCGTATGTACAAGTGTGCTTTCTAGGCTGATTCTAAACCGCTACTGAGTTTAATTGAATGGAATCGAACTGTTTAAACCATCTTTTTATTTATTGATTTAAAATTGTTTTGAGCCCTTTTGCTCAGTTACAAATTTTTTGTAATAATTATTATAATTACATCCAATAGGTACACCAATAGGAATTCACATGTAAAATTAGTTCGGCATTTTTCATATTGTAAATTGTGCACCCATATGTCTCAATATTAATGTCATAAGCACCACACCTGCATGAAGATCCCGGCCCCCACTGATGCCGAGATACGTTTCTTCTGCCAGGAATGAGAGTGCCAATTCCTCGACATCAGTGAGCGGCCTAGCGGTTCTCGGGAAGTTGCCGGTGTCAACATTGTTTCGATTAAGAGCGGCGCTGGCCACCCTCGCTTCACTTTTCAAATGTTTCCATTTATTTTTCAACTGTAAATTATAATATTAGACACGTTTAGTTCTCTAGTATTATTATACCCAGCAGTACCTAATACATACTAATAGGTACCTAGGTAGGTAATGAACATAAATTTGTAGGTAGGTATGTAGAGAATTTGACAGTATTTGTGATTGTATGCAATTCAAATTACACTTTTTCTAGAGATTTCA
The DNA here is from genome assembly GCA_934045905.1 of Leuctra nigra. Classification (NCBI taxonomy): domain Eukaryota; kingdom Metazoa; phylum Arthropoda; class Insecta; order Plecoptera; family Leuctridae; genus Leuctra; species Leuctra nigra. The sequence continues at coordinate 4,403,530 of OW203772.1, forward strand.
GGTTGGGGCCAACAAAGATGCTTGTCGAGTCCATGCATGTAACGAACGGAACTGGCTGGAATTGCCAATCATAAAATTGCAACATTCTTATCGGTATGTAGGTACCTAGGTAGGTAGTTAAGCGCAGGCCAAATTTTGTTGTTGGAGCATGTAGTACCTACATCATACCTATATAGTTCATGTACCTACCCATAGGTAGGTAATACATATTGCAAGACATGAATAAAAGTTTTTTTAAATAGAAAACCTATGTACTTACTTCATCCAATGTCCTTGGACAGGGGGCCACTGCATTGACGGCTTCTACCACAATCTCCCAGGACCGACACTTGACTTCCTTTGTCACGCTTGGGGTGTAGCCGCCATTTATAACCCCCCAATTCTCTTTAATTTTTGTCACAAGGACGTGCTTCTCTAAGGCCGTGTAGTCCTTCTTTTTCGGTTGCTTTTTGTCGCTCATTATTTTAATAAAAATAAAACTAAACTCGTGAGAAAAATGATGTGGCACTGGGTGAAGTTTTACTTCACGATTCAAAAATTCGTTCCAAAGTTTGCAATTGGTTCAAATTCAAACTCGTTCTATTTCCTCCCGCTAAAATTAACCAATCACAGTGCGCCGGTAAAGTAGCATCAATGACGTTTGGTGCTGAAAGTGGGCGTGGTCGTGTTGCCGTAGCCCGTCGGTAGGATGTGTATTCGCACAACCAAGATCAGTTCTGCACTCTAGTGGTAGAGATGTGGTACTAGAGGAAAGGGTTCAACATTCAATTATCCATAAGGAACCTGTAGAGTTTGGATACCTCTACATCATACACTATTAAACATAGAACCATAAAAATTGTAAGTAGTATAGAAAAGATTATGCTTTTTCGATCTGTCACCTCAGAAATGTATTTATTGTGTCTAAATAATTATGAAATAACTTTCCGTATGAAGCAAATACGGCTTATACTGTAGCCTGATTGGTCTGTTGAACCATTTCCTGTACTCTGATTGGCTGCTGCATTTCATGTTTGCATGATTAATACGCTGCAATTTAACCTCGGAGAAAAATTCTGAGGTGACAGATCGATAAAGCATAATCTTTTTTATACTCGTTACTTTTTTCAGGGTTCTATGTTTAATAGTGTATGAAGTAGATGTATCCAAACTATACAGGTTCCTTATGGAGAATTGAATGTTGAACCCTTTTCTCTAGTACCACATCTCCACCACTAGAGTGCAGAGCTGATCTTGATTGTGCGAATACTCGATCGGTGTTACAGCATCGTCCTGGTGCTGTGCTACTGTAGGACGGGGCTACGACGTAGCACCGTCCTACCATCTCGCGATATTAGGTAAGGGTCCAGGTGCTGGCCACCCACGTGGTCACCCCGGCCCCCAGCACCCCCGCCCTGGTCTTCCCCGGCGCCATGAGGCTCAGCGACCTGTACAGCGACTTCAAGGTCGTGCTGGAGGTGTACTCCATGCGCTCGCATCGCGTCGAGCTGCCCCACGACGTCAAGTACCACATCAACAAGAAGGTATGTCACGGCTTGTAGATACGTACATCCACTCTGTTGCCAGCCATTCAGATCAACAAATTGCAAAACGATTTTAAAAACTGTGTTCTGTAATGAAATTTATTGAGCGAGCGTAGCGAGCGTCTCCTTTTGGCTCATTTGGCACGGACCTCTGTTTTTCTTTTTTTTCTGTTGGGTGAGGCTACGCAGGTCGCGTATTTCCGAATTGCACCTGATTTCAGCACCGATGCTATAAATGTCTATTAAGCCCCTCCCCCAAGAGGCGTGCGCAATACGGCAGGCCGAGCGAGAACAGTTCTGCATACGCGGATATGGCGGTCGCACGCAGTTTTTTCGGTTTTGATCAACATGCAGTGATTGTAAATTGTAACTTAATATCAGAAGATAAATAGAAGTGTGTTGTTAGACCAAGATTCGAAGGTGAAAACTACAGTAAAGAGTGTAATGAATGGGCGAAGTTGTTTGGAATTGCGTAGAAAACGGACTGGTGTGTGCGGAAATCTTGGCGAAGTCTTATCAAATTTGATTATAATAAAAGTTTCGTGCTGAAATAATTGTGATTTTTGCTGAAGACTCTTATTTTGTATTTTGTTGAGATTGTGAAACTGTAATTTTTTGTCTTTGTTCTTCAGTAATTTGCCAGACATAAAACAACTATTGCTGACTAATTAGTCTCCTTACTAAACTTTGACTTTCTGCAGTAAACCAACGATACATATCCGAAACTCAATTACAACAGTGACATTTCAGATTTTGAAAATGGTATGGTGATAGTTTTTTTGGGGGGAAATCTTCTACCATCGAGCCGTTTTGTGTGATGCTTTTTATTTTGAGATTTGCGAATTTATAGAAGTTACTAAGATGTTCCACTTTAAATTAAGTCACATTTTTTTTTTATAAATTTTGAAATACCTACCTGTCTATGCATTTCTTTTATAATAATGTGAGTTTAATTAATATCAAGAACATGATGTAACTAATCTTCTTATTAGATTTATTAAGTAATTATATCAACAAAATAAGTATACCTAATGTGTCACCTGCTTGCGAATTATATCATGGTGATATGCTATTTAAGATTTAGAAACTATTAGGAAAATGACCTAATACGTGACCTACTTAATAAGTGACGGGACCTAGGATATCAGACTCTCTCAAAGAAGCTCAAAGTCATTAAAAATGAATGTTGTATGTTTGTACATAAAGAAACGGTCTGGATGAAAGTTACTTTATACTAATAAAAAATAAGAAAAAAATTACTAAAATATGTTTTTAACAGCACATAATAATGCTATGTGTGTTCCAAATTATCAGAACACAGAGTGAAAAGTAACAGCAACTTTCTTTCTTTCTCTCACTTTATTAAAAATAACACATTGCAAAAAAAATACGAGTAACAATTAAGTATTTTATCAATGAATAACAATACCTATAATTATGCATACTTTCATCGTCCTACTTTATTAGGAATCATTTATACTGATATTTATAATTGATGAATGAATTAAAAGAGTATGTTTTTAATTAATACCCATCCCAATTAATTATCATATTTTATTTTACAATTTTACATTAATTATGAGATAAATGTTTCTTGGAAGAAAGTACAATAATACTCTGATGTTTTTCGGTCAGAGAGTATATAAGGGGCGTGTCTAAGTTGCGTGGTGCCGAAATCGGGTACAATTCGGAAATACGCCGTCCGGCGTGCAAGCAGATCTTCACCGACTGCGCGTAAGGCTTGATGGTGTAGTCGTCCTTATAGACAGCGTCCAGGAACGCCAGGAGCTCGTTGTGCGTCTTAAGGGGGTTCCAGGGTTACGGCATAGGAATGAGAATTTGCTGTAATTCACACCAAAGATTAATGAAACCATATTATATACAACTAGCAAAAAATATTTGCCCCTTACGGTATCATATAATTAGATATTCTTGATTGAAGATCATCTTTTCCCCCATAAGATAACACAGGGAGACATGAAATCGTCCTGGAAAATTGGCCTTAAATTGCTCCTAAAACCGCAAGAGGAATGACAAATTATTGAATATAGTCTCAAATTTAAGATAATAATTTTAAGAATAAGACTGCCGTTTGAAAATATGGGGTCACGGGCCAAATAAGAAAGAAAATGTGTACAATGTGTGAAATTTGCCATAAATCTGGCAACATTGCACTACAAATATGAATTATTTTGGGATAGTTTAATTGGAACTTCAATTAAAAACATATAATTGGAGCGTACGGTAAGATATAATTGTTTTATGCTGTTGTTTGAGGTATTATTTCATCAGAGATTTGTATGAATTACTGCGAATTCTAAGCACCATGGCTGGAGCAGTGAGACCACTTTAAAGGCTTCAGACGCGACGACGACCGGCGGCACCTTGTACACTTTCACCGGTGGCGGTGAATCTTGCGTTGCGGGGGCTTCTCCCTCTTCAGGCGGCAGAACTCCGAATTGGTTCGAGGTCTTCGCTGGCAGTGGCTTCGGCTGCGGTTTCGGTCTTCCGACCTTCTTGCGCTTCATGACGTCCGAAGAGCCGCCGTCGGACAACGTGCACTATTGCTCGTTGCGGCGCCTCTTCGCGGTGACGCGTTGAAAATCCATAGGCTCTTCAACGTCGCTCGGTCCGATGACTTCATCGTCGCCCGACTCGGCTTCGCTGCTTACGGCGCGCGCATCCGCCGTCGATTTCTCTCTTCTAATAGCTCGATTCTCTTCAGTGGCTTCATTGCCCGCTTCGGTCTCTGCGACTCCGGCCTTCTTCCCTGCTTTCCCGTAAGTCTTGGGCAGCATGTTGAGAAGGTCCTCGTAGAAGTTCAGTTGAGTAGTCAAGAGGTCCAGGAGGTGTTGTCAGCTCGAGGACTCGAAGACCTACCTGCAAAGATGTAGCTGGCAGTGCGGTCTTATATTCGTTTTCGGGTTGATGTTGTTTCCCATTGGTGGAGTGTTGGCCGACCAATCGCAGAGCTGGAATTTGAGATGGATTTCGTCCTCACTTCGTCAGTTGGCGGCGAGCCTGGCTGCGAGTGAGTCGTGCAGTCGGGAGCGCTCCTGTCGGTGCTCGCGGCGGTCGAGCGGTGTTCCTCTGCCTTGCCGCGAGGATCGCTCCGCTGCTCGGCGCCGGCTGCTGGGATGGTGACTGCATGCGGCTTCTCGTGCACGACCCCGGCGGTGGACTCGGCGAGATGTTCTCCCCGGCCGTTGGTGCGTGCTTGACTGGCGGCTCGGTCGGCGCCACCAGTATCCTGGCCATGACAGGCTTTCACGCGTGTGGAATACTGTCGTCGCGCTTGTTGAGGTTGCCGGGACGCCTCTCGATTTCGACTGCCTCTCGGATGTTGCGGACGGCGTAGTTCTCGATGGAGGCGAGTGGCTTCATCGCCTCGAAATCGATTGAGTGTCCGGTTTCCTCAACGAGCTGGGCGAGGGACGATGTGCTATCCATCCTCCTGACGGCTCGCTGATGGAAGTAACTCCTTCGAAACGTCGAGAACGGCCCTCATCAGGGCTACCAGCACATTCATCGGAACAAACCGTCACCACGGCCAATTCATAAATGTAATACTTCACTCAATCGCATATTGCTAGACCGTAAGGTTCATTATTCTGCACCTGAGTCATTCCAAGCCAACTCAACCAAAAAAAAGCCAAAATAAAATTTCATCTCTCCAATTTTGCTAATAATTTGTGGAAGTTCTAACAAGAACAAAGCAACACACACCTCTTTCAGGATTTTTCCATATTCATTATACTATTTTACTTACAGGGCGCCAAAATAGACCAAAAAACCTACTTTTTGGATAATTGAGCGTTAGACAACATTTAATATCTTTTTACTCCTTCCACCTAGAACGATGATTTTTTTTAGATCTGATAGCTCTTAAAACAGACTTTTAAAATATTTATGTCCGGGAAAATTTTTTGAATTTTTTTGACAATATTTCTTTATTACAAATTTTTAATTGCCTCTAGACTAAAATTTGTATTTTTGTATTTTTTTAAATTTTTTCTGTAAGACCTCTGATATGTTTTTGACATGCTCAGAAAGTTTCAGGATGGGCCTCCTATCGGTCTAGACTCCTATCCAAAAAAACTTACTTTTTTGATAATTGAGCGTTAGACAACATTTAATATCTTTTTAATCATTCCACCTAGAACGATGATTTTTTTTAGAGTTGATAGCTCTTGAAACAGACTTTTCAAATATGTATGTCCGAAAACAAAACTTGAAATTTTTTGACAAAAATTTTTTGCTTAAATTTTTTAATTACCTCTAGACAAAAATTGTATATTTTGTTATTTTTTATATTTTTTCTGTATGACCTCTGATATGTTTTTGACATGCTCAGAAAGTTTCAGGATGGGCCTCCTATCTGTTTGGGAAAAATAAATTATTTACGAATGTCAGATCCGAAATTCGGATAAAATAATTTATATTTCCCAAACAGATAGGAGGCCCATCCTGAAACTTTCTGAGCATGTCAAAAACATATCAGAGGTCATACAGAAAAAAAAAAAAATCTAAAAAAATATAATTTTTGTCTAGAAGTAATTTAAAAAAAAATTACAAAAAAATTTGTCAAAAAATTTCAATTTTTGTTTTCGGACATACATATTTGAAAAGTCTGTTTCAAGAGCTATCAACTCTAAAAAAAATCATCGTTCTAGGTGAAATGAGTAAAAAGATATTAAATGTTGTCTAACGCTCAATTATCAAATAAGTAAGTTTTTTTGGATAGGAGTCCAGACCGATAAGAGGCCCATCCTGAAACTTTCTGAGCATGTCAAAAACATATCAGAGGTCTTACAGAAAAAATTTAAAAAAATACAAAAATACAAATTTTTGTCTAGAGACAATTAAAAATTTGTAATAAAGAAATTTTGTCAAAAAATTTCAATTTTTTTTCCCGGACATAAATATTTTAAAAGTCTGTTTTAAGAGCTATCAGATCTAAAAAAAATCATCGTTCTAGGTGGAAGGAGTAAAAAGATATTAAATGTTGTTAAACGCTCAATTATCCAAAAAGTAAGTTTTTTGGTCTATTTTGGCGCCCTGTAAGTAAAAAAGTATAAAGAATTTTGAAAAATCCTGAAAGAGGTGTGTGTTGCTTTATTCTTGCTAGTATTGTCCCAAATTTTGAGGAGAATCAGAGAGGTTGCCGAAAAATCATTGGTTGAGTTGATACGGAACGACTCACCTGTAACATGGGAATCTCGCCCTTATCCATATCACACACAGATGCCAATGCAGTTATTTGATGTTTCTTCACTTTCCTGACGACATTTTCAAAATCTGAGTTCATAATCGAATTCAGCGAGAAATCTGGAGTAAACCATTCTAAAATTCAACTGTCTACTTGCAAAAATGAGAGAGAAAGACCGATTTTAACATTCGGGAAATTGCTCAGATGTAATGCCAGAGTAACCACGTAAGAGCAACCTCGATCTTGCACGTGAAGTCTACGCAGAGAAAATAATTTTATTTGAACGATGATTACCGTTAATCCAAGCATTCTAGAGAAAAGTGTTTCTAACAAAAAAAAACACTCACAATAGGATAATGCATCGGAGAAGAATATTGAATACGACCAATCCTCTTCAAAAAGGGGTCGTCTCGGATGGCCGGGTACCCGATAGCCGGCCTACTATTAAACAGGTTTTCACCCCATTCTGCAGGGATATTTCCCTCCCCGCCAAGGCAGTGTTGCCAGATGTGATTGCATTGCAAGCATCTACACTAGTGATGACGTCATGGAGGAATGACGTGATAATATACGTCACAGACCGGGAGATTTAAAAACATGTTCAGAAGTATGAAAGAGATTTGTTTCTTCCGATCGTTGTGATTTCGATAACACTCAAATAGTGTGTTTTTGTTTTCATGTGTTTCAAAATTCTTTACAAATAATAATAAGTTAGGTATTAAGTCAGATTAAGTCAGATTAAGTCAGATACCTAATAAGTTTCTATTGCATCTAAATAGTTACAACATTGGTTGAATGTTTTTTGTTGCATGTCCACTTTGCACTTATAGTGAGTTTGTCAGTTCATCGTAATCGTTTGTGTTTATACATTTTAAGCCAGAATATTAATTTAGTCAGGGTACGTTTGTTGTATCGAATCGCCCACTTTTAATTCTTTCGTCACCGCTTTGTTCGAATTATTTGAAAAATATTTATTTCATATTTGGGAACAATTTTAAGCAGAACATTATCAATTAGGATCAACGTTATCAATATATTACCAACCGGCTTTCAATAAGGATGTCTCATGAAATTTTATTTTAGGAAATGTGTAAATCAACACAAAGAACATTCAATGACAAGCACACTTATCACCAGTGAAATTTATAATTTTCATTCATAAAAATCAAATTCAAATGTCATTGGATATTTTTGTAACTGGAATCAGAACTGTGATGTCATTTCAAATTGTCTCCAGTAATGTGTTATCATAATGATTCCTGTTGTCAGGGCAATGCAATGTAGCAAAATGTGATGTCATTGTCAATTTTCCTGTATTAAAATTAGAAGAAATTAATGAATGTAACTTACATTTGAATGTTACTTTGTACATGAAATTCTTGAAAACTATTCGTAGGTACCACAACAAAAATAATACCGCATCTGTGTTCAGCAACATCTCAACTTTCATAAAATAGCTAATAATCTGAAATCTAATTTCACGAGACTTCCCTATTGTGTAACAGTCGAAAGTAGCCTAGAGTCAAAGTACAAATCAAAATTAAAATATTCCAATCTTGTCTGAATTCGCTACTTTACTTATCCCCCAAGAAACCATAATGCGTGAGGCATTTACTTATGCTTTTACGCTGTGTAAAAAGTAAAAAAGGACCTTTATTTAGAAATCAAGATTCAAATGATTCAGCTATGATTTTGTCATTTGATTTAAAAGATGAAATGGGATCAATGTGATGAGTATAATAGAAAATATGGATATGCGAGATTTGCTTATGACTATGATTAAGAAACTTTCAACTCTAATATCTATTTGCATCAATGGAGTACGCACTTTAAGAATAATAAAGTCAAATTGTTTTGAAGAATATAATGACAGAAAGTGTTTTTAAAGCCAAGATATTTTGTTATAATTTACTATCTTCTTATGAGTAAATATATTCGATTGAATAAATCTTAATTCCAGTATAATTCACAGTTAAATTGAAATACAATGCATTTATACCTATCCAAAAGATTCACTATTTGAAACATACGAAGTATAAGTACTAACTCTCAAAATTGGGAACACATACACACAAACCGTACAAGCTGAATGTACTAACAAGGCGTAATACTAATAACATGTTCAAATTCTCCCGCGTCAATGACAACCCCCTCCCCTCCCCTCCTACACCCCCGTGACGTTAGGTGCATCTCAGTGACGGCAACACTGCATCAACAGGCAGGTCATAATGGGGTAAAAACAGGTATAAGGGTGATTCTCTACTAAGTGGAATATTTGAAATATATTTTTTATTTATTTATTTTTTGTCAGAAATAGCTCAAAATAATACTAGGTGAAGAGGATAATGTGTGAAGGCAAAATATGATATCAGTCATGAATTAATTAATGGTTAAGTATTTTTAATTAATAGTTGTAATTAATAAATAACATGGAGTATACAAGACTGCCATGGAATATACATAAACTGGGTTATGAGATCAAAAATTTACTTTAGGTAACATACCTGAGGAACAATATTGTCTAGTAATCAATACTAAATGAAAGTAAAGTGTACACAGTTTGCAAACTTTCCTTTTTAAAGAAATAAAAACACAAACGTGAGAAAATACGTTGACGATGAACGTTACCTACAGGCTATTCAGCTCTGCCAATAATTCTAAAATAAATGTAATGATTTTTAAATAATTAATATTATAGGTAATAAAGGTTGTCCCTACAACTTATGGAAAGTTGTTAAAGTAAAACAGATTACAATGGTTAGGGCTGCATTTGATAGGTTCCCCTAATTTTTGTTTAATGCACTGTCTCGGATATGCGGTGATATCTTGAACAGACGGCCATTTAAATTTCTTCGGTCCATTCGGTGCCAAGGCATTTACAAAGATATCCTCTCCGTCAATCTTCGTTATCACTCCTGGATATAAGCGTCCGTAATAGTCTGCAGCTACCCAGTTGCCCACGGTTAGGTCTAAAAAGACAATTATAGATTAGTACACTAAAACTATACCATAGTGAAGAGCTTGTAGCAATACTGAATTAAATGAAACATACCTTGACCACTCGGATCATCGGATGTAGATGCTGGTGTAATTGGACGCTCTGGGACATCGGCTACCTTCATTTCACGTACTCCTAACCCGTAATGAGGACAAGCTTCTCCAGGACTACATAGGAAGCAACTTAGCTTTCGGAAGCTTAGCTTACGACTAGATTCACTCCACGACACCTGGTGCACTTTCATTGTGCCTACAAATTGCTTTGGCGCTGATTTAGCTGCAAGCAAAATACGATTCTTTTCATCGATTTGGTTCGGTGAAATAGAGAAAAGCTTAATTGTGTTGAAAGTCTTCAGCATGAGTGATTCAAATGTATCATAGTTAGGAATATTTTCCCCTGTAGCGACAAGCCTATCAGCCGTTCTTTTGATGGTTGCGCCGTTGCCATCCGGCGCTCCTTTCCCATGGCCACTTTCAGAAAAGTTCCACGAGACCGCTTGCAAGGTGGAAAAGCTTTTCACCAGTTCATCCGAAATTATGTAGAACATTGTTTTGTTGCGGTACTGCGTGGCTGGTCCGTCGCTGACGAAGTGCAGTGTATCAACTAGCGGACACTTGGTTGATAATGTTTGCAATACTGGATCCAGATGACAACGACGTAGAAGCAGTGCTGCTAGATGGAGTTGAACAAACTCGTTGTAAGCGTTTCTTGTACTTGTAAGTCAACGTCTTTAATTGAGACACTTCGTTAGCCAATCGTACATTTTCCCGTACAAGTTTTGTCCGATTCCTGAGGAGCCGTTTTCTTCCAGCAATTTGTCTACCAAGTGGAAACATCGGTGCAGGAATTTCTTGATCGACAGCGGGAACTTCATCGTCATCACTTGTCGGCGGTGAATTGACACGAAGCATCTGTGTCAAATGCTCCTTTTCCTTTTTTAACGCCCTGGACCTCGCAACCTGTGCTTTCACTGATTTGCGTCGTTGTCGAAGTTCTCTTGGTGTTAAGTCAGCTTTTAATTTGACTAAACCTCTTGCCTTTTTGTCAAAGTAACGCAGTCTGTCTGCCTCGTGATGGATTTTCAATAATTCTGGGTCAGACTTGATTTTGTCCCTTCGACGCTGTTCACATTCTTTCTTTCTAACCCTTTTTTCAGCCTCTGAAAATTTCTTGGCTCTTCCCATATTATCAGCTGACCTGTAAAGCAATACAGTGAAATGTTATTGTAAATTTATTTTCTACCCAATTGTATTTGTAATTAAAACGTAGACATTATTATGCTCTGCAGCACCTATGTATACTCCATGACACCCATGAATACTCCATGGCATTTATAATATAGAAAAATCCATGGAGTATGCACATTTTTAATCCATGGATCATACATTTTCCCAGTTTTTAACGCCAGGAAGTTTGGCGCATAAAAATTTGGGGTTATGTTTGCCAAGAGTTTCAAGTGACATTAGTATCAAATAATAATCTGATAAAAATGAGACAAATTATGTGCACATTATTTGATTTTGGTTTGCCATGGAGTATACTGACAATAAAAATACTCACCAGTAATTAGACAGTCACTAATTTATTTCGGGCAGAAGCATCGGTTAATGACAGCTCTTGTCAAGGTCAGCACGTCGTCTACACTTGGTACCAACATATAAAAAAGAAAAATGAACTCGGCACCTGAAATATCGGCGGGAAATTATGACTTTATTTGAACCACGGAGTATACACAGAAAGTGAGGGACAAACTTTGGGGTGAGGGGCAGATGCCCCTAATTGACAAAAGTGAATAAAATTAAGATGAGCTGTTATATTGAAGTATTTCAATATAACAGCATAACAGCTTCAATATTGAAGTATATTGAAGTAGCTTGGAAGTATAAGCCAATTATAAATTATACATGAAATATACATATACATAGTATACCTATAATGCCCTAAAAAACGATGCGCCAAGTATTTTTTGATTTTCAAATAAAGTTTTGACTTGGCTAATTTTTTGATATCACTACTTTTCAGTGCAGAATTTTTAGATTTCATTTTTTTTTTTAGTTGAAGTGACTTGGCTGGTATTTTTACACGAAGTGTTTTTTATGGGGATATCACTCCTTTTTTTAGTTTATTCTAACAACTTGTGACACATATGAAATGAACAATTACTAAATTCTTTTAAAAAATCATCACCCTTTACAATTTCGTTACCACTAATGAATAGCAGCGTATGGTCCTAAATAATTGCTTTAAATGATCTTTCACGAAGAATAGCAAAGGTTTCATTCCAATCAGTAAACCCAGTTCCGAGATATGGAAACACTTCGGTTTTCAAAATGGCTGCTGAACTTTCTGCAATGCCACATAGAATTTATTTCTATAAATGATGTGTATCATTTTAAGCTTTCTGAATATGTATTTATTGTATAGGAGGGAATTATAATAATTTATACATTTGAATGACGTCATTTCCGGTCTCATAAATAGGAAAATTCTATTTGTACTGTTCATATTCCATAGAGATGGCCATCCGAATCGTTTGGCGCTAGTTTCATACCGATTTGTCTACCAGTTTTTGAGAAATGACGTTACTTCCGGTTTAAAAATGGCGGCTGAAATCTCTGACCCCTTGAAGTATATTTGAAACATGATTATAATTTTATAAGCTGTCTCAAATAGTATATTTATTGCTTCAAAATAAAAAATTGTGAGATTATTAAAATGTGTGACGTCATTTCCGGTTTAGGTATGAGAAACTGCAAATATTATTGATGATAATACATAAAGTTGACCGTCTAAATTGTTTTGCGCTGGTTTCGTTGAAATCTATTTAGCCGTTATTGAGATATGATGTCACTTCCGGTTTCAAAATGGCGGCTTCCGGTTGGTTTTATAACAAGTCACATGAGACGTCAAAAGTACATACGTTACATAAATATCAAAATAATCGGATCAATCTTTGTTGCTAAAAAGCCAATCGATGTATTTCAAATTTCATTACGTCATTTCCGGTTTCTTTAACATAGTGTTTAGTCTTTTGCTACTTATCATGCATATAGATGACCGTCTGGATCGTTTGGCGCAATTTTCGTTCCAATCGGTCCAGCCGTTGACGAGATATGACGTCACTTCCGGTTTCAAAATGGCGGCATAAAACCAGTTATAGCAAAAGGCATCTCAAACGCCAAAAGTGCATATGTGGTAAAAATTTTAAATCAATCGGTTCAGCCGTTTATGCTGTGGCCTGTTTACCATATTTTAGCTCCACCCTACTACTACTGAGATTATTATTATGAAAACCGCCCTAAAACACTGTTTTCACGGCCCTCTAGCGCGCAAAGGGCGTAACCTATTGTTCCCAAATTTGGTATATGTTGTAGGGTGGGCCATAGCTCGAAATTAAGATATATCGCAACAATGTGAGATTTTCCAATTTTAAGATCCAGTAGGCCGAAAATGCCACTTTGATGCTTACAGTAAAAGTGGGTTTGCTCCAGCCTTTTTAAATGAGTGTGTGCGCGCGCCGTACGACTTGGCTGGCGTGGAGTGACCGCTCCACTAGATAATAAATGAACAGATAGTTTTTAAAGTATTGTTTTTTTGTTGGTGTTTGCAAAACAAAATTAATTATCTGCCCGCTAAGATTTAGACTCAGAAGATACCTACGCACACTTACTTGTGCATTTCTTTCTATTTTATGTGCTTTATTGTTGGTAACACTTAGGGGAAATCAGGTTGAGTAACAATATTAATAAATTAGATATTATTTATTATGTATTATACGTGTAATTACAGCTTCGGTGACTGATATCACAATTGATGCCTGTAGTTATGAATAGAGCGCATAGAAATATAGTCATTATGTGTATGTACGACATGATGAGATCGATCTTATAAAATTATTGAATGTACTGGCATTGATTACACAGTTTGTTATTTTTAAATCTTTTCCCCTGAATTTTACATAATATTATGGAGAGCGATTATCGACTATATGAGTTTACAAACTTCAAAATTATTATAAAATGTACGATAAGACAAACACATGTTTTCACTATATACAATAGTGTTAAAATATTAAGTCATAATAATACGCTTACTCAAGAATTGTAAAAATAATTGTATGGTTCATGATACCAAAATATGTAAGTACAACATCATTTAACGACGTACAAATAATAAATAGTTAGGTACTGTTCAAAAGTGGTAGAAGGTCCAATGTCCATTTTCTCGATTCCACGTCGCACACAACTCAAGAGTCACTGAAATGGACATCGGGCCTTCTACCTTCGAGGTACAATACCGAAAATATCAATATAATTTGGAAAACATCATTTGTAAATGACAATTACCTTTGATTCTCACAAGATAAGATCTGCACATTATTGAGGCAGCCTAAACATTACAATGGCGAAGTTACTACAGGAATTTGAATGTTTGCATCGGCATTACACATTATATTTCTGTTAAGTGTATATTACACTATGCAATTCAAGTTGGGCAACTCAAATCTACCAGATTCAATTTGTATAAATTCAAATCTTGTTGAATGTGTCAATTTCATGGTTTGAGGTTAGGTTAGTTTTATGTTTTTTCATAACAATCGTCGTAAACAGCAATTAGCATTAAATTGTACTGTTTATAGGTGATCTTTATACACAATAATGAATAAACGTTATGAATTGTGTTCTCTGTTTCGAAATTTGTTTCAATACTAGTGTCTATTCATCTCAAATTGTCCACCTGCAGTTGGGAAAATTGAACCGGTTCTAAATCAAGAATGGCCCAGATTTGGATTTGTCTTGTCTATCACACTAGCCAAATTGGCCAATTCTAATCGGCAGATTTGAATTGCCCAACTTGAATTCGATAGTGTAATACCCACTTAACACCTAAAAAAAAACAGCTTACATTTTTAAAAATAACATAGGTACTAAGTGTAAAAATATGATCGAGTATAGTCATACGCAAGATAGTATTGTGATTTGTATATTGCATGACATCTGATTAATAATTATTTTTGATGTGATTCAGAGGGTACATAACTTAAACCTGGAGGCGCAGGTTTTGGGCAATACCAGCAATGTAGTCCAATACTGGGCGGTTACCATAATTCTGAACTATGTTCTTGATCCGACCTGCACAGTCTTTGTACTTTTGTTTCGTTGCAGGCGGATTAGCATCCGCTATGTACTGCTCCAGACGAACTTCATTTAAGGAATATTCTTTCTTCAGTCCATCGATAAACTTCCAGATCGACGGATGAGAAATTTCAATGAGGCGATTGAAGGCGTGGTGCCAACCTTCTACTGAATTATTTGTTTTTGGAAGATCCAGGTTGACTGCGGCCTCACAGTTCCACAGCTCTATTGCGAATAGCGGTTGCCTTCTTCCTCCATTCACCAAAGGCCTGCCGATCTAGGTGTCTTCGAAGTAATTTACTATTTGTCGAAGATCCGGATCATTGTTTACAAAGTAAGCTGAGGTTGTAAGAAGTTCGAATGCAGCAACTACGTCAGGAGTAGGAACAAATGCCAGTGCGCTCAGGCAGCGCACATGCAGCGCGAAATCGGCGTCATTTGAGTAGCGATCAAGTGCTGCGGGTACTTGTTGGACGTGGCGCCACAAGCACTGGCAGAAATGAAAGAAGCACCCCCTCACTCTTGTGTTGGGGAAACTTGCCTCACAAGCGTTGATGGCACCTCGTTCAAAGTCGGTCATCACCGTTTGAGGGTTTAGATTGGGTTTCAGCTGCTTCAGTGCAGCAAATACCCTCACGTACGTGGCTTGCTGCCTATTAGGCATTAAAACATAAGCCGTAGGAATCACGTTACTGTACTGTACACCATGTATGGTGCATAACTGGGCAAAGATATTTGGTACAGTTCGGAATGTACCATCCATGTACCAATGAGGACAGATGGCCATGTATTCCAGGTTCCTGACAGGGGCATACACAAGAATTCGGTCAGCTCCTGGCCCGCTATCGAACGCCAGGAACAAGTCCCCGCCAGTGGTCTCCTGGTAATTCACTGGAATGACAAGGTCAACAAGAGACTGCGGTACAATAGGGGCATGATTATTCGCAGCCCTTGTACGACAGATAGTTTTTTTCATTAGAGGCACGGTGGGCAATTTTGCTTTTGCCGCATTGCTGATAAACGAAGTAGCGTTCACAACGAGAGTTTGGGTCGCTTCTTGTGTGTCTCGAGCCCTCTGTTTCTTCTCTGTTAACACCTGAAAATGAAACAATAACAAATATTAGTGCCTATCAAATAAATTATTAAATGTTTTCAAATCCCTTTTTTAGGTTTTATCAGAAATGGCTTATAGGACACTAAGGTCACTCCGATTAACCAGTTGATATGGAATATCCATAACATTAATAGTTTTGGGGCAAATCCGTTTGGGGCGCGCAGGGCGTTTTTTGGTTTTTGGACACTTTGAAATCAATTTTCTCTAGTTTTTTGGTTACAAAATGAAACTATACATAAAACCCCAAAAAATGTGTATGTAAAATTTGTATGTTTGCTTCGTGATTTGTTAATTAGGCACCGATTTTTCAACAAAACGGTGATACAAATATGACATTTCGATACGATTGGAGATACCCATTAACCAATTGACCAATGTAGATATTCTCCTACCACTACGTCATAAAACAAAAGTGACAAAAAATTACAAACTTACGGTTATCATTTCGCATATTGTTTAAATTAAATTTCATACGGGACACAGGTCTACAAGAAAAAATAGCATTTTTCCCATAAATCAACTAACTAGGAAAAAGCTCTGAGTAACGCGTTGATGAGCGGGCACGGATACGCGTGTCCGTGTCAAAAGAGTCCAAAGAAGACGCTCGCTTCGCTCGCTCAATAATCATTACTAGTAAGTAATTAACAAATCAAAAAACTAAACATTTTCGAAGGGATATTCCTTAGTTTATCTTTTATGTAATCATGGTTGACATTTCAAATAATTTCGATAACCCATTTTGCCTCCAATCGTATCCAAGAAAGTGCCTGAAACACGCGGTAAAATCGCTCGCGCTATATCCATAACATTATGGATTTAAAATTATGGATTTAACATTATGGATTATGGATTTATTTTGGCTTTAACATTTAAAAAAAATCATCCCCCTAACTTTGAACTTTTACCACCCCTTAACGGAAGTAGGGCGTTTGAATATAAAACCAATATCATTATTGAGCGAGAGTAGCGAGCGTCACCACGGTACTCTTATGGCACTTTCTCTGTGTGGGTTTTTTTTTGTGTTCACACCCTAGGTCAAACCGCTCAAGCAATCAATCTGAAATTTTGCACACATACTAACGTACTCTATGCGGTCCCTGGGATCATTTTTGAACGAAATCCCGTGATTGGTTCAAATTTAAAAAAAATTATCTTTCGATTGGTTTGTTTTATTAATTTGAAATTTTGACAAGTCATTACCACTAACATTTTACCCAATCATACTAAGTTTCAGCCAAATCCTCCTATTGGTTAAAATTTAAAACCATCTTTACTGTGATTTTTGAAATTTAAACTAGAACCGTTTGACCGATCAACTTAAAACTTTGCATAGTCATTGGGACCAACATTATCTGTGGTATTATCCAGGTATTATCCAATGAGACAATAACTCATTTGTCCAACATCATCCTCATGAATACAATTTAATAATTACACATTAAACTATGATACCAAAACATATACTTACAGATTTTAGATTAGTATTGTTTGATTTTTCTTATTGCTTAGGTATTGGTTATTGCAGCCGTTTTCAAAGTAATTGCAAAATCGATTCATAATCGATTCTCTTTAGGGATTATATCGAATAACAAAATTTACAGATTATAATGCATTTGGTCTAAAGTTTCCCAAGAATATTGCATATCACACATTTTAAATTTCTTTGAAAAAGATGCCAAAATAGCTTCAAAGTCGTTTCTTTTGTATCAAAATCTCAAAAAATTTCCTGCGGGGCCAATTACTATTCTCTAAAAACAAATAGCTACAAATTATATTACATGTGTCTAAAGTTTCCACAGAATATTGCATTTCACACATTGTATATTTCTTTGAAAAGTGTGCAAAAATAGCTTCAAATTCGATTATTTGGTATCAAAAATTCGAAAAAGGCCCTGCGGGGCAATTAAGGGTGCGGGCCCCCAGACCCGCTTGTAACGGCGACTACTTTTCATCACATTCATTGATCCCGATAATTTTGACCTCCCCCCCCCCCACTCAAAATGAAGTTCCTACGCGCCTGAATAGACAGAATTTCGGTTCGATGTGTAGCGCATATCCGTGCTCGCTCATCAACGCGTTACACAGAGCGTTTTCCTAGTATTATGAATCTACGTAATTTGATCTACCTTGATTGAGAGCTCATAACTTGAAATCGCTCCATAATTGTGGAAGATAGTAATTATATGACAGAGAGTTAGCTTTAACCACCACCTTACAAATTTTACGTGCAATCACATTTATTATCTATTATTTTGATATTTTTACAATTCATTGCATACAAAGTGGCAGCTTAGGTATATTTGTACGATGCATCGGAATTAATATTTATACGTAATCATCCCCAAAACTTTGCATCCCCACCATCCCCAAACGGTGGGTCTAGGTCTAAACGGTGGATGTAATTCCGTTTATTTCCGCACAAGTCCAGAAATCGCTCACGGCCTACTTGTGGTAGGCTACACGTACTATTCCCAATATATTTAGGAATATTAGGGAACCTGTCAAACCGAGGTTTGATGCTTTCATCTGTGAAAGCATGTGTTTCATGTGTGTTAAATATTGTAATTTAAATTTAATGCTACAAAACTACTTATAAATTTGCGTGAAACGTGAAGAATTTTTAAAGATTCGTCTTCAAGACATGATTTCACTCGGATGAAAGAATCAATCATGAATGATTTGAAAAGTCTACATTACATTTCAATTTCATACTTTTTTTTATTAGAAAAGCTTTGCTTTTCTAATGAGCTTTGCTTTTTTTGCTTTTTTCTAATGATCACCAAGGTAACCCCCAATATTCAACCTTTTTTATTTCTAAAGTCCAGTCAGTGATCCTCCCCTATTCGCGTAAATGACAGAAGAGTTCTGACCTTGTAGAAAACAACTTGGGGTTGCTTAGTGGGAGGGGCAGTGACCTCGCATTATCACGGGAAAATAAAGTTGACATAATGTCTTTTACAGTCGCAATACATAAACAAACAGCAGGACACAGCTTTTAATAATTTTATTTTTGATTTTGCCTAGTGAAAAACCAAGGTGGACAGTCACATGCTGCACTGGGCTTACTAGGGTTTTAATTTTTGAGTAATATAATTGACCCTCCCTCTTCATTCAAAACGCGAAATTTCCAATTCCAAAAACGAAATTGTCAAGTTTTTAAAACCACATAATCGGATCTATAGAATGTAAATTTATTTCTTTTGTGGATGGCGTTAGCACCTCTAAATTAATTGAGTAAAAGTTTGAAACAAATTTTTCATCTGGCATATGACATTGAGTAAACTTATCGAGAAATATCCACAGAACTAGTAAGTTAATGGGCAACTTTGCGTCAAAATCACGTGAAACCACGATCCGACACACTGAAGTGGGATTCGAATGAAGACCGCGTAATGTAATGTCGATCAGATTCAGATATTGAAAGAGAATATTACTTGTTTCCTATTGACGACGAACTACCCCCTCCCCTTATTTTGTTCCGCGAGAGACCTGATAAGGAAGTCACGTGATCTAACCGGTCGGTAGGTATTAGGGGTATACAACGTGGGACTCTGAAGAAAAATCGACGATCATATTTAAATGTGCCGAGTGTACATTCACGATGTCCCTACATAGTTCTCTCACCAAACCTCCATCGCAGATGTTAAAACCTACATTACTACATACTTGATAATCACCACATTACTGGATGTCAAAGCCTACATTACTACATACTTGATAATCACCACATTACTGGATGTCAAAGCCTACATTACTACATACTTGATAATCACCACATTACTGGATGTCAAAGCCTACATTACTACGTACTTGATAATCAACACATTACTGGATGTCAAAGCCTACATTACTACATACTTGATAATCACCACATTACTGGATGTCAAAGCCTACATTACTGCATACTTGATAATCACCACATTACTGGATGTCAAAGCCTACATGTCTACATACTTGATAATCACCACATTACTGGATGTCAAAGCCTACATTACTACATACTTGATAATCACCACATTACTGGATGTCAAAGCCTACATTACTACATACTTGATAATCACCACATTACTGGATGTCAAAGCCTACATTACTACATACTTGATAATCACCACATTACTGGATGTCAAAGCCTACATTACTACATACTTGATAATCACCACATTACTGGATGTCAAAGCCTACATTACTACATACTTGATAATCACCTTATTACTGGATGTCAAAGCCTACATTACTACATACTTGATAATCACCACATTACTGGATGTCAAAGCCTACATTACTACATACTTGATAATCACCACATTACTGGATGTCAAAGCCTACATTACTACATACTTGATAATCACCTTATTACTGGATGTCAAAGCCTACATTACTACATACTTGATAATCACCTTATTACTGGATGTCAAAGCCTACATTACTACATACTTGATAATCACCTTATTACTGGATGTCAAAGCCTACATTACTGCATACTTGATAATCACCACATTACTGGATGTCAAAGCCTACATTACTGCATACTTGATAATCACCACATTACTGGATGTCAAAGCCTACATTACTACATACTTGATAATCACCACATTACTGGATGTCAAAGCCTACATTACTACATACTTGATAATCACCACATTACTGGATGTCAAAGCCTACATTACTACATACTTGATAATCACCTCATTACTGGATGTCAAAGCCTACATTACTACATACTTGATAATCACCTTATTACTGGATGTCAAAGCCTACATTACTACATACTTGATAATCACCACATTACTGGATGTCAAAGCCTACATTACTGCATACTTGATAATCACCACATTACTGGATGTCAAAGCCTACATTACTGCATACTTGATAATCACCACATTACTGGATGTCAAAGCCTACATTACTACATACTTGATAATCACCTTATTACTGGATGTCAAAGCCTACATTACTGCATACTTGATAATCACCACATAACTGGATGTCAAAGCCTACATTACTGCATACTTGATAATCACCACATTACTGGATGTCAAACCTACATTTCTACATACTTGATTATCACCACATTACTGGATGTCAAAGCCTACATTACTACATACTTGATAATCACCACATTACTGGATGTCAAAGCCTACATTACTGCATACTTGATAATCACCACATTACTGGATGTCAAAGCCTACATTACTACATACTTGATAATCACCTTATTACTAGATGTCAAAGCCTACATTACTACATACTTGATAATCACCACATTACTGGATGTCAAAGCCTACATTACTACATACTTGATAATCACCACATTACTGGATGTCAAAGCCTACATTACTACATACTTGATAATCACCACATTACTGGATGTCAAAGCCTACATTACTGCATACTTGATAATCACCACATTACTGGATGTCAAAGCCTACATTACTACATACTTGATAATCACCTTATTACTGGATGTCAAAGCCTACATTACTACATACTTGATAATCACCACATTACTGGATGTCAAAGCCTACATTACTACATACTTGATAATCACCACATTACTGGATGTCAAAGCCTACATTACTGCATACTTGATAATCACCACATTACTGGATGTCAAAGCCTACATTACTACATACTTGATAATCACCACATTACTGGATGTCAAAGCCTACATTACTACATACTTGATAATCACCACATTACTGGATGTCAAAGCCTACATTACTACATACTTGATAATCACCACATTACTGGATGTCAAAGCCTACATTACTACATACTTGATAATCACCACATTACTGGATGTCAAAGCCTACATTACTACATACTTGATAATCACCACATTACTGGATGTCAAAGCCTACATTACTACATACTTGATAATCACCACATTACTGGATGTCAAAGCCT
This sequence comes from Leuctra nigra, assembly GCA_934045905.1. Classification (NCBI taxonomy): domain Eukaryota; kingdom Metazoa; phylum Arthropoda; class Insecta; order Plecoptera; family Leuctridae; genus Leuctra; species Leuctra nigra. The sequence goes on from OW203772.1 coordinate 4,425,416, forward strand.
ACATTACTACATACTTGATAATCACCTTATTACTGGATGTCAAAGCCTACATTACTACATACTTGATAAACACCACATTACTGGATGTCAAAGCCTACATTACTACATACTTGATAATCACCACATTACTGGATGTCAAAGCCTACATTACTGCATACTTGATAATCACCACATTACTGGATGTCAAAGCCTACATTACTACATACTTGATAATCACCACATTACTGGATGTCAAAGCCTACATTACTACATACTTGATAATCACCACATTACTGGATGTCAAAGCCTACATTACTACATACTTGATAATCACCACATTACTGGATGTCAAAGCCTACAATACTACATACTTGATAATCACCTTATTACTGGATGTCAAAGCCTATATTACTACATACTTGATAATCACCACATTACTGGATGTCAAAGCCTACATTACTACATACTTGATAATCACCACATTACTGGATGTCAAAGCCTACATTACTACATACTTGATAATCACCACATTACTGGATGTCAAAGCCTACATTACTACATACTTGATAATCACCACATTACTGGATGTCAAATCCTACATTACTACATACTTGATAATCACCTTATTACTGGATGTCAAAGCCTACATTACTACATACTTGATAATCACCTTTTTACTGGATGTCAAAGCCTACATTACTACATACTTGATAATCACCTTATTACTGGATGTCAAAGCCTACATTACTGCATACTTGATAATCACCACATTACTGGATGTCAAAGCCTACATTACTGCATACTTGATAATCACCACATTACTGGATGTCAAAGCCTACATTACTGCATACTTGATAATCACCACATTACTGGATGTCAAAGCCTACATTACTGCATACTTGAAAATCACCACATTACTGGATGTCAAAGCCTACATTACTGCATACTTGATAATCACCACATTACTGGATGTCAAAGCCTACATTACTGCATACTTGATAATCACCACATTACTGGATGTCAAAGCCTACATTACTACATACTTGATAATCACCACATTACTGGATGTCAAAGCCTCCATTACTACATACTTGATAATCACCACATTACTGGATGTCAAAGCCTACATTACTGCATACTTGATAATCACCACATTACTGGATGTCAAAGCCTACATTACTGCATACTTGATAATCACCACATTACTGGATGTCAAAGCCTACATTACTACATACTTGATAATCACCACATTACTGGATGTCAAAGCCTACATTACTACATACTTGATAATCACCACATTACTGGATGTCAAAGCCTACATTACTGCATACTTGATAATCACCACATTACTGGATGTCAAAGCCTACATTACTACATACTTGATAATCACCTTATTACTGGATGTCAAAACCTACATTACTACATACTTGATAATCACCACATTACTGGATGTCAAAGCCTACATTACTACATACTTGATAATCACCACATTACTGGATGTCAAAGCCTACATTACTACATACTTGATAATCACCACATTACTGGATGTCAAAGCCTACATTACTGCATACTTGATAATCACCACATTACTGGATGTCAAAGCCTACATTACTACATACTTGATTATCACCACATTACTGGATGTCAAATCCTACATTACTACATACTTGATAATCACCACATTACTGGATGTCAAAGCCTACATTACTGCATACTTGATAATCACCACATTACTGGATGTCAAAGCCTACATTACTGCATACTTGATAATCACCACATTACTGGATGTCAAAGCCTACATTACTGCATACTTGATAATCACCACATTACTGGATGTCAAAGCCTACATTACTACATACTTGATAATCACCACATTACTGGATGTCAAAGCCTTCATTACTACATACTTGATAATCACCACATTACTGGATGTCAAAGCCTACATTACTGCATACTTGATAATCACCACATTACTGGATGTCAAAGCCTACATTACTACATACTTGATAATCACCTTATTACTGCATGTCAAAGCCTACATTACTACATACTTGATAATCACCACATTACTGGATGTCAAAGCCTACATTACTACATACTTGATAATCACCACATTACTGGCTGTCAAAGCCTACATTACTACATACTTGATAATCACCACATTACTGGATGTCAAAGCCTACATTACTGCATACTTGATAATCACCACATTACTGGATGTCAAAGCCTACATTACTACATACTTGATAATCACCTTATTACTGGATGTCAAAGCCTACATTACTGCATACTTGATAATCACCACATTACTGGATGTCAAAGCCTACATTACTACATACTTGATAATCACCACATTACTGGATGTCAAAGCCTACATTACTACATACTTGATAATCACCACATTACTGGATGTCAAAGCCTACATTACTGCATACTTGATAATCACCACATTACTGGATGTCAAAGCCTACATTACTGCATACTTGATAATCACCACATTACTGGATGTCAAAGCCGTCATTACTACATACTTGATAATCACCACATTACTGGATGTCAAAGCCTACATTACTACATACTTGCTAATCACCTTATTACTGGATGTCAAAGCCTACATTACTACATACTTGATAATCACCACATTACTGGATGTCAAAGCCTACATTACTACATACTTGATAATCACCACATTACTGGATGTCAAAGCCTACATTACTACATACTTGATAATCACCTCATTACTGGATGTCAAAGCCTACATTACTACATACTTGATAATCACCTTATTACTGGATGTCAAAGCCTACATTACTACATACTTGATAATCACCACATTACTGGATGTCAAAGCCTACATTACTACATACTTGATAATCACCACATTACTGGATGTCAAAGCCTACATTACTACATACTTGATAATCACCACATTACTGGATGTCAAAGCCTACATTACTACATACTTGATAATCACCACATTACTGGATTTCAAAGCCTACATTACTACATACTTGATAATCACCTTATTACTGGATGTCAAAGCCTACATTACTACATACTTGATAATCACCTTATTACTGGATGTCAAAGCCTACATTACTGCATACTTGATAATCACCACATTACTGGATGTCAAAGCCTACATTACTGCATACTTGATAATCACCACATTACTGGATGTCAAAGCCCACATTACTGCATACTTGATAATCACCACATTACTGGATGTCAAAGCCTACATTACTGCATACTTGATAATCACCACATTACTGGATGTCAAAGCCTACATTACTGCATACTTGATAATCACCACATTACTGGATGTCAAAGCCTACATTACTACATACTTGATAATCACCACATTACTGGATGTCAAATCTACATTTCTACATACTTGATTATCACCACATTACTGGATGTCAAAGCCTACATTACTACATACTTGATAATCACCACATTACTGGATGTCAAAGCCTACATTACTGCATACTTGATAATCACCACATTACTGGATGTCAAAGCCTACATTACTACATACTTGATAATCACCTTATTACTGGATGTCAAAGCCTACATTACTACATACTTGATAATCACCACATTACTGGATGTCAAAGCCTACATTACTACATACTTGATAATCACCACATTACTGGATGTCAAAGCCTACATTACTACATACTTGATAATCACCACATTACTGGATGTCAAAGCCTACATTACTGCATACTTGATAATCACCACATTACTGGATGTCAAAGCCTACATAACTACATACTTGATAATCACCTTATTACTGGATGTCAAAGCCTACATTACTACATACTTGATAATCACCACATTACTGGATGTCAAAACCTACATTACTACATACTTGATAATCACCACATTACTGGATGTCAAAGCCTACATTACTACATACTTGATAATCACCACATTACTGGATGTCAAAGCCTACATTACTGCATTCTTGATAATCACCACATTACTGGATGTCAAAGCCTACATTACTACATACTTGATAATCACCACATTACTGGATGTCAAAGCCTACATTACTACATACTTGATAATCACCACATTACTGGATGTCAAAGCCTACATTACTACATACTTGATAATCACCACATTACTGGATGTCAAAGCCTACATTACTGCATACTTGATAATCACCACATTACTGGATGTCAAAGCCTACATTACTGCATACTTGATAATCACCACATTACTGGATGTCAAAGCCTACATTACTGCATACTTGATAATCACCACATTACTGGATGTCAAAGCCTACATTACTACATACTTGATAATCACCACATTACTGGATGTCAAAGCCTTCATTACTACATACTTGATAATCACCACATTACTGGATGTCAAAGCCTACATTACTACATACTTGATAACCACCCTTTATGGATGTCAAAGCCTACATTACTACATACTTGATAATCACCACATTACTGGATGTCAAAGCCTACATTACTACATACTTGATAATCACCACATTACTGGATGTCAAAGCCTACATTACTGCATACTTGATAATCACCACATAACTGGATGTCAAAGCCTACATTACTGCATACTTGATAATCACCACATTACTGGATGTCAAAGCCTACATTACTACATACTTGATAATCACCACATTACTGGATGTCAAAGCCTACATTACTACATACTTGATAATCACCACATTACTGGATGTCAAAGCCTACATTACTGCATACTTGATAATCACCACATTACTGGATGTCAAAGCCTACATTACTGCATACTTGATAATCACCACATCACTGGATGTTAAAGCCTACATTACTGCATACTTGATAATCACCACATTACTGGATGTCAAAGCCTACATTACTACATACTTGATAATCACCACATTACTGGATGTCAAAGCCTACATTACTACATACTTGATAATCACCACATTACTGGATGTCAAAGCCTACATTACTACATACTTGTTAATCACCACATTACTGGATGTCAAAGCCTACATTACTGCATACTTGATAATCACCACATTACTGGATGTCAAAGCCTACATTACTACATACTTGATAATCACCACATTACTGGATGTCAAAGCCTACATTACTACATACTTGATAATCACCTTATTACTGGATGTCAAAGCCTACATTACTGCATACTTGATAATCACCACATTACTGGATGTCAAAGCCTACATTACTACATACTTGATAATCACCACATTACTGGATGTCAAAGCCTACATTACTACATACTTGATAATCACCTTATTACTGGATGTCAAAGCCTACATTATTACATACTTGATAATCACCACATTACTGTATGTCAAAGCCTACATTACTACATACTTGATAATCACCACATTACTGGATGTCAAAGCCAACATTACTACATATTTGATAATCACCACATTACTGGATGTCAAAGCCTACATTACTACATACTTGATAATCACCTTATTTCTGGATGTCAAAGCCTACATTACTACATACTTGATAATCACCACATTACTGGATGTCAAAGCCTACATTACTACATACTTGATAATCACCACATTACTGGATGTCAAAGCCTACATAACTACATACTTGATAATCACCACATTACTGGATGTCAAAGCCTACATTACTACATACTTGATAATCACCACATTACTGGATGTCAAAGCCTACATTACTACATACTTAATAATCACCACATTACTGGATGTCAAAGCCTACATTACTACATACTTGATAATCACCACATTACTGGATGTCAAAGCCTACATTACTACATACTTGATAATCACCTTATTACTGGATGTCAAAGCCTACATTACTACATACTTGATAATCACCTTATTACTGGATGTCAAAGCCTACATTACTGCATACTTGATAATCACCACATTACTGGATGTCAAAGCCTACATTACTGCATACTTGATAATCACCACATTACTGGATGTCAAAGCCTACATTACTGCTACTTGATAATCACCACATTACTGGATGTCAAAGCCTACATTACTGCATACTTGATAATCACCACATTACTGGATGTCAAAGCCTACATTACTGAATACTTGATAATCACCACATTACTGGATGTCAAAGCCTACATTACTACATACTTGATAATCACCTTATTACTGGATGTCAAAGCCTACATTACTACATACTTGATAATCACCACATTACTGGATGTCAAAGCCTACATTACTACATACTTGATAATCACCACATTACTGGATGTCAAAGCCTACATTACTGCATACTTGATAATCACCACATTACTGGATGTCAAAGCCTACATTACTACATACTTGATAATCACCTTATTCCTGGATGTCAAAGCCTACATTACTACATACTTGATAATCACCACATTACTGGATGTCAAAGCCTACATTACTACATACTTGATAATCACCACAATACTGGATGTCAAAGCCTACATTACTACATACTTGATAATCACCACATTACTGGATGTCAAAGCCTACATTACTGCATACTTGATAATCACCACATTACTGGATGTCAAAGCCTACATTACTACATACTTGATTATCACCTTATTACTGGATGTCAAAGCCTACATTACTGCATACTTGATAATCACCACATTACTGGATGTCAAAGCCTACATTACTACATACTTGATAATCACCACATTACTGGATGTCAAAGCCTACATTACTACATACTTGATAATCACCACATTACTGGATTTCAAAGCCTACATTACTACATACTTGATAATCACCACATTACTGGATGTCAAAGCCTACATTACTGCATACTTGATAATCACCACATTACTGGATGTCAAAGCCTACATTACTACATACTTGATAATCACCACATTACTGGATGTCAAAGCCTACATTACTACGTACTTGATAATCACCTTATTACTGGATGTCAAAGCCTACATTACTACATACTTGATAATCACCACATTACTGGATGTCAAAGCCTACATTACTACATACTTGATAATCACCACATTACTGTATGTCAAAGCCTACATTACTACATACTTGATAATCACTACATTACTGGATGTCAAAGCCTACATTACTACATACTTGATAATCACTTATTACTGGATGTCAAAGCCTACATTACTACATACTTGATAATCACCACATTACTGGATGTCAAAGCCTACATTACTACATACTTGATAATCACCACATTACTGGATGTCAAAGCCTACATTACTACAAACTTGATAATCACCACATTACTGGATGTCAAAGCCTACATTACTACATACTTGATAATCACCACATTACTGGATGTCAAAGCCTACATTACTACATACTTGATAATCACCACATTACTGGATGTCAAAGCCTACATTACTACATACTTGATAATCACCTTATTACTGGATATCAAAGCCTACATTACTACATACTTGATAATCACCTTATTACTGGATGTCAAAGCCTACATTACTGCATACTTGATAATCACCACATTACTGGATGTCAAAGCCTACATTACTACATACTTGATAATCACCACATTACTGGATGTCAAAGCCTACATTACTGCATACTTGATAATCACCACATTACTGGATGTCAAAGCCTACATTACTGCATACTTGATAATCACCACATTACTGGATGTCAAAGCCTAAATTACTGCATACTTGATAATCACCACATTACTGGATATCAAAGCCTACATTACTGCATACTTGATAATCACCACATTACTGGATGTCAAAGCCTACATTACTACATACTTGATAATCACCACATTACTGGATGTCAAAGCCTACATTACTACATACTTGATAATCACCACATTACTGGATGTCAAAGCCTACATTACTACATACTTGATAATCACCACATTACTGGATGTCAAAGCCTACATTACTGCATACTTGATAATCACCACATTACTAAATGTCAAAGCCTACATTACTACATACTTGATAATCACCTTATTACTGGATGTCAAAGCCTACATTACTACATACTTGATAATCACCACATTACTGGATGTCAAAGCCTACATTACTACATACTTGATAATCACCACATTACTGGATGTCAAAGCCTACATTACTACATACTTGATAATCACTACATTACTGGATGTCAAAGCCTACATTACTGCATACTTGATATTCACCACATTACTGGATGTCAAAGCCTACATTACTACATACTTGATAATCACCACATTACTGGATGTCAAAGCCTACATTACTGCATACTTGATAATCACCACATTACTAGATGTCAAAGCCTACATTACTGCATACTTGATAATCACCACATTACTGGATGTCAAAGCCTACATTACTGCATACTTGATAATCACCACATTACTGGATGTCAAAGCCTACATTACTACATACTTGATAATCACCTTATTACTGGATGTCAAAGCCTACATTACTGCATACTTGATAATCACCACATTACTGGATGTCAAAGCCTACATTACTGCATACTTGATAATCACCACATTACTGGATGTCAAAACCTACATTTCTACATACTTGATTATCACCACATTACTGGATGTCAAAGCCTACATTACTACATACTTGATAATCACCACATTACTGGATGTCAAAGCCTACATTACTGCATACTTGATAATCACCACATTACTGGATGTCAAAGCCTACATTACTACATACTTGATAATCACCTTATTACTGGATGTCAAAGCCTACATTACTACATACTTGATAATCACCACATTACTGGATGTCAAAGCCTACATTACTACATACTTGATAATCACCACATTACTGGATGTCAAAGCCTACATTACTACATACTTGATAATCACCACATTACTGGATGTCAAAGCCTACATTACTGCATACTTGATAATCACCACATTACTGGATGTCAAAGCCTACATTACTACATACTTGATAATCACCTTATTACTGGATGTCAAAGCCTACATTACTACATACTTGATAATCACCACATTACTGGATGTCAAAGCCTACATTACTACATACTTGATAATCACCACATTACTGGATGTCAAAGCCTACATTACTGCATACTTGATAATCACCACATTACTGGATGTCAAAGCCTACATTACTACATACTTGATAATCACCACATTACTGGATGTCAAAGCCTACATTACTACATACTTGATAATCACCACATTACTGGATGTCAAAGCCTACATTACTACATACTTGATAATCACCACATTACTGGATATCAAAGCCTACATTACTACATACTTGATAATCACCACATTACTGGATGTCAAAGCCTACATTACTACATACTTGATAATCACCACATTACTGGATGTCAAAGCCTACATTACTACATACTTGATAATCACCACATTACTGGATGTCAAAGCCTACATTACTACATACTTGATAATCACCTTATTACTGGATGTCAAAGCCTACATTACTACATACTTGATAATCACCACATTACTGGATGTCAAAGCCTACATTACTACATACTTGATAATCACCACATTACTGGATGTCAAAGCCTACATTACTGCATACTTGATAATCACCACATTACTGGATGTCAAAGCCTACATTACTACATACTTGATAATCACCACATTACTGGATGTCAAAGCCTACATTACTACATACTTGATAATCACTACATTACTGGATGTCAAAGCCTACATTACTACATACTTGATAATCACCACATTACTGGATGTCAAAGCCTACAATACTACATACTTGATAATCACCTTATTACTGGATGTCAAAGCCTATATTACTACATACTTGATAATCACCACATTACTGGATGTCAAAGCCTACATTACTACATACTTGATAATCACCACATTACTGGATGTCAAAGCCTACATTACTACATACTTGATAATCACCACATTACTGGATGTCAAAGCCTACATTACTACATACTTGATAATCACCACATTACTGGATGTCAAAGCCTACATTACTACATACTTGATAATCACCTTATTACTAGATGTCAAAGCCTACATTACTACATACTTGATAATCACCTTATTACTGGATGTCAAAGCCTACATTACTACATACTTGATAATCACCTTATTACTGGATGTCAAAGCCTACATTACTGCATACTTGATAATCACCACATTACTGGATGTCAAAGCCTACATTACTGCATACTTGATAATCACCACATTACTGGATGTCAAAGCCTACATTACTGCATACTTGATAATCACCACATTACTGGATGTCAAAGCCTACATTACTGCATACTTGATAATCACCACATTACTGGATGTCAAAGCCTACATTACTGCATACTTGATAATCACCACATTACTGGATGTCAAAGCCTACATTACTACATACTTGATAATCACCACATTACTGGATGTCAAAGCCTACATTACTACATACTTGATAATCACCACATTACTGGATGTCAAAGCCTACATTACTGCATACTTGATAATCACCACATTACTGGATGTCAAAGCCTACATTACTGCATACTTGATAATCACCACATTACTGGATGTCAAAGCCTACATTACTACATACTTGATAATCACCACATTACTGGATGTCAAAGCCTACATTACTACATACTTGATAATCACCACATTACTGGATGTCAAAGCCTACATTACTGCATACTTGATAATCACCACATTACTGGATGTCAAAGCCTACATTACTACATACTTGATAATCACCTTATTACTGGATGTCAAAACCTACATTACTACATACTTGATAATCACCACATTACTGGATGTCAAAGCCTACATTACTACATACTTGATAATCACCACATTACTGGATGTCAAAGCCTACATTACTACATACTTGATAATCACCACATTACTGGATGTCAAAGCCTACATTACTACATACTTGATAATCACCACATTACTGGATGTCAAAGCCTACATTACTACATACTTGATTATCACCACATTACTGGATGTCAAATCCTACATTACTACATACTTGATAATCACCACATTACTGGATGTCAAAGCCTACATTACTGCATACTTGATAATCACCACATTACTGGATGTCAAAGCCTACATTACTGCATACTTGATAATCACCACATTACTGGATGTCAAAGCCTACATTACTGCATACTTGATAATCACCACATTCCTGGATGTCAAAGCCTACATTACTACATACTTGATAATCACCACATTACTGGATGTCAAAGCCTTCATTACTACATACTTGATAATCACCACATTACTGGATGTCAAAGCCTACATTACTGCATACTTGATAATCACCACATTACTGGATGTCAAAGCCTACATTACTACATACTTGATAATCACCTTATTACTGCATGTCAAAGCCTACATTACTACATACTTGATAATCACCACATTACTGGATGTCAAAGCCTACATTACTACATACTTGATAATCACCACATTACTGGCTGTCAAAGCCTACATTACTACATACTTGATAATCACCACATTACTGGATGTCAAAGCCTACATTACTGCATACTTGATAATCACCACATTACTGGATGTCAAAGCCTACATTACTACATACTTGATAATCACCTTATTACTGGATGTCAAAGCCTACATTACTGCATACTTGATAATCACCACATTACTGGATGTCAAAGCCTACATTACTACATACTTGATAATCACCACATTACTGGATGTCAAAGCCTACATTACTACATACTTGATAATCACCACATTACTGGATGTCAAAGCCTACATTACTACATACTTGATAATCACCACATTACTGGATGTCAAAGCCTACATTACTGCATACTTGATAATCACCACATTACTGGATGTCAAAGCCTACATTACTACATACTTGATAATCACCACATTACTGGATGTCAAAGCCTACATTACTACATACTTGCTAATCACCTTTTTACTGGATGTCAAAGCCTACATTACTACATACTTGATAATCACCACATTACTGGATGTCAAAGCCTACATTACTACATACTTGATAATCACCACATTACTGGATGTCAAAGCCGTCATTACTACATACTTGATAATCACCTCATTACTGGATGTCAAAGCCTACATTACTACATACTTGATAATCACCTTATTACTGGATGTCAAAGCCTACATTACTACATACTTGATAATCACCACATTACTGGATGTCAAAGCCTACATTACTACATACTTGATAATCACCACATTACTGGATGTCAAAGCCTACATTACAACATACTTGATAATCACCACATTACTGGATGTCAAAGCCTACATTACTACATACTTGATAATCACCACATTACTGGATTTCAAAGCCTACATTACTACATACTTGATAATCACCTTATTACTGGATGTCAAAGCCTACATTACTACATACTTGATAATCACCTTATTACTGGATGTCAAAGCCTACATTACTGCATACTTGATAATCACCACATTACTGGATGTCAAAGCCTACATTACTGCATACTTGATAATCACCACATTACTGGATGTCAAAGCCTACATTACTGCATACTTGATAATCACCACATTACTGGATGTCAAAGCCTACATTACTGCATACTTGATAATCACCACATTACTGGATGTCAAAGCCTACATTACTGCATACTTGATAATCATCACATTACTGGAAGTCAAAGCCTACATTACTACATACTTGATAATCACCACATTACTGGATGTCAAAACCTACATTTCTACATACTTGATTATCACCACATTACTGGATGTCAAAGCCTACATTACTACATACTTGATAATCACCACATTACTGGATGTCAAAGCCTACATTACTGCATACTTGATAATCACCACATTACTGGATGTCAAAGCCTACATTACTACATACTTGATAATCACCTTATTACTGGATATCAAAGCCTACATTACTACATACTTGATAATCACCACATTACTGGATGTCAAAGCCTACATTACTACATACTTGATAATCACCACATTACTGGATGTCAAAGCCTACATTACTACATACTTGATAATCACCACATTACTGGATGTCAAAGCCTACATTACTGCATACTTGATAATCACCACATTACTGGATGTCAAAGCCTACATTACTACATACTTGATAATCACCTTATTACTGGATGTCAAAGCCTACATTACTACATACTTGATAATCACCACATTACTGGATGTCAAAACCTACATTACTACATACTTGATAATCACCACATTACTGGATGTCAAAGCCTACATTACTACATACTTGATAATCACCACATTACTGGATGTCAAAGCCTACATTACTGCATTCTTGATAATCACCACATTACTGGATGTCAAAGCCTACATTACTACATACTTGATAATCACCACATTACTGGATGTCAAAGCCTACATTACTACATACTTGATAATCACCACATTACTGGATGTCAAAGCCTACATTACTACATACTTGATAATCACCACATTACTGGATGTCAAAGCCTACATTACTGCATACTTGATAATCACCACATTACTGGATGTCAAAGCCTACATTACTGCATACTTGATAATCACCACATTACTGGATGTCAAAGCCTACATTACTGCATACTTGATAATCACCACATTACTGGATGTCAAAGCCTACATTACTACATACTTGATAATCACCACATTACTGGATGTCAAAGCCTTCATTACTACATACTTGATAATCACCACATTACTGGATGTCAAAGCCTACATTACTACATACTTGATAACCACCCTTTATGGATGTCAAAGCCTACATTACTACATACTTGATAATCACCACATTACTGGATGTCAAAGCCTACATTACTACATACTTGATAATCACCACATTACTGGATGTCAAAGCCTACATTACTGCATACTTGATAATCACCACATAACTGGATGTCAAAGCCTACATTACTGCATACTTGAAAATCACCACATTACTGGATGTCAAAGCCTACATTACTACATACTTGATAATCACCACATTACTGGATGTCAAAGCCTACATTACTACATACTTGATAATCACCACATTACTGGATGTCAAAGCCTACATTACTGCATACTTGATAATCACCACATTACTGGATGTCAAAGCCTACATTACTGCATACTTGATAATCACCACATTACTGGATGTTAAAGCCTACATTACTGCATACTTGATAATCACCACATTACTGGATGTCAAAGCCTACATTACTACATACTTGATAATCACCACATTACTGGATGTCAAAGCCTACATTACTACATACTTGATAATCACCACATTACTGGATGTCAAAGCCTACATTACTACATACTTGTTAATCACCACATTACTGGATGTCAAAGCCTACATTACTGCATACTTGATAATCACCACATTACTGGATGTCAAAGCCTACATTACTACATACTTGATAATCACCACATTACTGGATGTCAAAGCCTACATTACTACATACTTGATAATCACCTTATTACTGGATGTCAAAGCCTACATTACTGCATACTTGATAATCACCACATTACTGGATGTCAAAGCCTACATTACTACATACTTGATAATCACCACATTACTGGATGTCAAAGCCTACATTACTACATACTTGATAATCACCTTATTACTGGATGTCAAAGCCTACGTTATTACATACTTGATAATCACCACATTACTGTATGTCAAAGCCTACATTACTACATACTTGATAATCACCACATTACTGGATGTCAAAGCCAACATTACTACATATTTGATAATCACCACATTACTGGATGTCAAAGCCTACATTACTACATACTTGATAATCACCTTATTACTGGATGTCAAAGCCTACATTACTACATACTTGATAATCACCACATTACTGGATGTCAAAGCCTACATTACTACATACTTGATAATCACCACATTACTGGATGTCAAAGCCTACATTACTACATACTTGATAATCACCACATTACTGGATGTCAAAGCCTACATTACTACATACTTGATAATCACCACATTACTGGATGTCAAAGCCTACATTACTACATACTTGATAATCACCACATTACTGGATGTCAAAGCCTACATAACTACATACTTGATAATCACCACATTACTGGATGTCAAAGCCTACATTACTACATACTTGATAATCACCTTATTACTGGATGTCAAAGCCTACATTACTACATACTTGATAATCACCTTATTACTGGATGTCAAAGCCTACATTACTGCATACTTGATAATCACCACATTACTGGATGTCAAAGCCTACATTACTGCATACTTGATAATCACCACATTACTGGATGTCAAAGCCTACATTACTGCATACTTGATAATCACCACATTACTGGATGTCAAAGCCTACATTACTGCATACTTGATAATCACCACATTACTGGATGTCAAAGCCTACATTACTGCATACTTGATAATCACCACATTACTGGATGTCAAAGCCTACATTACTACATACTTGATAATCACCTTATTACTGGATGTCAAAGCCTACATTACTACATACTTGATAATCACCACATTACTGGATGTCAAAGCCTACATTACTACATACTTGATAATCACCACATTACTGGATGTCAAAGCCTACATGACTGCATACTTGATAATCACCACATTACTGGATGTCAAAGCCTACATTACTACATACTTGATAATCACCTTATTACTGGATGTCAAAGCCTACATTACTACATACTTGATAATCACCACATAACTGGATGTCAAAGCCTACATTACTACATACTTGATAATCACCACAATACTGGAAGTCAAAGCCTACATTACTACATACTTGATAATCACCACATTACTGGATGTCAAAGCCTACATTACTGCATACTTGATAATCACCACATTACTGGATGTCAAAGCCTACATTACTACATACTTGATTATCACCTTATTACTGGATGTCAAAGCCTACATTACTGCATACTTGATAATCACCACATTACTGGATATCAAAGCCTACATTACTACATACTTGATAATCACCACATTACTGGATGTCAAACCTTCATTACTACATACTTGATAATCACCACATTACTGGATTTCAAAGCCTACATTACTACATACTTGATAATCACCACATTACTGGATGTCAAAGCCTACATTACTGCATACTTGATAATCACCACATTACTGGATGTCAAAGCCTACATTACTACATACTTGATAATCACCACATTACTGGATGTCAAAGCCTACATTACTACGTACTTGATAATCACCTTATTACTGGATGTCAAAGCCTACATTACTACATACTTGATAATCACCACATTACTGGATGTCAAAGCCTACATTACTACATACTTGATAATCACCACATTACTGTATGTCAAAGCCTACATTACTACATACTTGATAATCACCACATTACTGGATGTCAAAGCCTACATTACTACATACTTGATAATCACTTATTACTGGATGTCAAAGCCTACATTACTACATACTTGATAATCACCACATTACTGGATGTCAAAGCCTACATTACTACATACTTGATAATCACCACATTACTGGATGTCAAAGCCTACATTACTACAAACTTGATAATCACCACATTACTGGATGTCAAAGCCTATATTACTACATACTTGATAATCACCACATTACTGGATGTCAAAGCCTACATTACTACATACTTGATAATCACCACATTACTGGATGTCAAAGCCTACATTACTACATACTTGATAATCACCACATTACTGGATATCAAAGCCTACATTACTACATACTTGATAATCACCTTATTACTGGATGTCAAAGCCTACATTACTGCATACTTGATAATCACCACATTACTGGATGTCAAAGCCTACATTACTACATACTTGATAATCACCACATTACTGGATGTCAAAGCCTACATTACTGCATACTTGATAATCACCACATTACTGGATGTCAAAGCCTACATTACTGCATACTTGATAATCACCACATTACTGGATGTCAAAGCCTAAATTACTGCATACTTGATAATCACCACATTACTGGATATCAAAGCCTACATTACTGCATACTTGATAATCACCACATTACTGGATGTCAAAGCCTACATTACTACATACTTGATAATCACCACATTACTGGATGTCAAAGCCTACATTACTACATACTTGATAATCACCACATTACTGGATGTCAAAGCCTACATTACTACATACTTGATAATCACCACATTACTGGATGTCAAAGCCTACATTACTGCATACTTGATAATCACCACATTACTAAATGTCAAAGCCTACATTACTACATACTTGATAATCACCTTATTACTGGATGTCAAAGCCTACATTACTACATACTTGATAATCACCACATTACTGGATGTCAAAGCCTACATTACTACATACTTGATAATCACCACATTACTGGATGTCAAAGCCTACATTACTACATACTTGATAATCACTACATTACTGGATGTCAAAGCCTACATTACTGCATACTTGATAATCACCACATTACTAGATGTCAAAGCCTACATTACTACATACTTGATAATCACCACATTACTGGATGTCAAAGCCTACATTACTGCATACTTGATAATCACCACATTACTGGATGTCAAAGCCTACATTACTGCATACTTGATAATCACCACATTACTGGATGTCAAAGCCTACATTACTGCATACTTGATAATCACCACATTACTGGATGTCAAAGCCTACATTACTACATACTTGATAATCACCACATTACTGGATGTCAAAGCCTACATTACTACATACTTGATAATCACCACATTACTGGATGTCAAAGCCTACATTACTACATACTTGTTAATCACCACATTACTGGATGTCAAAGCCTACATTACTGCATACTTGATAATCACCACATTACTGGATGTCAAAGCCTACATTACTACATACTTGATAATCACCACATTACTGGATGTCAAAGCCTACATTACTACATACTTGATAATCACCTTATTACTGGATGTCAAAGCCTACATTACTGCATACTTGATAATCACCACATTACTGGATGTCAAAGCCTACATTACTACATACTTGATAATCACCACATTACTGGATGTCAAAGCCTACATTACTACATACTTGATAATCACCTTATTACTGGATGTCAAAGCCTACATTATTACATACTTGATAATCACCACATTACTGGATGTCAAAGCCTACATTACTACATACTTGATAATCACCACATTACTGGATGTCAAAGCCAACATTACTACATACTTGATAATCACCACATTACTGGATGTCAAAGCCTACATTACTACATACTTGATAATCACCTTATTACTGGATGTCAAAGCCTACATTACTACATACTTGATAATCACCACATTACTGGATGTCAAAGCCTACATTACTACATACTTGATAATCACCACATTACTGGATGTCAAAGCCTACATTACTACATACTTGATAATCACCACATTACTGGATGTCAAAGCCTACATTACTACATACTTGATAATCACCACATTACTGGATGTCAAAGCCTACATTACTACATACTTGATAATCACCACATTACTGGATGTCAAAGCCTACATTACTACATACTTGATAATCACCACATTACTGGATGTCAAAGCCTACATTACTACATACTTGATAATCACCTTATTACTGGATGTCAAAGCCTACATTACTGCATACTTGATAATCACAACATTACTGGATGTCAAAGCCTACATTACTACATACTTGATAATCACCACATTACTGGATGTCAAAGCCTACATTACTGCATACTTGATAATCACCACATTACTGGATGTCAAAGCCTACATTACTGCATACTTGATAATCACCACATTACTGGATGTCAAAGCCTAAATTACTGCATACTTGATAATCACCACATTACTGGATATCAAAGCCTACATTACTGCATACTTGATAATCACCACATTACTGGATGTCAAAGCCTACATTACTACATACTTGATAATCACCACATTACTGGATGTCAAAGCCTACATTACTACATACTTGATAATCACCACATTACTGGATGTCAAAGCCTACATTACTACATACTTGATAATCACCACATTACTGGATGTCAAAGCCTACATTACTGCATACTTGATAATCACCACATTACTAAATGTCAAAGCCTACATTACTACATACTTGATAATCACCTTATTACTGGATGTCAAAGCCTACATTACTACATACTTGATAATCACCACATTACTGGATGTCAAAGCCTACATTACTACATACTTGATAATCACCACATTACTGGATGTCAAAGCCTACATTACTACATACTTGATAATCACTACATTAGTGGATGTCAAAGCCTACATTACTGCATACTTGATAATCACCACATTACTAGATGTCAAAGCCTACATTACTACATACTTGATAATCACCACATTACTGGATGTCAAAGCCTACATTACTGCATACTTGATAATCACCACATTACTGGATGTCAAAGCCTACATTACTGCATACTTGATAATCACCACATTACTGGATGTCAAAGCCTACATTACTGCATACTTGATAATCACCACATTACTGGATGTCAAAGCCTACATTACTACATACTTGATAATCACCACATTACTGGATGTCAAAGCCTACATTACTACATACTTGATAATCACCACATTACTGGATGTCAAAGCCTACATTACTACATACTTGTTAATCACCACATTACTGGATGTCAAAGCCTACATTACTGCATACTTGATAATCACCACATTACTGGATGTCAAAGCCTACATTACTACATACTTGATAATCACCACATTACTGGATGTCAAAGCCTACATTACTACATACTTGATAATCACCTTATTACTGGATGTCAAAGCCTACATTACTGCATACTTGATAATCACCACATTACTGGATGTCAAAGCCTACATTACTACATACTTGATAATCACCACATTACTGGATGTCAAAGCCTACATTACTACATACTTGATAATCACCTTATTACTGGATGTCAAAGCCTACATTATTACATACTTGATAATCACCACATTACTGGATGTCAAAGCCTACATTACTACATACTTGATAATCACCACATTACTGGATGTCAAAGCCAACATTACTACATACTTGATAATCACCACATTACTGGATGTCAAAGCCTACATTACTACATACTTGATAATCACCTTATTACTGGATGTCAAAGCCTACATTACTACATACTTGATAATCACCACATTACGTGATGTCAAAGCCTACATTACTACATACTTGATAATCACCACATTACTGGATGTCAAAGCCTACATTACTACATACTTGATAATCACCACATTACTGGATGTCAAAGCCTACATTACTACATACTTGATAATCACCACATTACTGGATGTCAAAGCCTACATTACTACATACTTGATAATCACCACATTACTGGATGTCAAAGCCTACATTACTACATACTTGATAATCACCACATTACTGGATGTCAAAGCCTACATTACTACATACTTGATAATCACCTTATTACTGGATGTCAAAGCCTACATTACTACATACTTGATAATCACCTTATTACTGGATGTCAAAGCCTACATTACTGCATACTTGATAATCACCACATTACTGGATGTCAAAGCCTACATTACTGCATACTTGATAATCACCACATTACTGGATGTCAAAGCCTACATTACTGCATACTTGATAATCACCACATTACTGGAAGTCAAAGCCTACATTACTGCATACTTGATAATCACCACATTACTGGATGTCAAAGCCTACATTACTGCATACTTGATAATCACCACATTACTGGATGTCAAAGCTTACATTACTACATACTTGATAATCACCTTATTATTGGATGTCAAAGCCTACATTACTACATACTTGATAATCACCACATTACTGGATGTCAAAGCCTACATTACTACATACTTGATAATCACCACATTACTGGATGTCAAAGCCTACATTACTGCATACTTGATAATCACCACATTACTGGATGTCAAAGCCTACATTACTACATACTTGAATATCACCTTATTACTGGATGTCAAAGCCTACATTACTACATACTTGATAATCACCACATTACTGGATGTCAAAGCCTACATTACTACATACTTGATAATCACCACAATACTGGATGTCAAAGCCTACATTACTACATACTTGATAATCACCACATTACTGGATGTCAAAGCCTACATTACTGCATACTTGATAATCACCACATTACTGGATGTCAAAGCCTACATTACTACATACTTGATTATCACCTTATTACTGGATGTCAAAGCCTACATTACTGCATACTTGATAATCACCACATTACTGGATGTCAAAGCCTACATTACTACATACTTGATAATCACCACATTACTGGATGTCAAAGCCTACATTACTACATACTTGATAATCACCACATTACTGGATTTCAAAGCCTACATTACTACATACTTGATAATCACCACATTACTGGATGTCAAAGCCTACATTACTGCATACTTGATAATCACCACATTACTGGATGTCAAAGCCTACATTACTACATACTTGATAATCACCACATTACTGGATGTCAAAGCCTACATTACTACGTACTTGATAATCACCTTATTACTGGATGTCAAAGCCTACATTACTACATACTTGATAATCACCACATTACTGGATGTCAAAGCCTACATTACTACATACTTGATAATCACCACATTACTGTATGTCAAAGCCTACATTACTACATACTTGATAATCACCACATTACTGGATGTCAAAGCCTACATTACTACATACTTGATAATCACTTATTACTGGATGTCAAAGCCTACATTACTACATACTTGATAATCACCACATTACTGGATGTCAAAGCCTACATTACTACATACTTGATAATCACCACATTACTGGATGTCAAAGCCTACATAACTACAAACTTGATAATCACCACATTACTGGATGTCAAAGCCTACATTACTACATACTTGATAATCACCACATTACTGGATGTCAAAGCCTACATTACTACAAACTTGATAATCACCACATTACTGGATGTCAAAGCCTACATTACTGCATACTTGATAATCACCACATTACTGGAAGTCAAAGCCTACATTACTGCATACTTGATAATCACCACATTACTGGATGTCAAAGCCTACATTACTGCATACTTGATAATCACCACATTACTGGATGTCAAAGCCTACATTACTACATACTTGATAATCACCTTATTATTGGATGTCAAAGCCTACATTACTACATACTTGATAATCACCACATTACTGGATGTCAAAGCCTACATTACTACAAACTTGATAATCACCACATTACTGGATGTCAAAGCCTACATTACTGCATACTTGATAATCACCACATTACTGGATGTCAAAGCCTACATTACTACATACTTGAATATCACCTTATTACTGGATGTCAAAGCCTACATTACTACATACTTGATAATCACCACATTACTGGATGTCAAAGCCTACATTACTACATACTTGATAATCACCACAATACTGGATGTCAAAGCCTACATTACTACATACTTGATAATCACCACATTACTGGATGTCAAAGCCTACATTACTGCATACTTGATAATCACCACATTACTGGATGTCAAAGCCTACATTACTACATACTTGATTATCACCTTATTACTGGATGTCAAAGCCTACATTACTGCATACTTGATAATCACCACATTACTGGATGTCAAAGCCTACATTACTACATACTTGATAATCACCACATTACTGGATGTCAAAGCCTACATTACTACATACTTGATAATCACCACATTACTGGATTTCAAAGCCTACATTACTACATACTTGATAATCACCACATTACTGGATGTCAAAGCCTACATTACTGCATACTTGATAATCACCACATTACTGGATGTCAAAGCCTACATTACTACATACTTGATAATCACCACATTACTGGATGTCAAAGCCTACATTACTACGTACTTGATAATCACCTTATTACTGGATGTCAAAGCCTACATTACTACATACTTGATAATCACCACATTACTGGATGTCAAAGCCTACATTACTACATACTTGATAATCACCACATTACTGTATGTCAAAGCCTACATTACTACATACTTGATAATCACCACATTACTGGATGTCAAAGCCTACATTACTACATACTTGATAATCACTTATTACTGGATGTCAAAGCCTACATTACTACATACTTGATAATCACCACATTACTGGATGTCAAAGCCTACATTACTACATACTTGATAATCACCACATTACTGGATGTCAAAGCCTACATAACTACAAACTTGATAATCACCACATTACTGGATGTCAAAGCCTACATTACTACATACTTGATAATCACCACATTACTGGATGTCAAAGCCTACATTACTACAAACTTGATAATCACCACATTACTGGATGTCAAAGCCTACATTACTGCATACTTGATAATCACCTTATTACTGGATGTCAAACCCTACATTACTGCATACTTGATAATCACCACATTACTGGATGTCAAAGCCTACATAACTACAAACTTGATAATCACCACATTACTGGATGTCAAAGCCTACATTACTACATACTTGATAATCACCACATTACTGGATGTCAAAGCCTACATTACTACAAACTTGATAATCACCACATTACTGGATGTCAAAGCCTACATTACTGCATACTTGATAATCACCTTATTACTGGATGTCAAACCCTACATTACTGCATACTTGATAATCAACACATTACTGGATGTCAAAGCCTACATTACTACATACTTGATAATCGCCACATTACTGGATGTCAAAGCCTACATTACTGCATACTTGATAATCACCACATTACTGGATGTCAAAGCCTACATTACTACATACTTGATAATCACCACATTACTGGATGTCAAAGCCTACATTACTACATACTTGATAATCACCACATTACTGGATGTCAAAGCCTTCATTACTACATACTTGATAATCACCACATTACTGGATGTCAAAGCCTACATTACTGCATACTTGATAATCACCACATTACTGGATGTCAAAGCCTACATTACTACATACTTGATAATCACCACATTACTGGATGTCAAAGCCTACATTACTACATACTTGATAATCACCACATTACTGGATGTAAAAGCCTACATTACTACATACTTGATAATCACCACATTACTGGATGTCAAAGCCTACATTACTACATACTTGATAATCACCACATTACTGGATGTCAAAGCCTACATTACTACATACTTGATAATCACCACATTACTGGATGTCAAAGCCTACATTACTACATACTTGATAATCACCACATTACTGGATGTCAAAGCCTACATTACTGCATACTTGATAATCACCACATTACTGGATGTCAAAGCCTTCATTATTACATACTTGATAATCACCTTATTACTGGATGTCAAAGCCTACATTACTACATACTTGATAATCACCACATTACTGGATGTCAAAGCCTACATTACTACATACATGATAATCACCACATTACCGGATGTCAAAGCCTACATTACTACATACTTGATAATCACCACATTACCGGATGTCAAAGCCTACATTACTGCATACTTGATAATCACCACATTACTGGATATCAAAGCCTACATTACTGCATACTTGATAATCACCACATTACTGGATGTCAAAGCCTACATTACAACATACTTGATAATCACCACATTACTGGATGTCAAAGCCTACATTACTGCATACTTGATAATCACCACATTACTGGATGTCAAAGCCTACATTACTGCATACTTGATAATCACCACATTACTGGATGTCAAAGCCTACATTACTACATACTTGATAATCACCACATTACTGGATGTCAAAGCCTACATTACTGCATACTTGATAATCACCACATTACTGGATGTAAAAGCCTACATTACTACATTCTTGATAATCACCACATTACTGGATGTCAAAGCCTACATTACTGCATACTTGATAATCACCACATTACTGGATGTCAAAGCCTACATTACTGCATACTTGATAATCACCACATTACTGGATGTCAAAGCCTACATTACTACATACTTGATAATCACCACATTACTGGATGTCAAAGCCTACATTACTACATACTTGATAATCACCACATTACTGGATGTCAAAGCCTACATTACTACATACTTGATAATCACCTTATTACTGGATATCAAAGCCTACATTACTACATACTTGATAATCACCTTATTACTGGATGTCAAAGCCTACATTACTGCATACTTGATAATCACCACATTACTGGATGTCAAAGCCTACATTACTACATACTTGATAATCACCACATTACTGGATGTCAAAGCCTACATTACTGCATACTTGATAATCACCACATTACTGGATGTCAAAGCCTACATTACTGCATACTTGATAATCACCACATTACTGGATGTCAAAGCCTACATTACTGCATACTTGATAATCACCACATTACTGGATGTCAAAGCCTAAATTACTGCATACTTGATAATCACCACATTACTGGATATCAAAGCCTACATTACTGCATACTTGATAATCACCACATTACTGGATGTCAAAGCCTACATTACTACATACTTGATAATCACCACATTACTGGATGTCAAAGCCTACATTACTACATACTTGATAATCACCACATTACTGGATGTCAAAGCCTACATTACTACATACTTGATAATCACCACATTACTGGATGTCAAAGCCTACATTACTGCATACTTGATAATCACCACATTACTAAATGTCAAAGCCTACATTACTACATACTTGATAATCACCTTATTACTGGATGTCAAAGCCTACATTACTACATACTTGATAATCACCACATTACTGGATGTCAAAGCCTACATTACTACATACTTGATAATCACCACATTACTGGATGTCAAAGCCTACATTACTACATACTTGATAATCACTACATTACTGGATGTCAAAGCCTACATTACTGCATACTTGATAATCACCACATTACTAGATGTCAAAGCCTACATTACTACATACTTGATAATCACCACATTACTGGATGTCAAAGCCTACATTACTGCTTACTTGATAATCACCACATTACTGGATGTCAAAGCCTACATTACTGCATACTTGATAATCACCACATTACTGGATGTCAAAGCCTACATTACTGCATACTTGATAATCACCACATTACTGGATGTCAAAGCCTACATTACTACATACTTGATAATCACCACATTACTGGATGTCAAAGCCTACATTACTACATACTTGATAATCACCACATTACTGGATGTCAAAGCCTACATTACTACATACTTGTTAATCACCACATTACTGGATGTCAAAGCCTACATTACTGCATACTTGATAATCACCACATTACTGGATGTCAAAGCCTACATTACTACATACTTGATAATCACCACATTACTGGATGTCAAAGCCTACATTACTACATACTTGATAATCACCTTATTACTGGATGTCAAAGCCTACATTACTGCATACTTGATAATCACCACATTACTGGATGTCAAAGCCTACATTACTACATACTTGATAATCACCTTATTACTGGATGTCAAAGCCTACATTACTGCATACTTGATAATCACCACATTACTGGATGTCAAAGCCTACATTACTACATACTTGATAATCACCACATTACTGGATGTCAAAGCCTACATTACTACATACTTGATAATCACCTTATTACTGGATGTCAAAGCCTACATTATTACATACTTGATAATCACCACATTACTGGATGTCAAAGCCTACATTACTACATACTTGATAATCACCACATTACGTGATGTCAAAGCCTACATTACTACATACTTGATAATCACCACATTACTGGATGTCAAAGCCTACATTACTACATACTTGATAATCACCACATTACTGGATGTCAAAGCCTACATTACTACATACTTGATAATCACCACATTACTGGATGTCAAAGCCTACATTACTACATACTTGATAATCACCACATTACTGGATGTCAAAGCCTACATTACTACATACTTGATAATCACCACATTACTGGATGTCAAAGCCTACATTACTACATACTTGATAATCACCTTATTACTGGATGTCAAAGCCTACATTACTGCATACTTGATAATCACCACATTACTGGATGTCAAAGCCTACATTACTACATACTTGATAATCACCACATTACTGGATGTCAAAGCCTACATTACTGCATACTTGATAATCACCACATTACTGGATGTCAAAGCCTACATTACTGCATACTTGATAATCACCACATTACTGGATGTCAAAGCCTAAATTACTGCATACTTGATAATCACCACATTACTGGATATCAAAGCCTACATTACTGCATACTTGATAATCACCACATTACTGGATGTCAAAGCCTACATTACTACATACTTGATAATCACCACATTACTGGATGTCAAAGCCTACATTACTACATACTTGATAATCACCACATTACTGGATGTCAAAGCCTACATTACTACATACTTGATAATCACCACATTACTGGATGTCAAAGCCTACATTACTGCATACTTGATAATCACCACATTACTAAATGTCAAAGCCTACATTACTACATACTTGATAATCACCTTATTACTGGATGTCAAAGCCTACATTACTACATACTTGATAATCACCACATTACTGGATGTCAAAGCCTACATTACTACATACTTGATAATCACCACATTACTGGATGTCAAAGCCTACATTACTACATACTTGATAATCACTACATTACTGGATGTCAAAGCCTACATTACTGCATACTTGATAATCACCACATTACTAGATGTCAAAGCCTACATTACTACATACTTGATAATCACCACATTACTGGATGTCAAAGCCTACATTACTGCATACTTGATAATCACCACATTACTGGATGTCAAAGCCTACATTACTGCATACTTGATAATCACCACATTACTGGATGTCAAAGCCTACATTACTGCATACTTGATAATCACCACATTACTGGATGTCAAAGCCTACATTACTACATACTTGATAATCACCACATTACTGGATGTCAAAGCCTACATTACTACATACTTGATAATCACCACATTACTGGATGTCAAAGCCTACATTACTACATACTTGTTAATCACCACATTACTGGATGTCAAAGCCTACATTACTGCATACTTGATAATCACCACATTACTGGATGTCAAAGCCTACATTACTACGTACTTGATAATCACCTTATTACTGGATGTCAAAGCCTACATTACTACATACTTGATAATCACCACATTACTGGATGTCAAAGCCTACATTACTACATACTTGATAATCACCACATTACTGTATGTCAAAGCCTACATTACTACATACTTGATAATCACCACATTACTGGATGTCAAAGCCTACATTACTACATACTTGATAATCACTTATTACTGGATGTCAAAGCCTACATTACTACATACTTGATAATCACCACATTACTGGATGTCAAAGCCTACATTACTACATACTTGATAATCACCACATTACTGGATGTCAAAGCCTACATAACTACAAACTTGATAATCACCACATTACTGGATGTCAAAGCCTACATTACTACATACTTGATAATCACCACATTACTGGATGTCAAAGCCTACATTACTACAAACTTGATAATCACCACATTACTGGATGTCAAAGCCTACATTACTGCATACTTGATAATCACCACATTACTGGAAGTCAAAGCCTACATTACTGCATACTTGATAATCACCACATTACTGGATGTCAAAGCCTACATTACTGCATACTTGATAATCACCACATTACTGGATGTCAAAGCCTACATTACTACATACTTGATAATCACCTTATTATTGGATGTCAAAGCCTACATTACTACATACTTGATAATCACCACATTACTGGATGTCAAAGCCTACATTACTACATACTTGATAATCACCACATTACTGGATGTCAAAGCCTACATTACTGCATACTTGATAATCACCACATTACTGGATGTCAAAGCCTACATTACTACATACTTGAATATCACCTTATTACTGGATGTCAAAGCCTACATTACTACATACTTGATAATCACCACATTACTGGATGTCAAAGCCTACATTACTACATACTTGATAATCACCACAATACTGGATGTCAAAGCCTACATTACTACATACTTGATAATCACCACATTACTGGATGTCAAAGCCTACATTACTGCATACTTGATAATCACCACATTACTGGATGTCAAAGCCTACATTACTACATACTTGATTATCACCTTATTACTGGATGTCAAAGCCTACATTACTGCATACTTGATAATCACCACATTACTGGATGTCAAAGCCTACATTACTACATACTTGATAATCACCACATTACTGGATGTCAAAGCCTACATTACTACATACTTGATAATCACCACATTACTGGATTTCAAAGCCTACATTACTACATACTTGATAATCACCACATTACTGGATGTCAAAGCCTACATTACTGCATACTTGATAATCACCACATTACTGGATGTCAAAGCCTACATTACTACATACTTGATAATCACCACATTACTGGATGTCAAAGCCTACATTACTACGTACTTGATAATCACCTTATTACTGGATGTCAAAGCCTACATTACTACATACTTGATAATCACCACATTACTGGATGTCAAAGCCTACATTACTACATACTTGATAATCACCACATTACTGTATGTCAAAGCCTACATTACTACATACTTGATAATCACCACATTACTGGATGTCAAAGCCTACATTACTACATACTTGATAATCACTTATTACTGGATGTCAAAGCCTACATTACTACATACTTGATAATCACCACATTACTGGATGTCAAAGCCTACATTACTACATACTTGATAATCACCACATTACTGGATGTCAAAGCCTACATAACTACAAACTTGATAATCACCACATTACTGGATGTCAAAGCCTACATTACTACATACTTGATAATCACCACATTACTGGATGTCAAAGCCTACATTACTACAAACTTGATAATCACCACATTACTGGATGTCAAAGCCTACATTACTGCATACTTGATAATCACCTTATTACTGGATGTCAAACCCTACATTACTGCATACTTGATAATCACCACATTACTGGATGTCAAAGCCTACATAACTACAAACTTGATAATCACCACATTACTGGATGTCAAAGCCTACATTACTACATACTTGATAATCACCACATTACTGGATGTCAAAGCCTACATTACTACAAACTTGATAATCACCACATTACTGGATGTCAAAGCCTACATTACTGCATACTTGATAATCACCTTATTACTGGATGTCAAACCCTACATTACTGCATACTTGATAATCAACACATTACTGGATGTCAAAGCCTACATTACTACATACTTGATAATCGCCACATTACTGGATGTCAAAGCCTACATTACTGCATACTTGATAATCACCACATTACTGGATGTCAAAGCCTACATTACTACATACTTGATAATCACCACATTACTGGATGTCAAAGCCTACATTACTACATACTTGATAATCACCACATTACTGGATGTCAAAGCCTACATTACTACATACTTGATAATCACCACATTACTGGATGTCAAAGCCTACATTACTGCATACTTGATAATCACCACATTACTGGATGTCAAAGCCTACATTACTACATACTTGATAATCACCACATTACTGGATGTCAAAGCCTACATTACTACATACTTGATAATCACCACATTACTGGATGTAAAAGCCTACATTACTACATACTTGATAATCACCACATTACTGGATGTCAAAGCCTACATTACTACATACTTGATAATCACCACATTACTGGATGTCAAAGCCTACATTACTACATACTTGATAATCACCACATTACTGGATGTCAAAGCCTACATTACTACATACTTGATAATCACCACATTACTGGATGTCAAAGCCTACATTACTGCATACTTGATAATCACCACATTACTGGATGTCAAAGCCTTCATTATTACATACTTGATAATCACCTTATTACTGGATGTCAAAGCCTACATTACTACATACTTGATAATCACCACATTACTGGATGTCAAAGCCTACATTACTACATACATGATAATCACCACATTACCGGATGTCAAAGCCTACATTACTACATACTTGATAATCACCACATTACCGGATGTCAAAGCCTACATTACTGCATACTTGATAATCACCACATTACTGGATGTCAAAGCCTACATTACTGCATACTTGATAATCACCACATTACTGGATGTCAAAGCCTACATTACTACATACTTGATAATCACCACATTACTGGATGTCAAAGCCTACATTACTGCATACTTGATAATCACCACATTACTGGATGTCAAAGCCTACATTACTGCATACTTGATAATCACCACATTACTGGATGTCAAAGCCTACATTACTACATACTTGATAATCACCACATTACTGGATGTCAAAGCCTACATTACTGCATACTTGATAATCACCACATTACTGGATGTAAAAGCCTACATTACTACATTCTTGATAATCACCACATTACTGGATGTCAAAGCCTACATTACTGCATACTTGATAATCACCACATTACTGGATGTCAAAGCCTACATTACTGCATACTTGATAATCACCACATTACTGGATGTCAAAGCCTACATTACTACATACTTGATAATCACCACATTACTGGATGTC
This sequence comes from Leuctra nigra, assembly GCA_934045905.1. NCBI lineage: Eukaryota > Metazoa > Arthropoda > Insecta > Plecoptera > Leuctridae > Leuctra > Leuctra nigra. Next base: position 4,457,172 of record OW203772.1, read on the forward strand.
AAAGCCTACATTACTACATACTTGATAATCACCACATTACTGGATGTCAAAGCCTACATTACTACATACTTGATAATCACCTTATTACTGGATATCAAAGCCTACATTACTACATACTTGATAATCACCTTATTACTGGATGTCAAAGCCTACATTACTGCATACTTGATAATCACCACATTACTGGATGTCAAAGCCTACATTACTACATACTTGATAATCACCACATTACTGGATGTCAAAGCCTACATTACTGCATAATTGATAATCACCACATTACTGGATGTCAAAGCCTACATTACTGCATACTTGATAATCACCACATTACTGGATGTCAAAGCCTAAATTACTGCATACTTGATAATCACCACATTACTGGATATCAAAGCCTACATTACTGCATACTTGATAATCACCACATTACTGGATGTCAAAGCCTACATTACTACATACTTGATAATCACCACATTACTGGATGTCAAAGCCTACATTACTACATACTTGATAATCACCACATTACTGGATGTCAAAGCCTACATTACTACATACTTGATAATCACCACATTACTGGATGTCAAAGCCTACATTACTGCATACTTGATAATCACCACATTACTAAATGTCAAAGCCTACATTACTACATACTTGATAATCACCTTATTACTGGATGTCAAAGCCTACATTACTACATACTTGATAATCACCACATTACTGGATGTCAAAGCCTACATTACTACATACTTGATAATCACCACATTACTGGATGTCAAAGCCTACATTACTACATACTTGATAATCACTACATTACTGGATGTCAAAGCCTACATTACTGCATACTTGATAATCACCACATTACTAGATGTCAAAGCCTACATTACTACATACTTGATTATCACCACATTACTGGATGTCAAAGCCTACATTACTGCTTACTTGATAATCACCACATTACTGGATGTCAAAGCCTACATTACTGCATACTTGATAATCACCACATTACTGGATGTCAAAGCCTACATTACTGCATACTTGATAATCACCACATTACTGGATGTCAAAGCCTACATTACTACATACTTGATAATCACCACATTACTGGATGTCAAAGCCTACATTACTACATACTTGATAATCACCACATTACTGGATGTCAAAGCCTACATTACTACATACTTGTTAATCACCACATTACTGGATGTCAAAGCCTACATTACTGCATACTTGATAATCACCACATTACTGGATGTCAAAGCCTACATTACTACATACTTGATAATCACCACATTACTGGATGTCAAAGCCTACATTACTACATACTTGATAATCACCTTATTACTGGATGTCAAAGCCTACATTACTGCATACTTGATAATCACCACATTACTGGATGTCAAAGCCTACATTACTACATACTTGATAATCACCACATTACTGGATGTCAAAGCCTACATTACTACATACTTGATAATCACCTTATTACTGGATGTCAAAGCCTACATTATTACATACTTGATAATCACTACATTACTGGATGTCAAAGCCTACATTACTACATACTTGATAATCACCACATTACTGGATGTCAAAGCCAACATTACTACATACTTGATAATCACCACATTACTGGATGTCAAAGCCTACATTACTACATACTTGATAATCACCTTATTACTGGATGTCAAAGCCTACATTACTACATACTTGATAATCACCACATTACGTGATGTCAAAGCCTACATTACTACATACTTGATAATCACCACATTACTGGATGTCAAAGCCTACATTACTACATACTTGATAATCACCACATTACTGGATGTCAAAGCCTACATTACTACATACTTGATAATCACCACATTACTGGATGTCAAAGCCTACATTACTACATACTTGATAATCACCACATTACTGGATGTCAAAGCCTACATTACTACATACTTGATAATCACCACATTACTGGATGTCAAAGCCTACATTACTACATACTTGATAATCACCTTATTACTGGATGTCAAAGCCTACATTACTGCATACTTGATAATCACCACATTACTGGATGTCAAAGCCTACATTACTACATACTTGATAATCACCACATTACTGGATGTCAAAGCCTACATTACTGCATACTTGATAATCACCACATTACTGGATGTCAAAGCCTACATTACTGCATACTTGATAATCACCACATTACTGGATGTCAAAGCCTAAATTACTGCATACTTGATAATCACCACATTACTGGATATCAAAGCCTACATTACTGCATACTTGATAATCACCACATTACTGGATGTCAAAGCCTACATTACTACATACTTGATAATCACCACATTACTGGATGTCAAAGCCTACATTACTACATACTTGATAATCACCACATTACTGGATGTCAAAGCCTACATTACTACATACTTGATAATCACCACATTACTGGATGTCAAAGCCTACATTACTGCATACTTGATAATCACCACATTACTAAATGTCAAAGCCTACATTACTACATACTTGATAATCACCTTATTACTGGATGTCAAAGCCTACATTACTACATACTTGATAATCACCACATTACTGGATGTCAAAGCCTACATTACTACATACTTGATAATCACCACATTACTGGATGTCAAAGCCTACATTACTACATACTTGATAATCACTACATTACTGGATGTCAAAGCCTACATTACTGCATACTTGATAATCACCACATTACTAGATGTCAAAGCCTACTTTACTACATACTTGATAATCACCACATTACTGGATGTCAAAGCCTACATTACTGCATACTTGATAATCACCACATTACTGGATGTCAAAGCCTACATTACTGCATACTTGATAATCACCACATTACTGGATGTCAAAGCCTACATTACTGCATACTTGATAATCACCACATTACTGGATGTCAAAGCCTACATTACTACATACTTGATAATCACCACATTACTGGATGTCAAAGCCTACATTACTACATACTTGATAATCACCACATTACTGGATGTCAAAGCCTACATTACTACATACTTGTTAATCACCACATTACTGGATGTCAAAGCCTACATTACTGCATACTTGATAATCACCACATTACTGGATGTCAAAGCCTACATTACTACATACTTGATAATCACCACATTACTGGATGTCAAAGCCTACATTACTACATACTTGATAATCACCTTATTACTGGATGTCAAAGCCTACATTACTGCATACTTGATAATCACCACATTACTGGATGTCAAAGCCTACATTACTACATACTTGATAATCACCACATTACTGGATGTCAAAGCCTACATTACTACATACTTGATAATCACCTTATTACTGGATGTCAAAGCCTACATTATTACATACTTGATAATCACCACATTACTGGATGTCAAAGCCTACATTACTACATACTTGATAATCACCACATTACTGGATGTCAAAGCCAACAATACTACATACTTGATAATCACCACATTACTGGATGTCAAAGCCTACATTACTACATACTTGATAATCACCTTATTACTGGATGTCAAAGCCTACATTACTACATACTTGATAATCACCACATTACGTGATGTCAAAGCCTACATTACTACATACTTGATAATCACCTTATTACTGGATGTCAAAGCCTACATTACTGCATACTTGATAATCACCACATTACTGGATGTCAAAGCCTACATTACTGCATACTTGATAATCACCACATTACTGGATGTCAAAGCCTACATTACTGCATACTTGATAATCACCACATTACTGGAAGTCAAAGCCTACATTACTGCATACTTGATAATCACCACATTACTGGATGTCAAAGCCTACATTACTGCATACTTGATAATCACCACATTACTGGATGTCAAAGCCTACATTACTACATACTTGATAATCACCTTATTACTGGATGTCAAAGCCTACATTACTACATACTTGATAATCACCACATTACTGGATGTCAAAGCCTACATTACTACATACTTGATAATCACCACATTACTGGATGTCAAAGCCTACATTACTGCATACTTGATAATCACCACATTACTGGATGTCAAAGCCTACATTACTACATACTTGAATATCACCTTATTACTGGATGTCAAAGCCTACATTACTACATACTTGATAATCACCACATTACTGGATGTCAAAGCCTACATTACTACATACTTGATAATCACCACAATACTGGATGTCAAAGCCTACATTACTACATACTTGATAATCACCACATTACTGGATGTCAAAGCCTACATTACTGCATACTTGATAATCACCACATTACTGGATGTCAAAGCCTACATTACTACATACTTGATAATCACCACATTACTGGATGTCAAAGCCTACATTACTACATACTTGATAATCACCTTATTACTGGATGTCAAAGCCTACATTACTACATACTTGATAATCACCACATTACTGGATGTCAAAGCCAACATTACTACATACTTGATAATCACCACATTACTGGATGTCAAAGCCTACATTACTACATACTTGATAATCACCTTATTACTGGATGTCAAAGCCTACATTACTACATACTTGATAATCACCACATTACGTGATGTCAAAGCCTACATTACTACATACTTGATAATCACCACATTACTGGATGTCAAAGCCTACATTACTACATACTTGATAATCACCACATTACTGGATGTCAAAGCCTACATTACTACATACTTGATAATCACCACATTACTGGATGTCAAAGCCTACATTACTACATACTTGATAATCACCACATTACTGGATGTCAAAGCCTACATTACTACATACTTGATAATCACCACATTACTGGATGTCAAAGCCTACATTACTCCATACTTGATAATCACCTTATTACTGGATGTCAAAGCCTACATTACTACATACTTGATAATCACCTTATTACTGGATGTCAAAGCCTACATTACTGCATACTTGATAATCACCACATTACTGGATGTCAAAGCCTACATTACTGCATACTTGATAATCACCACATTACTGGATGTCAAAGCCTACATTACTGCATACTTGATAATCACCACATTACTGGAAGTCAAAGCCTACATTACTGCATACTTGATAATCACCACATTACTGGATGTCAAAGCCTACATTACTGCATACTTGATAATCACCACATTACTGGATGTCAAAGCCTACATTACTACATACTTGATAATCACCTTATTACTGGATGTCAAAGCCTACATTACTACATACTTGATAATCACCACATTACTGGATGTCAAAGCCTACATTACTACATACTTGATAATCACCACATTACTGGATGTCAAAGCCTACATTACTGCATACTTGATAATCACCACATTACTGGATGTCAAAGCCTACATTACTACATACTTGAATATCACCTTATTACTGGATGTCAAAGCCTACATTACTACATACTTGATAATCACCACATTACTGGATGTCAAAGCCTACATTACTACATACTTGATAATCACCACAATACTGGATGTCAAAGCCTACATTACTACATACTTGATAATCACCACATTACTGGATGTCAAAGCCTACATTACTGCATACTTGATAATCACCACATTACTGGATGTCAAAGCCTACATTACTACATACTTGATTATCACCTTATTACTGGATGTCAAAGCCTACATTACTGCATACTTGATAATCACCACATTACTGGATGTCAAAGCCTACATTACTACATACTTGATAATCACCACATTACTGGATGTCAAAGCCTACATTACTACATACTTGATAATCACCACATTACTGGATTTCAAAGCCTACATTACTACATACTTGATAATCACCACATTACTGGATGTCAAAGCCTACATTACTGCATACTTGATAATCACCACATTACTGGATGTCAAAGCCTACATTACTACATACTTGATAATCACCACATTACTGGATGTCAAAGCCTACATTACTACGTACTTGATAATCACCTTATTACTGGATGTCAAAGCCTACATTACTACATACTTGATAATCACCACATTACTGGATGTCAAAGCCTACATTACTACATACTTGATAATCACCACATTACTGTATGTCAAAGCCTACATTACTACATACTTGATAATCACCACATTACTGGATGTCAAAGCCTACATTACTACATACTTGATAATCACTTATTACTGGATGTCAAAGCCTACATTACTACATACTTGATAATCACCACATTACTGGATGTCAAAGCCTACATTACTACATACTTGATAATAACCACATTACTGGATGTCAAAGCCTACATAACTACAAACTTGATAATCACCACATTACTGGATGTCAAAGCCTACATTACTACATACTTGATAATCACCACATTACTGGATGTCAAAGCCTACATTACTACAAACTTGATAATCACCACATTACTGGATGTCAAAGCCTACATTACTGCATACTTGATAATCACCTTATTACTGGATGTCAAACCCTACATTACTGCATACTTGATAATCAACACATTACTGGATGTCCAAGCCTACATTACTACATACTTGATAATCGCCACATTACTGGATGTCAAAGCCTACATTACTGCATACTTGATAATCACCACATTACTGGATGTCAAAGCCTACATTACTACATACTTGATAATCACCACATTACTGGATGTCAAAGCCTACATTACTACATACTTGATAATCACCACATTACTGGATGTCAAAGCCTACATTACTGCATACTTGATAATCACCACATTACTGGATGTCAAAGCCTACATTACTACATACTTGATAATCACCACATTACTGGATGTCAAAGCCTACATTACTACATACTTGATAATCACCACATTACTGGATGTAAAAGCCTACATTACTACATACTTGATAATCACCACATTACTGGATGTCAAAGCCTACATTACTACATACTTGATAATCACCACATTACTGGATGTCAAAGCCTACATTACTACATACTTGATAATCACCACATTACTGGATGTCAAAGCCTACATTACTACATACTTGATAATCACCACATTACTGGATGTCAAAGCCTGCATTACTGCATACTTGATAATCACCACATTACTGGATGTCAAAGCCTTCATTATTACATACTTGATAATCACCTTATTACTGGATGTCAAAGCCTACATTACTACATACTTGATAATCACCACATTACTGGATGTCAAAGCCTACATTACTACATACATGATAATCACCACATTACCGGATGTCAAAGCCTACATTACTACATACTTGATAATCACCACATTACCGGATGTCAAAGCCTACATTACTGCATACTTGATAATCACCACATTACTGGATGTCAAAGCCTACATTACTGCATACTTGATAATCACCACATTACTGGATGTCAAAGCCTACATTACTACATACTTGATAATCACCACATTACGTGATGTCAAAGCCTACATTACTGCATACTTGATAATCACCACATTACTGGATGTCAAAGCCTACATTACTGCATACTTGATAATCACCACATTACTGGATGTCAAAGCCTACATTACTACATACTTGATAATCACCACATTACTGGATGTCAAAGCCTACATTACTGCATACTTGATAATCACCACATTACTGGATGTAAAAGCCTACATTACTACATTCTTGATAATCACCACATTACTGGATGTCAAAGCCTACATTACTGCATACTTGATAATCACCACATTACTGGATGTCAAAGCCTACATTACTGCATACTTGATAATCACCACATTACTGGATGTCAAAGCCTACATTACTACATACTTGATAATCACCACATTACTGGATGTCAAAGCCTACATTACTGCATACTTGATAATCACCACATTACTGGATGTCAAAGCCTACATTACTGCATACTTGATAATCACCACATTACTGGATGTCAAAGCCTACATTACTGCATACTTGATAATCACCACATTACTGGATGTCAAAGCCTACATTACTACATACTTGATAATCACCACATTACTGGATGTCAAAGCCTACATTACTGAAGAATTATGAACATTCCCTGGGTATTTAACCAATGACTAAAAATGCAATTTAGATAAACATATTCAAGTTGAAATACCTGTAAATTACTGACTCTAATGAAATACTAAACATGATTTTACACAACAGTCAACAAGATTAATGAAGACTTGCAAAACAATCTTATTTAACAAAAAGTTACACATACCTTTAATTAATTAGGTTACCCAAGGAATTCTAAACACTTCTTATGAAGCAACAACCAAAATGGTCTGCTTGCTCCTCACACTACCTTATAATTTATAGCATGGTCTGGTATATAAATCCCTGCAAAGTTTTAAAAATTAGAACTCGATACTTTGTGAAAAACATACTATAATGTGTAACAAAAGTTGCTAAAACTGTAACATGAGTCACATGGAATTATCCAATTGGAGAAAAGTTAGGAGTAGAGAGAAATTATAAGAGTGGAAAAGCGAGGTTGAAATGGTTTAGAAGAGTAACAGTGATGGGCAGTGTCTGTGATACAAGTATCACTAGGAAAACGCTCAGTGTAACGCGTTGATAAGCGAGCACCGATGCGCGCTATACCTCTAATACCAACGCACCACTTGAAATAAATTGTAATACTGTTAACAAATTTATTTTACTCTAGCAAAGATTTAGCGCAATATAAGAATCAAAAATGAATTCCCATAAATTTTTTTTTATATGAAATCCATTTATGATGTCAAAAATATCGAAATCGCCTTACTTGCAATTATTATTTTTTTTTAATATTGACCTGTCTCTCATTTGAATCAAAGGAAAACAACCTCTTTTAATGGTTGAGGGCTGGCTGGTCATTAGCGGAGGGGTGGAGTGGACAGGAAGTGACTTGGGTATTAAACTCAGCAGGATATAGCTATGGGGAAGATGTGTCGGAATCTGTAATAGACTACATTTGAATGAGCAGAGACTTGAAGAAGTTCCTAGTAGATGTGCGAGTGTTCCCGTCAGTAGCATTAAGGTGGCTCATCCAATCGGGCATAGTCTCAGATTTTCATAATTTTTTGTCTACTTATTGATAATCATGCCATACACAATCCTTGAAAAAATTAAACACTTCTCGTGTCTAGTTTCTGAGAAAAATTGAGTTTTCTTCCCCATGTTATCTTATGGCAGACAGGTAAAATCGTGTCACATTTAGGCTAATAATGAAGATCTAATTTTTAGTTTGTCCAAACTTTGTTCAAAAAACTTATTTTCTGATAGATATTTGGACATTCTATTAGGAAAAAAATTAAAAACAATACCAACGTGTGCTATTTTAAAAGTTATAAACAAAAAACGAAATGATTTCCCTATACCTCCTGTGTTAAAGTTTTGTTCAATCTCGAAAGGCAATAAATTGAAACCTCGCTGTAAGACAGGAGTTGCAAGTTAAATTACATTTTATGATTCTCTTATACTTAAATATAGTTGAAATGTTGGAAAAAGTAATTCATGATGGTAATTTCAAAAAAAAAATATTTTGGAATGTTCGATCGGTTGAGCCACGTTAAGGAGTGATCACCGGTTGCTAGTTGGTACTTTCCACATCAAGACACCAAAAATGCTGTGATGCTAGAAAGAACAGGATTAAAGTATGGAGTTTACAAGATCTGGATACGAGGTTAGCCTTCAAGAAGATGATTGAGATAAGAGTACCGACAGGGGAAAGGAAAGGGGTGGAAAAGGAATGGAACGAGTTTAAGACAGCATTTTTGGATGTTGGCGAACAAGTTTGTGGAAGAGAGTGGGAAGAAGAGAAAGAAAGAAACAAGGTGGTGGAATGAGAGAGTAAGGGAGGCAGTCCGGAGGAAGCGGGACGCATGGCAGAGAAACGTATTAAATAGATCCTCAGAGAATGCAGAAGAGTATCGACAGTGTAAAATAAATCCCCATAAAAAAACACTCCGTGTAAAAATACCAGCCAAGTCTCTTCAACTATAAAAAAAATAGAATAAATCTAAAAATTCAGCACTGAAAAGTAGTGATATCAAAAAATGAGCCAAGTCAAAACTTAATTTTAAAAACCAAAATATACTTGGCGCATCGTGTATATAAATAGTATAGAAGCATATGCCAAAAATCAAATGTACCTACCTAAATATATATAATATACCTATAATGCCCTTAAAAACGATGCGCCAAGTATATTTTGGTTTTTAAAATTAAGTTTTGACTTAGCTCATTTTTTGATATCACTACTTTTCAGTGATGAATTTTTAGATTTATTATATTTTTTTTAATCGTTGAAAAGACTTGGCTGGTATTTTTACACGGAGTGTTTTTTTTATGGGGATATCACTTATTTTTTTAGTTTATTTACACAACTTGTAACACACATCGGAGCAACAATGACTAAATACTTTTAAAAAATACGCCATTTCCGAATTGGTTAATACGAAAAATTGTGTTTGGTGCTCAATATACCTAAGCTTAAAGTGATATTCCATGAAGAATTGCGAAAGCTTCGTTCCAATCAGTCCAGCCGTTTTCGAGATATGGTATCACTTCCGGTTTTCAAAATGGCGACTGAAATAACTGCCACCTAGAATTTATTTCTATAAATGTTATGTATCATTATAAGCCTTCTGAATATGTAGTTATTGTAGTAAGAGGTCATTAAAATCTAGATCTTCATTTTCATGACGTCATTTCCGGTTTCGGTAATAGTACATCTCTACTTTAACTATTGATATTCCATAAAGACGACCGTCTGAATCATTTGGCGCTAGTTTCATTCCGATCGGTTTAGCCGTTTTCGAGATATGACGTCACATCCGGTTTCAAAATGGCGACTACCGGTTGGTTTTCTAAAAAGGCACCTCAGACGCCAAAAGTGCACATGTGGTAAAAATTTCAGATCGATCGGCTAAGCCGTTTAGGTTGTGGCGGTGATTGCGGTATTTCCTAACCCTCTGAATCATCATCTAAAGAAGATGAAAGTGATGTAATTTCACTGTTTTCACGGCCCTCTAGCTCGCAAATGGTATAGCCTATTGTTCCCAAATTTGGTATATGTGGTGGGGTGGGCCATAGCTCAAAATTAAGATATTTCACAACAATGTGAGATTTTCCAATTTTATGATCCAGTAGGCCGAAAATGCCATGTTGTTGCTTACAGTAAAAGTAGTTGGTCTGCTCCTCATTTTATTAGGCATTTACGGTATGTTGAGTGAGTGTGAGTGTACAGTACGACTTGGCTGGGTGGAGCGACCGCTCCACTAGATGTGGCCAAGATTGTTCGGGAGGAGAAGAAGAAAGCAATGGACGAACTTGCGAGTTAGCTTGAGAAGGATTTAAAAAAAAAAGATTTTCTCGTGAAACAAGAAAATGATTTACGGTGAAAAGAAAAATAGGAGTTCGAGAAGAAGTCCGAACGATGAAAAATAGCAACGACGAGCTCGTAGTAAATCCAGATGATGAACTCAAAATGTGGAAAGAGTACTTTGAGACCCTTCTCAATGTTCAAACAGGTGCCACAGAACAAGGGAAAGAACAAGAGAGAAGAGCAGAAGGAGAAGGAGGCACAGGAGAGGAGAGAGAGGAAGCAGATGTAAGCGAAATGGAAGTTTGGAAAGCACTGGGAGAGATGAAAAATGGGCTTACTTTTTTTAATGTAGACAATAGGCATACTGGCTTGAGTGACCTTCCCACGAAGACGAACCTAGTGCCCGACAAATAATGTATTACAACTAATTTTTTTGGGACTGAAGGGAGGAAGATGACATGAAGGCAGGGCCGGGCGTTTAGGTACACCCACCCCTCTCTCCAGGTTAAATTTTGCACCCCAGTTTTTCATTTGCCCCCCCCCCCCCCTCCCCCCACCGAATAAAATGTCTGAAATCATCACTGGTCAAGTGGGGTTGTAGAATCACTTATGAGGAAAATACGTTTTCTTCCTTTTATGAGCAATTGTTGGGCCAATTTCGTGATTTATTTGTTTAGTCGTGTGGTATCACTTGATCTTGAATACCCTAATAGTGACAACGGTCATTTTGTAAGAGAATACAATTTTATACAACATGTAATTATCCTTGCAACATGTAATTATTGACGTGTCAAATTGTAACTTATATAGAGTTTGATTCAAGAATCCAAAAGAGTCCGCAAAGCAAAATCCAGAAGATGGACTTCGGGCTTTCTACTTCGAGATACAGAAACGATTATAATAAATATTACTAATACCTACACGTATACAGTACGTTTCCCAAAGAATTTGCAACAGCGAAAAATCTATTTTCCATTTAGAATTCCTATTTTCCACATTAATTTTGGCTAGTTTTCTGGCACTACCTCTTCCTCACCTCATAACAATAGAGGAGCAAAAAAAATCCACATTTCTGAGGGATATACAACGTTTATTGGCTTTTATATTTTGGCATTTGCCCTCAGGCGCTGAAAAGTCCTTGTAGAACGTAGTGTAGGTATATTAAAACCTTCCCTCCTCGTCAACATCCTTCATGCAGTATGCTGCGCTAATCACCTGCGTGTAATCAACAGATTTCTATTTTGTAACTTGACAAGTGTCACAGCACAGGTACCTGTTGATTTTCAAGTGAAATAGATCCCCATAAAAAAACACTCCGTGTAAAAATACCAGCCAAGTCTCTTTAACTATAAAAAAAATAGAAGAAATCTAAAAATTCAGCACTGAAAAGTAGTGATATCAAAAAATTGGCCAAGTCAAACTTAATTTGAAAAACCAAAATATACTTGGCGCATCGGGTATTAATCTAGTATAGAAGTATATGCCAAAAATCATATGATGCTTTATCGATCTGTCACCTCAGAATTTTTCTCCGAGGTTAAATTGCAGCGTAATAATTGTTCAAACATGTAATGCATCAGCCAATCAGAGGACAGAAGGCTACAGTATAAGCCGTATTTGCTTCATCCGGAAAGTTATTTTATAATTATTTAGACACAAAAAATACATTTCTGAGGTGACAGATCGAATAAGCATAATCTTTTCTATACTCATTACAATTTTTATGGTTCTATGTTAAATAGTGTATGAAGTAGAGGTATCCAAACTCTACAGGTACCTTATGGAGAATTGAATTGCTACACCCTTCCTCAAGTACACATTTCTACCACCAGAGTGCAGAGAGGAAGCTTGATTTAGCGAATACTTATGTTTTCCTTATTTTCGCTTTAAATTATCTAAACACATCCATAGCGTGACTATACAGATTGGGTAGGCAAGATAGTGGAACGAAGAACAGCGTTGTACAACACTGGGCCAGCAATGGTTTTGCATGTTTCCGATAGAGTTGTTTCGCAACGCAAGAAACATGCACTCCTGTTGATACCAGCCCAGCATTGTTGAGTGCACTCCTTGTGTGTATACAAGAAACATGCACGTCGGTAGACACTGGCCCGGTGTCGTTGCGCGTGTAGTTTTTCGGTATACAAGAAACATGCACGTCGGTAGACACTGGCCCGTCATTGATGCGCGTGTAGTTTTTGGTATACAAGAAACATGCACGTCGGTAGACACTGGCCCGGCATTGTTGCGCGTGCAGCTTATGGTATGCAAGAAACATACACGTCGGTAGACACTGGCCCGGTATTGTTGCGCGTGCAGCTTTTGGTATGCAAGAAACATACACATCGGTAGACACTGGCCCGGTATTGTTGCGCGTGCAGCTTTTGGTATGCAAGAAACATACACATCGGTAGACACTGGCCCGGTATTGTTGCGCGTGCAGCTTTTGGTATGCAAGAAATATACACGTCGGTAGACACTAGTCCGGTATTGTTGCGCGTGCAGCTTTTGGTATGCAAGAAATATACACGTCGGTAGACACTGGCCCGGTATTGTTGCGCGTGCAGCATTTGGTATGCAAGAAACATACACGTCGGTAGACACTGGCCCGCTATTGTCGCTCGTGCAAATAAATTGCAGTGTTGTACGCGGGTACAGGCCCAGCATACAAAAGGTACACTCTTTGAAAGTGCAATTTATGTGTGTAGACGAACAGATAGCTTTCTTGTATCAACCGTACAACGCCCAACACTTTCCTTGCACATGATGCGTCGGGAAGGCACAATTAATGTACAAAGCGTGCAGTGCTGTGTTTGCTGGGTATTGTATAGACGTTGGTTGCCGGCGATGTCTACTGCCTCGTCGATGGGGATGTTTGTGAACAGCGAGACGATGTCAAAGCTGACTAGATCGCCCGGGGCGAGCCGGAGGTCGTGCAGGAGGCTGACGAAGTGTGTCGCGTTCTTGATGTAGGATGGAGCTTTCTCGGAGTCCGGCTGTAGACGCTTAGCAAGGTGTTTTGCTAGAGCTTGCGTCGGAGAGCGTACCGCGCTGCCATCTTATTTGAAGATGATGACGATCAAACTAGCGAGTATGACATCGTTACTTTCACAGAGCATTGGCTAAGTGAGGCAGAGGCAAATATGATGCAATTGCATAAGTATAGAATGAGTGACTCATATACCAGAACTTGTCATATAGGAGGGGGAACGATAATATATGTGCGAAACAACCATAAAGCACTGAAAAGAGCGGAATTTCAAAATTTGAATTCTGATAAACATTTCGAGTGTTCAATTGTAGAAATAAATGAAATAAACAATGTATGCTGCGAACATATTATCATTATAACGGTGTACAGAGCCCCGACAGGTATATTTGACGTATTTCTTGATAGTCTCTCGAAAATATTGGATGTTATTAGCAACGAGAGAAAACACATCATTATCACCGGGGATTTTAATATAGACTTTGTGAAAGAGTCAAAAGAGCTGAATGACCTTAGCACTGTAATCAATTCATATAACATTCAAGCACTAATAATGTCACGATATTAATCGTTCTCGTTGGGATCTTGATACTTATAGTTATAGGGGGGGAGGGTTGTAGCTAGATGTAGAAGAAATACATGTAAATGTAGAGCAATTTATTATTAAGGTATAAAATACGGAAAGGGTTACAATGGTGTAGTGAATCTACAAGGGTAAAACTGTCACTTATCTCATTGGCCACGTGGTCCCGCGTCCGTCCCGCGCCTCGCGGTTGTCCTGCGTCCCGCCCGTGGAGTCCTCCAGGTGTTGTCTTGGCTAGATCTTGTCGCCGACTCCCCGACTATCACCTCTTGGTTCGGTGGCTATCAATACCGCTGACCAGGCATGAACAAAGTGCACTGGCAGCTACACAGTCCCTGATGGTTATGCAACCAATCATGCAGGGATGGATCGCGGGTTGCGAAACCACGATGTATCGTGACACTCCCCCTTCAATACAGAAATCGTCCCGATTTCCAGAGCCAAGTCCCGATGTTGTAGGACTTGCCCTGTCTTGAAGCGGAAGAAGGAAGTGCCCGATTCTGCGTCATCGTACGCGGTCCAGAAGTTTTCAAATGTCAAAAATTATCGCGACACTCCCCCTTCAGAGCAGAAATCGTCCCGATTTCCAGAGTGTTAAATGACTTTGCTCTCGGCTGAAGTGGGCTGAGGGAGTGCCTGATTCCGCTGCATCTGCAACGCGATCCAGGACTGTGTAACCGAACCAAAGGTCATGTTTCTTCATTAGTATCTTGTGAGGGGGGGGGGGGGGGTCTTCAATATTCTTGTGTGGGAGGAAATAGGTCGTCTTCGGTCTTCACACAACGCATGATAAAGTCCAACAAAGTTCAAAAATCGTGTCCAGTTTCACCCTTATCTCAAAAATAAACATCAAACCAGTTTGAGATAAAAATATAAAAATTAAAACAGAACAATCAAAAAAGGATTGTCGAAAATTGAATCAAACAAAGACAATATGGTTGCCAAATTTTCACAAGTGACATCAAATAGGAATTTCCAAATTTCATAAAAAATTTACAACATAAAATAATAGTGCAAAAGTAAATCAATAGTACACACAATATTTGTTTTCAAACCATAGTTGTTTGCAATCATTAACAATTACAAACAGATGAGTACATCAATAAATTCTTGGAAAAATTATCTGATACTAATTTAGTATACGAATAAGAATTGACTTGAAAACCAGAATAATTTTCAGCTGTGCCAAACAAAACATTTGTGGAAAATTATAGCGTTTTAACAGCTTTCGTCGATTTTTAAAAAATTAGCTACAATTGCTCCTTGGCAAAATATGCACAAGTAATGTTAAATTACACATAATTTGTCATCCACATTGAGTTTAAAAACTAAATAAATAAATACTTATTTGAAACAAATAAGATCAAAATCAAAAACACTTGTGAATAAAAACACCGAAATAAACATTTCGTGTGCCGATCTAATTACATACTCATACAATTAAAAATCGAAGAATGTAAATAATATTAACAACAAGAACAAGAAATGCCAATGCGTTTCTTGGAATGAATGAATGAATGAATGAATCTGAAGATGAGATGTAGTTAGATCGTGTATCGACGGCCTTGCCTTGTCTGAGCGAGTTCACAACTAGAACACTGACACTTGATGCCTTCCCAGCTTATCACGTATCACTCACACACGAAGTCCCCATGGAGCTTGAAGATGATCTTGAATCTTGAACGTTTCATCTCGGTCGTGTGATGAGGGGCTGAGAGTTGACCAAAGAGTTGACGCGGTGTTGTGACGTCAACATGACCTCAGGACTGAGATCTGGTCCATCAGGAGCTCAGCGTGTGCGGCATCAAGGTCTGTCTCGCTCAGGCGTCGGCGGCGTCGTGTGGCGTCGGCACGGCGTCAGGCGCAGGTACAAGTGTCGCCTGCTTAGCTGACCTCGTGTTGACCTCACGACATTAATAGATTTCGCCCTCAGAATATCCTGCACAAGCGATACACTATTAGCAAAATTACACATTGAATTCAGTAAAGGCTATAGAAATTTAGTAAATAACCGTAAAAATTGTGAATGTTTCAAAATAAATGTAAATTCATTTTGGATCAATTGCAAAATGAAATAGTCTTAAAACGAAACAGACTAAGTAAACATTAAAGTGGCAAGAGGTACGACCTCAACTAATTTAACATTTGTGAAACACACAAATCCAAATGTTCAAAGTGGAATTAAAATCGTACAATGTACGAGTAAAATTAAATCAAATAATTCATTTAACATAGTATGAAGAACAACACAAGCAAATTTATACTACACACCGATAGTAAAATGTGTAAAAAAATGAAAAAAAAATACATGATCAATAAATTACTGAAACAATGGCAATCCAAAAGAATCTGGAACATTTTGGAAATAAAAAATAAAATTGAACAATAATGTCGATGAAAAATAACATTGCTTTCAGAATTTAGCAATAAAATCAAAAAATGTAATACAAATCTTCTTTTTATTGCTCAAGAGCATGACAAAATATTAAAATGCTTAAAAATAGTAGCGCTCCAGTTCAAATTCGACACTGAATTTGAAACAAATAAATGTCCTGTACTGGTCTCGAACACTTTTGAAAACCAAAATTTGAATGACTTTTGGAAACACGCCATAAAAATGATGACTTGTTTCCTTGAAAGCAATGACTTGGATTACAGGTCGGCAGAAGTGTCAGCGAAACATCTATTGCTGAGAGCCGTCACCTGATCCGCGCATTAGTGCCGCAGATAGGCAAGGAGACACCAAGTCATTCAACCTTTGAGTACTAAGTGCATTTAACAATGCATGCACGCTGCGATTAAAACGTGATAAAATATATCACTGCAGCACAGTGGATTTAAATTTTGGAACTATTCCGACATTTCGCGCAAACTAAACAGTCATTAATAAATACAAATACTTTGTCATACTTATACTTATACCAATACCAATACCATAATGCACAAAAAATACAAATACAAATTAACGACTGTAAAGGTGTTGGGGGGGGGGGGGGGGGGTATGTAACACATAAAATAAAATAAACTGGTCGGTCCCCGAGATCAACAGACGTGGAGCATCTTGTGTGTGGAGCGAAACACTCAGCAATACCCACAACACAACCCTTCGACGAGTACGACACAAATAATGCCATTACATAGCACAAATGGGGATGTGGAGCGAAGCGTGTGCATAGTGTAATCCGGCCGCAATGGATCTTACTGGAGCTCGAGTGCTTCGCGTACAGCACTCTCTGCAATGGATCCGATTTAACCGCTCCAAGAAGACATATCTTGTTCTGGAGTGAACTACCAATAACATTTTCCGAGAAAAGTGTGTGTTCCCATGACGTCATCACCCACATCGCGCCACATGTAACTGGAGACGAGCGTCGTACCGTCAACTCCAAGTCCTCCCAGGTGTATGAACCGACCCACAGGGGTAGCAGGCACCCCTGACCAGCTAGCGTGTGGGAGCGCACCATGCAGCATACCACAACACGAGCAACACAACAAAATATGTGTGACAAAAATGAAAATCCAGGAAACCCCTTCAACATCGGAAATGTTGAAATGCCAATATCAAAAAATATGTGTGTGAATGCACACTTAAAATATCGAGAATTAAGTAAATCAAAATGCCTTATTCGAAACCAGTGGTGGAACATGAAACAGTAATGTAGCTAAAAGTAATCTACATAATCTATAACCTTCAATCGACTAAATCGCGATTGCTGGGGGGGGGGGGGGGGATTCAGATGTTCATGAATCGATTAGGTGGGACAGACAGAGATTTACTAAGTGCCAGTAGTTCAAAACAAAATTATGAACGTCCTAAAATTATAGGGCAAATATACAAATTAAAATACATGCTCGCAAAAATTAAATTTTTTTTAAAATAGATGAACAGATTTTTTTGAAATAAGTTAACTTGGCATGAAGTGAGAGGAATAAAATTAAATAAAATTAAAAAATAACAACAAAAGAAACCATCTTGGAATTAAAAATGAATTTAACTCAAGAGACTCTGCGCCTCCACCATTGTCACGAAACTATCTTAATTAGTCTCGTTGGGATCTTGATAGGGGGAGGGTTGTAGCTACAGATAGACGTAATACATACTTTAAGAGTGATTTATTAGACAGAGCAAGTAGAAAAGGTTAACAATAGCGTAGTGAAGCTACGGGGCAAAACTGGGCACTTATCTGGTCCTTCCTGTGGTCCTTCCTGCGGTCCCTCCTGCGGTCCTTCCCGACATGTTGGAGTTCTTGAGAGATGTCGATCTGGCCAGGTCTTGATGCCGACTCCTCGACTATCACCTCTTGGTTCGGTGGCTATCAATACCGCTGACCAGGCATGAACAAAGTGCACTACTGGCAGCTACACAGTCATCCCTGATGGTTATGCAACCAATCATACAGAGATGGATCGCGGGTTGCGAAACCACGATGTATCGTGACAATAACCTCCCCAACCCGGGTCACGAATACTACTTCCTCGGTCATTGATAACATTCTGACTAATATAGACAAGCGCGTCATAACAACTCAAGTGACTGAAAATGGAATTTCAGACCATACTCAACAGGTTGCGAGGATTGAAACATTTACATTTCTCAAATCCAGTAAACAAGAAATAGTTGCCACACCAATTGCATGGTGCAAACCAATAAACAAAAGCAAAATTGATTTATTTAGAAATAGGCTAAATATTGAGTTGTGGGAAAATATCAATGAATTTAACAGTGTAAATCAAAACTTTGAACTATTCATGAATATCTACCTTGAACACTACAATATAGCATTCCCTTTAGTAAAAAAGAAGCAGCAAACAACTAAACGACTACAAAATAATGGTTGGGTAACAGAAAATATTCGAGTAGAAAGTCGCCTCCTAAAGACTATGTTTGAAGAAGCAAGGGATTATAAATGTGATTTTAAAAGGGAAAAGTATAAAACAATGAAACGTCTACACCGTAAAAACATCAAAGATGCTAAGATATTACATAACAAAAATATTGTAGAACATGCAGCTAATAAACCAAAGATGATTTGGGACATTGTTAAACAGGAAACTGGAGCTAAAAGCCATGAAATAAAAGAAGAAAATCTTGAGCTTATTGTCAACAATAAATTGATACAAAACCCATTAACGATTGCTAATAATTACAATAATTTCTATCTAAATGTCGCGAATGAAGTAAACTCAAATAACAATGTAACTGACCTGGAGCAATCAGAGCTTACTGAGAATATAGAACGCATACCAGATTGCATAGTACTTTTACCTACAACAAGTAAAGAAGTGATAGATATTGCAATGAAGTTAAAGAATACAAATGCAGTAGGTATAGATGGTATTACAGCACGAGTAATTAAGCAGACTATTCATGTTACAGCTCACGTATTGTCAGCATTGATAAATCAATGTCTCAAAGATGGTATTTTCCCAAATTATCTTAAGACAGCTATAGTAAAGCCAATATTTAAAAACAAGGGCTGTAGGGCTGACATGGTCAATCATCGGGTCGCGGGAATTGCGTCAAAAGGAAAAACGTCATATTGGTGGTGTAACATGGTCTTTTAGAAAAGGGAATAGCGTCAAATGAAATTTGACGTTATTCCTATTTGACGTTATTCCGGCGGAATAATGTCATATCCAATTTGACGCTATTCCCGTAGGAATTCTGACCAATTCTGACCAATTGATTGGGAAATTCCCGCATAGAAATTTCCACTCTTTTTGACATTATTCCTGCGGAATATCGTCAAAAAAAATATGACGATATTCCTGCGGAATAGTGTCAAAATCTTTTTGCCGATATTCCTGCGGAATAATGTCAAAAAACATTTGACGCTGTTCAACTTTTAATATCGTATATTATTTTTGACATTATTCCTGCGGAATATAGTCAAAAAAAATATGACGATATTCCTGCGGAATAATGTCAAAATCTTTTTGACGATATTCCTGCGGAATAATGTCAAAATCTTTTTGACGTTATTCCTGCGGAATATAGTCAAAATCTTTTTGACGTTATTCCTGCGGAATATAGTCAAACTCTTTTTGACGTTATTCCTGCGGAATATAGTCAAAATCTTTTTGACGTTAAAAAAAAAATCTTTTTGACGTTATTCCTGAATAATGAAATTAAGAATTTAAAGACCAAAATGAGTTCAATTTCTATGTGAAAGGCCAAGTACGTCAAATTTGAAACGTAGAATAAGTGGTTTCTTTTCTAAATATTGAAGGTGATTAAGGCTGTAATAATAACTGTAATGTAGAATGAATAGCATATAACGACCTGATGACCCTATTTACCTACCAAAGAATTGTTCAGGAACAGTGGCGTAACTAACTACCAGGTGGCTAATTGTGACAAGACGGTAAATGATATGAGTCTTTCTGAACACATTTTTAGAAATGGGATATAAAACTACACAGCATAGTATTTTTTAAAAACCCTTCTACCGTAAAGTAAAATTTTTGATTTTTTTCAAAATTTAGAATTTAGATTTTTAGTTACGTTTTACTGAAATTATAATGCTCAATCAAAAAATTAAAGTTTTCGAAACTCCGCCTGGTGGGAAGAGTTTTTGCCCACTGGACCCGTTTTTAAAGTACCTATAGGTGGGAACAATAAAGTTTTAGTTAAATTCACACAGAAAATAATAGGTAATAAAATGTGTAGACATTAATATCATAGAAGTAAATCCCTGAAAAGAGTGTTTTAAAACATTTGTTCGTTCGTGAGTTACTCCGTTTCCAAAATTTGGCTACTTTTGCTTATTAATGTGCAAGGCAATTTTTTAAAAAATGATACATTAGAAACGTTTAAAACTCGTTTTGATTGAACACAAAATGAAAATGGTATTTTTTAAGTTAAACTATGTTACTATTTACTTGTACTATTTCCTAATCAATTACAATTGGGAATTTACATAAAGAGCAGACAGGATGCGCCAGCTGGAAAAAATGAGGGTAGCTTCGTTAGGCCTAGATGGGTAACATTGTTTTTAGTAACCAAAATGTCCGTGGGATGGCGCCAGCGGTTAGGTTAAATTAATCTTTGGGTAACATTTTTGTAGTAGCATAGACATTGTATAGCCTTCGGCTTGGCAATGTCTATGGTAGTAGTAACTTAAATGAGTTTTAATGACTTATTTATGTATTAATTTCCTTTGGTAGTCTGTTGTACTCTCAAATACATTTAAAAATGTAAATTACAGTGTCCTAGGTGCATAATATCATTGTAAAACGAAATGTCATCATTGACAGCCCAAAGTTTCCATTTTTCAAATTGTCGTCATCTTGCCGCGTTCTAATCTCTGTCCAGTAATAGTTTTCACATGAAAACATGAGACGACTTCAGGCTTCATCTTTATACTATGTTATTTTTTTTTGTTTGTTTTGTTAATTTTTGGGTCATTTTTAATAATGTAAACACTCTGTGCTGTAATTGTTTGTACCGGAAATCAAAGCCGGAAATGACGATATTGAAATGTCCCATATGAGTCAATGGCGTCATACCCTTCAGTGTCCCTGCCTGTCATGAATATTCAGAACTGCATTTTTGACAGTTTCCCGCACTGAGCAGAACCTATGGGATCTCCATGAAACTAAGAAGACAAGAAAATATTCTATTCTTATCACCGATTTGCTTTTCAAGAGTAGAGAAGTAGCTATTTAATTAAACTGGCATGTCTGTTGATATTTTCGTAATATTTCTGGCAGCAAATCGAACTTTCATTACATTGTAAATAGTTTACAATAGTTTTCAGTTTTATTGCGTCAATCACAAAAATTAATACATAATGTAGTTTTTAATTAGGAATAACCTAAGTGAACTTTTGTCCCGTGGACATTTTATATTTTAATGAATTTAATTGTGTTCCTTGATCTAGCAAATTATGACACTTTCACTTTGCCTGCTTCAATAATGTTGAGTAGAATCATGACGATCTATTTCATTTTATAATAGCCGTGCCGTGCCGTTTAATTATTTTTCATAATAAAAATAAATTAAAGTAGGTACGCTTAATTTGAGTCATCAAATTAATTCAAATTTTGAAACTAGGAGATAGCGTATTGTATTTTGTATTTTAACAGCAAAAAAACAAGTTTTTTGTATTATGTATTTTGCCCATCACTGAAATAATTGCAATTATTGGCATAAATTTGCAAATATTTCAGGATTAAAAATGACAATATCATTTGAAGATAACGACAAATTAGACTGAAAATTGGTAAACATACTAAAATGTTGGTTCTAATGAACGGTCCCGTTCAAAAATGATCCAAGAAACCTCTTAGATTACGGTAGTATGTGTGCAAATTTTCAAATCGATTGGTTGTGCGGTTAGACGTGGGCAGTGCAAAGCAACAAAAAACAAAATCAAATTAAAAGAAAAAATAAACACACAGAGAAAGAGCCATAAGAGTACCGTGGTGACACTCGTATCAAAACATTTTTTCAGATTGCATTACGTCATATTCATTTGTACAATTATCGATATAGGTACTACGAGGGGGGGGGGGGGGGGTCACTATATTCGCGGACTCAAAGGGTTATAGTAGAGATGTGAGTTTCTAGAGCACATGGTCCAATAATGTGTGACCTTTTTTAGGCACATATACCAAATTTTAGCAAAATGGTGTCATTATTGTATATAAAATAAACTAATACGGTATGAATTCTAGGTTTTTAATTGGAGCGACGTTTCAAGTGAACTGTGTCACCCCTCATCAGGCTCGGAAATGTAACATTTTAAAAAGAGAAAACAAAACAGATAACATCATAGAGACTTATAAAAAACAACAATTACACATAGAATCAGAAAGCAGAGTCAAAAATCATTGGGCATGCGTAGTCATCAGTCCAAAAACTAGCTGCGTCCCATGCGGCTCCTCGTGCAGAGTGCAGGAGGGTCTGAATCGCATTGAAGAGGATGGCTCAAAGCAGCTGGCTGGGAAGGCGTTGCAGGTTCTGTAGGCTGCACCCTTATTTTAGCCAACACTGGCTTCCAAGCATGAGGCAGGTAGATACTATCTTCTCTCTTGTTGCAGTTGTGAGGCCTTCTCTCAATTTCAATCGCCTCGCGGATAGACCGTATGGCACAGTTCTCAACTGCAACAAGAGGCCTCATAGCATCGAAATTGATGGAGTGGCCAGTGTTCAGTACATGTGTCGCTAGCGATGACGTATATGTTATCCACAAATAAGCAAATCACCTCTAAGAACATTTTAATCATCAAATTGAGTGTCGCGCAGTCATCATATTAATTCAAATTCAAGGAAAAACACCTCAAACCACCTCAAACCACTTTGGTAGTGATTGTAGTGTTTACGTGGACTGTTGCATGGTTTTCCATATACAAATCTTTTCCAATACTATTTGAGGTGTTTTTCCTTGAATTTGAATTAATTTGATGACTCAAATTAAGCGTACCTACTTTAATTTATTTTTATTATGAAAAATAATTAAACGGCACGGCACGGCTATTATAAAATGAAATAGATCGTCATGATTCTACTCAACATTATTGAAGCAGGCAAAGTGAAAGTGTCATAATTTGCTAGATCAAGGAACACAATTAAATTCATTAAAATATAAAATGTCCACGGGACAAAAGTTCACTTAGGTTATTCCTAATTAAAAACTACATTATGTATTAATTTTTGTGATTGACGCAATAAAACTGAAAACTATTGTAAACTATTTACAATGTAATGAAAGTTCGATTTGCTGCCAGAAATATTACGAAAATATCAACAGACATGCCAGTTTAATTAAATAGCTACTTCTCTACTCTTGAAAAGCAAATCGGTGATAAGAATAGAATATTTTCTTGTCTTCTTAGTTTCATGGAGATCCCATAGGTTCTGCTCAGTGCGGGAAACTGTCAAAAATGCAGTTCTGAATATTCATGACAGGCAGGGACACTGAAGGGTATGACGCCATTGACTCATATGGGACATTTCAATATCGTCATTTCCGGCTTTGATTTCCGGTACAAACAATTACAGCACAGAGTGTTTACATTATTAAAAATGACCCAAAAATTAACAAAACAAACAAAAAAAAATAACATAGTATAAAGATGAAGCCTGAAGTCGTCTCATGTTTTCATGTGAAAACTATTACTGGACAGAGATTAGAACGCGGCAAGATGACGACAATTTGAAAAATGGAAACTTTGGGCTGTCAATGATGACATTTCGTTTTACAATGATATTATGCACCTAGGACACTGTAATTTACATTTTTAAATGTATTTGAGAGTACAACAGACTACCAAAGGAAATTAATACATAAATAAGTCATTAAAACTCATTTAAGTTACTACTACCATAGACATTGCCAAGCCGAAGGCTATACAATGTCTATGCTACTACAAAAATGTTACCCAAAGATTAATTTAACCTAACCGCTGGCGCCATCCCACGGACATTTTGGTTACTAAAAACAATGTTACCCATCTAGGCCTAACGAAGCTACCCTCATTTTTTCCAGCTGGCGCATCCTGTCTGCTCTTTATGTAAATTCCCAATTGTAATTGATTAGGAAATAGTACAAGTAAATAGTAACATAGTTTAACTTAAAAAATACCATTTTCATTTTGTGTTCAATCAAAACGAGTTTTAAACGTTTCTAATGTATCATTTTTTAAAAAATTGCCTTGCACATTAATAAGCAAAAGTAGCCAAATTTTGGAAACGGAGTAACTCACGAACGAACAAATGTTTTAAAACACTCTTTTCAGGGATTTACTTCTATGATATTAATGTCTACACATTTTATTACCTATTATTTTCTGTGTGAATTTAACTAAAACTTTATTGTTCCCACCTATAGGTACTTTAAAAACGGGTCCAGTGGGCAAAAACTCTTCCCACCAGGCGGAGTTTCGAAAACTTTAATTTTTTGATTGAGCATTATAATTTCAGTAAAACGTAACTAAAAATCTAAATTCTAAATTTTGAAAAAAATCAAAAAATTTACTTTACGGTAGAAGGGTTTTTAAAAAATACTATGCTGTGTAGTTTTATATCCCATTTCTAAAAATGTGTTCAGAAAGACTCATATCATTTACCGTCTTGTCACAATTAGCCACCTGGTAGTTAGTTACGCCACTGTTCCTGAACAATTCTTTGGTAGGTAAATAGGGTCATCAGGTCGTTATATGCTATTCATTCTACATTACAGTTATTATTACAGCCTTAATCACCTTCAATATTTAGAAAAGAAACCACTTATTCTACGTTTCAAATTTGACGTACTTGGCCTTTCACATAGAAATTGAACTCATTTTGGTCTTTAAATTCTTAATTTCATTATTCAGGAATAACGTCAAAAAGATTTTTTTTTTAACGTCAAAAAGATTTTGACTATATTCCGCAGGAATAACGTCAAAAAGAGTTTGACTATGTTCCGCAGGAATAACGTCAAAAAGATTTTGACTATATTCCGCAGGAATAACGTCAAAAATAATACTTGATATTAAAAGTTGCACTACAGGAATAGCGTCAAATTATTTTTGACATTATTCCGCAGGAATATCGTCAAAAAGATTTAGACATTATTCCGCAGGAATATCGTCATATTTTTTTTGACTATATTCCGCAGGAATAATGTCAAAAATAATATACGATATTAAAAGTTGAACTACAGGAATAGCGTCAAATGTTCTTTGACATTATTCCGCAGGAATATCGGCAAAAAGATTTTGACATTATTCCGCAGGAATATCGTCATATTTTTTTTGACGATATTCCGCAGGAATAATGTCAAAAAGAGTGGAAATTTCTATGAGGGAATTTCCCAATCAATTGTTCAGAATTGGTCAGAATTTCGACGGGAATAGCGTCAAATTGGATATGACATTATTCCGCCGGAATAACGTCAAATAGGAATAACGCCAAATTTCATTTGACGCTATTCCCTTTTCTAAAAGACCATGTTACACCATCAATATGACGTTTTTCCTTTTGACGCAATTCCGGGACACCCAATCATCGACCTATTTCTTTACTAACTATATTCTCTAAAATATATGAAAATGTGATTAAAAACAGACTTCTTACTTTTATAGATGCAAATAAAATTCTAGCCAATAACCAATTCGGATTTAGGCCCCACATGTCTACAACAGATGCGATCGATGATAGCATTTCATATATATTACAGTCCATGGACAAAAGTAAGTGCACTCTTGGGTTGTATTGCGATCTTCAGAAAGCTTTTGATTGCCTTGATCACCATCTGCTTGCAAAAAAATTAGATAGAATGGGAATAAGAGATACTGCTCGCAACTTAATTATGTCTTACTTAGAGAATAGGCAACAGGTAGTTGAAATTATGCACATATCAGATGATGGCACAAGGCGAAAAGTACAATCTAATAAGGGTACAATAACTTCAGGTATTCCACAAGGTTCGGACCTGGGACCAATAATTTTCAATCTTTATGTCAACGATTTGGAGAGCAAGCTCCCGAACGTCAAAATTACTAAGTTCGCGGATGACACCACTATAGTAGCCGTGGGAAATAATATTCTGGAAGCCGAACTAAATTTGAATAAAACGTTAAGAAATGTAAATAAGTGGTTTGAAGTAAATAAGCTAGCCCTCAATAATTCAAAAACTCAGCTACTCGCGTTTCGCAATCCGCACAACACGACCGTAGATGTTGCTCTACCAAAAATTGCAAATGGCTCAGTAAATATTAATGTAACAAATTCAACTCGATTTCTTGGAGTTCAAATTGACAAAAACCTAAACTGGCATGAACATATCAACAACCAGAAGCTCAAACTAACGAGAGCCTGTTATGCATTGAGAATCCTAAGAAGTAATTTTGACATTTCCACGATGAAAACCATTTATTTGGGATTGTTTGAACCTTTATTGAGGTATGGTATAATATTCTGGGGGGGAGTACATTATGCTTGCAAATTGTTTACAGTGCAAAAATCGGCACTACGCATTATTCATAAAAAGTGGAGGCGCTTTTCATGCCGAGAACTATTCAAGGAGTTTAAAATTCTAACATTGTCAAGCTTATATATATATGAAATAATAATTCAAATCAGGAAACACGTCCATTTGTTTGAAACATCGGGGGATGTACATCACTATAATGTAAGAAACCAAAACAAACTACGAAACTTTCAACATAAAACAGCGCTCTATGAACAGGACCTATCATATAAAGGAGTAAATCTATATAATCACTTGCCAAGCTGTATCAAAAAAATAGAAAGTATGTTGTTGTTCAAACTAAAATTAAAATTGTTCCTTATTAATGGAGGCTTCTATTCTGTTGACGAGTTTTTAACTACTTGTCAAAGTCATGTTTGTGATGACCAGCAGGGAGAATGTGGTACTTGATTATTCTAGTTTTGTTTTAATACTCTATGACTACACTTCTTCAAATTATTATAATTATTTTCATAAATGTATTTTGTATTTTAATGTATATACATATGTGTAAATTGACGGGTATGATAAGACTTACGACTTGAATGTTTCGTTTTATTGACATGACATATACATTGTTTTTTAATTGCATCACTGTAATACTGAACATGTCCTTTGTTGAAATAAATAAATAAAAATAAATAAATAAATAAAAATGGGGCGGAGAGGCAGGCCTGGCTTGTGAGTCTTCGGAAGGCCGTAGAACCTCGGCACTCTGGACGAGTTGTCGCCGGGCATCAGGCGGCGCTTTTCGCTGTCGTCCAGTGAGGAGGCCCTGATCAGGGCCCTGGAGGGTGATTCGAAATTTCCTTGTCGTCTCGTATCAATTGATATGGCGTCACTGCCATGTTAAATAGATAGCACTCCAGTGTGCAGTGAGCTCGTATCACGTGAAACGAGACGACAAGGGAATTTAAAATAACCTCCCTGGTGTCCTTCTCCAAAGCGAGCGTCGGGTCTCGTTTGACGGTAGCGTACGTCGGGTCGTCCAAGTGGGCTCTCAGCTTGGCGTGGTAGTCGGCCGTGTCGAGAACAACAGTGCTGTTGCCTTTGTCGGTGGGCAAGATCGTGACTACTTTGTTCTTTCTCAGCTCACGTAGCGCCCGCATCTCTGCAGGAGGAACGTTGCTGGCTGGAGGCTTGGCTCGCCGTAGTACCGCGGCGGTGTCCTGGCGGAGCTGCTCTGCCTCGGCGGAGGGTAGAGTTCGGATGGCCGCTTCCACGCCGCAGACGATGCGCTCAATTCGTCACTAAAAGTTGCATTGAGCGCTCTGCCGGCAGAAAGTGGCACTAGTGGTTGGGGTATTAGAACCAATTTGTTCTAATACCATGACCATGACAGCGACTGTAGTATTTATAACTTTATTTATTAGATTCCTTCAATACATCTTTTAGTTAGAAAAACACATGACACCAGTTTCACAATAGCCGTGATCCGAGTCCCTAGAAAAGCATAGCCTCCTTGATCACTATAAGCACTGTACCTTGTGTACCAACTTATGAACACTACACATCTCCCCCCTAAACTAAACAACACAATACATAATATTTGATTACAAAAGATAAGCACATTTTATGATCATTTTTGATAGATCAATCTCTCTGGCTGCTTCCTTTGTCGCACTGATCTGCGAGGTTGTTGATCAATCATGTTGTCGGTAGTTGGAGTCGCCTCTGGTCCAGGATCCTCTTGATTCGCTGATGAATTGGCTGATTGTGAGTCTGTTTGGAAGCGTTTCAGATGTGATGAGTTCCGACGGTAATTCACGCCAACGGGTGATTGAATGATCACACTATTGCCGACTTTGTCTAACACTCGATATGGTTGAGGCTCGAACTGTGTCGATAGTTTGTGCACAGGCTTCTGCTGAAGTAGAACAGAATCACCTACTTGTATGTCTGATTCCCGAGCTCCTCTCTTCATGTCTGCATACCGTTTTCCCCGTGCCTTGCTCTCACGATCATGATCCCTAAGCTCTTCATCGTCCAGTGTTTCTCGCACCTCGGGAAGTTTGGTTCTTATCTTTCGATTGTATAGTAATTCAGCTGGACTTCTTCCTGTTGTGGCATGAGCAGTGGACCTGTACATGAGAAGGTACTTCTGAAGTTCTGATTTCCAATCCCGATTTTCAGCGTGAGCAATCCTCATTCTCTTCAATAATCCACGATTTTAACGTTCAATCTCTCCATTTGCCTGAGGCCACAACGGCGTCGAATGGTGTTCATCAATCCCATTGGTCTCCAGGAACTCCCTCCACATCTCGCTGGTAAACTGTGGGCCGTTGTCAGACTTGATTGACACTGGGAAACCATGCATTGCGAACATCCGCTCCAAATGTGGAATGATCTGTGATGTCAGAGTCTTCTTCATAATTGCAACGTCAATGAAACGACTGTAGTAATCAACTACCACAAGCAGATTATAGTTGTCAATTGGACCGAGAAAATCAATCGCTAAATGCTCCCACGGACGTGACGGAAGTTCTGTCCTTACCATTGGTTCAGTTGGATCCGGCCTTCCTACCAGCTGACATCCGTAACAGGTTTTCACAAAGTCTTGCGCTTGTTGATCAATTCCCGGCCACCATACCTTGGTGCGTAGTCGACTCTTCATCCGCACGATGCCTGGATGACCTTCGTGAGCGATCTCACATGCACTTTCTCGTAAGCTCTGTGGCAATACAATACGTGTACCTCTCAGGACAATTTTGTCAATTACACATAGTTCATATTTGATGATTTCATACTTTTCTAACCCTGGTGTCCAGATGTTTTCCCGTATTGCTTTACGAAGTGAAACCATCTTTGGATCACTTCTGGATGCTTCTCTGACTTCTTGAATGGTCATGGCTTTTGGTACTGCTTGTTTCGCGACCCACCGTATGTATAAATCATCATGCCCTCCAGATGGCGGAGACAAATCTTCCGGCAAAAGTCGTGAAAGAGGATCGGCGATGTTGGTCTTGCCAGGACGGTATTGTACATTGTACTCAAACCCTTGAAGTCTCAGCACCCATCGTTCAATTCGAGCACATGGCTTCGATCTTGTGGAGAATATAAACTCCAACGGTCGGTGATCAGTGATCATAGTGAATGGTGCTCCAAGAATGTAGAACTGAAAACGCTCGCATGCCCAGACCAAAGCCAGAGCCTCTTTTTCTACTGCACTGTACCTGGTCTCTGCGTCTGTGAGCGCGCGACTGGCATACTCGATCACTCGTGGTCCTCCTTGTGTAGTTTGAAGTAGCACGCCGCCTAGCCCATATAGGCTGGCATCAGCTACAATGAATGTCCTTTCATTCGGGTTGTAAAACGCTAATCCTGAAACTGCAGCAAGTTTTTCTTTCAGTAAAATAAAAGACTTTTCTTGTTCAGATCCCCATTCGTACTTTACTCCAGACTTTGTTAGTTTCCTAAGTGAATGAGTAATCGTTGAGTAGCCAGGGATAAATCTCGAATTATAGTCTACTAAACCCAAGAAACTCTCCAGCTCCGAGCGATTCTTAGGTGCACGGCAGTCCACAATGGATTTGATTCGGTCCTCCAATGGTCGGACTCCTGTCTTCGAAAACTTATGTCCTCTGTACGTTACTTCTTCTGTCCAATGAAACACTTATCTGTGTTTAGTGTTAAACCTCTTTCTCGAAGAACGCTCAAAAGTTTCTTCAACCGCCTGTCATGTTCCTCTGTAGATTTCCCAAAAACAATAATATCATCAATATACACTCTCACGCCCTCGCAGTCTCGAATAACATCTTGCATGATGCGTTGAAATATCTCTGGAGCACAACAGATGCCATAGAAGAGCCGCTTAAATCGATAATTACCAGCATGCGTAGGGAATGTGGTTATTTCCCTTGAATCTTCCTGTAGCTCAACTTGAAGAAACGCACTCTTGAGATCAACCACACTCCACCTGGTGCACCCATGCATTGCCGCAACATCATCTTCAAACTCGGGTATCGGATGTCTCTCTCGAACAATTGCTTCGTTCGCCACCCGCATGTCAACACAAGGTCGCAAGTCACCTGATTTCTTCGTGTTTAAGACCAGTGGCGAAACCCATGGGGTAGCCTGACTAACCTTTTCAATGATGCCTTCGTTAATCCAATCATTCATTTTCTTGTCCAGTTTGCTTCGTAGCTGATGTGGTACCCTGCGAGCTGCTTGAGCAACTGGTTGAATAGCTTGATATACATGTAGTTTTAGCTCGTAATTCTTCAGTTTACCGACTCCAGTGAAGACCTCAGGAAACATTACCTTCACTTTCTCAAGATTGAGTGGTTGAGCTGAGTTTTCGGTCGAACCACCATGAGCCGTCGAACCACCATGAGCCGCAATTCCGTTCACCTCCAAACCAAGTCGAAGAACACCCAATTTCTTGGCAGTAGCTATGCCCAGGAGCGGAAATCCTTTTCCGTCAACCACGTAGAAAGTTGTTTCCAGTTTCTCCCCTTTGTAAAACTTTACCGTAGTGTCCAATCTCCCCAACACTGTGAGTGGTTTCACGTTCCCATAAGCGAAAATCTTCTTATTCGTCGACTTAAAGGTTCCGCTGATCTTCCCTTTGCATTTCTCCCAGGTTTCGTTATCGAGAATATTACAGGAAGCTCCTGAATCAATCATGACACGAACTTCCAAGTCCCCCAGATTCAAATTGATTAGAGCATCTGAATGTTCCTCTACGAAATTAACCCCAAAATGCGCCATTGCTACTGTATATGAATGATCTGACTCACAGTCACTGCCATCAGTTTCACTTGCCTCCAGCTGTCTTACCCTAGACTTCGTTTTCTTCGTCTCCGAAAACCTCTTGCTAGGATTACTGCCGCTGTCCCTTTGGTCTCTCCGGTGATCGTCATACCTGTGATCCTTATCGCCTGTACGGTCTTCAGAACGGCGATCCTCATAACGTCGAGCAGAACGGCGATCGTCATAACGGCGATCTTGTTCACCTCTGTGATCGGAATCTTTACTACAGCATTTCGAAAAATGTCCTACCCCTTGACACTTACTGCATGTCTTGCCTCTAGCAGGACATGTTTTGTCCTGATAAAAATGTCCCGTCGACCCACAATGAAAACATTTTCGAACCTGATTGTCATTTCTTTGCACAAAATTCAGTTTATTTACATTTTCAACTTTACCCTCCATTAACGCTGCCTGCTGCTGTGACGTCTCTAAGCATCTTGCTATTTCTTTCGCTGTTGTCAAAGTCAAAGTGTCCCCTCGCTCCAGCAACCTAGCACGCAATTCACTGGACCGACATTTAGTGACCAACTGGTCCAATACCGCTTTTTCTTCACTATAATGTTTAAAATCACAGTTTGCGCTTTCACCTTGTAATCTGGTCACAAATTGATGAACGGTCTCACCCTCTTTCATCTCCATATTCCGAAAATTAAACCGTGTATAAATGAAATTTGATTTACCCGCAAAATGTCTATTTAAAGCTTGAAGACAATCATTATACTGACAAGGGGCTGATGTTCCTGCTGCCACTGTAGGGGCTGACGTTCCTGCTGCCACTGTAGCGTACACAGTTGAAGATTCTGGCAGCGTGTACCATATATCTTGAACATCTTGTCCAGCTTCATGAAGCAGTTTAAACTTCTTTGTGACTGAATCGGAAATACCTTAAGCTCCAACAAAAATTTCAAAACTACGGATCCATCTGCTCCATCGCACGGAGACTGAAGTGTCGTCACCGTTCGCATTGAAAGTTGTTAGACTGCTGACCTTCTCCATACTTCCTGATTCTTTTCTTACCGAATTTAATCGCAGATTCACCGAATTTAATCAAAATCTCCCAAAATTTTCTCGCTCGTCGCCAATGTAGTATTTAGAACTTTATTTATTAGATTCCTTCAATACATCTTTTAGTTAGAAAAACACATGACACCAGTTTCACAATAGCCGTGATCCGAGTCCCTAGAAAAGCATAGCCTCCTTGATCACTATAAGCACTGTACCTTGTGTACCAACTTATGAACACTACAGCAACAATGTCTTCTTGCTTCATGAAGTGGGCAAGCTCGTCTCTGCGGGTGGGCAGCCCGTTGGTGTTCCACATGGCGAGGTTCGTATTCCGCTTATTTGTTGGCATTTGCGGTTGCGAGGGTCGCGGCGATGGTGACGAGGCTCGGCAGAAGCTGCGTCAAGGCGAGGATGAGTGGGCTCAAGTCAGCAAGCAGGGCGGTCAGCTGGCCCATGATGTTGCTGAGGTCTGTCTTGTCAGAGGAGGTGGTGTTAGTCTGGTCTGGTGTTGATTCTGGTGTTGGTTCTGCGCCAGCGGCTACCGCGTAGCCGCATTCCTTGCGTGTTCGGGAGTCAGATCGTTGGTTTGTCTGCGGCCGAGTCGGTCGTTGGTCCCGCCGGATGTTGTCGGCATTCTCTCGCGTCTGATGTTCACGCTGGATATTCCTCTGCGGAGCGGCGAACTTGTTCTGCGTGAGGTACGGACAACCTCGGTAGCTCGCGGGATGTGCGCCAGAGCAGTTGACGCATGTCGCCGGCTCTTCTCGGGTTCGGTCTCACTTCTTTGCATCATGTTCTCCGCCGCAGATGACGCAGCGGAGCTTCTGATGGCAAAGAGCGGCAGTATGCCCCAGGCGCTGGCAAGCGACTGACACACGGCAGTGCATCATGGTCTTGATGGTCGTGGTGTCGGCACGTGGCTTCCCCGTCTCCGTGGCCAGGACCACCTTGAACAGGGGAAACAGCTCCTTCTTGTTGGCGTGAGATGAGAGCTGCGAGATGGTCTGCACTTTCATCCCAAGTGCTGTGAGCTCGTCTGCGATGTCCGCAGAACGAAGACTTGGGGCTTTGCGCGCTTGCCCGGGAAGGTGTGGTACTCAGTTCCGCGGGCGTCGAGTGCGTCAGTCAGTGCACGGTAGTCTTCGGGATGCGTCAAGCTCACCTTGACGGCCGAGCCGGTCGGTTTCAGCACATATTGATGCTTTGTGCAGCTGTCGATAAGCGCCACCGATGATCTGCGCTGTCGATGATCACTGGCGGCACTTTGTACTGACGGGGCTCCACCACTTGTTGGTGATGTGTAGTGGGACCCCCCGTCAGTTGCAAGATCTTTTAGCGCATCGAAGGTGTTGGCCACCGGGATGTCGCTAGTCGGCTTCATCGGTTGCGTCTGGTCCGAGTCGGTGCGTCGCTTGAAGTTTTTGACTGGCAGGAAGCCAGCGTCATCGTCGCTCTCGTCGCTGGTATGCGGAGAGATGGTATGGGCGGCGCGGGTGTTGGAAGAGCCCGAGGGCTGCTCGTTCGGCTGTTCTTTCCGAGGCGTGGTCTTTTGGTTGCGGCGATCATTCGCCCCTTCCGGTGAGAGGATATGTTTGCGTTTCGTGCCCGTCGGCGGGACATTGGCGATGGCACCGGTGGCTTGCTGTGAAGCCTGCATGTTCATGCCCTGTTCAGGGCGCACTGTGACCTTGAACGGTCTGAGCGTCCGTGACAAGGGTTTCAAGGCTGTTTGTTGCCAGTAGGCGGCAAAGCGCGCACTTGTCACACACTCGCGAGAAAACGGTCACTTCACTTCACTTCACTTCACTCGCGAGTTAAATTAGCGGCACACTTGGAGTTTGAAGCACTGTTCACTGCACCATTTGATCTGTTCACTGCCTGTCTTTGATCTGTTCCATCTCCTTCTACTGACTGCATGAGGCGAGTTCGGCTTCGCGTGCACGGCCCTAACAGTGAACTCGGCGAGATGTTCACCGCGGCTGGCGGGTGCTTGACTGGCGGCTCGGTCGGCGGCACCAGTATCCTGGCCATGACAGGCTTCCACGCGTGTGGAAGACGGATGCTGTCGTCCCGCTTGTTAAGGTTGCCGGGACGCCTCTCGATTTCGACTGCCTCTCGGGTGGTGCGGACGGCGTAGTGTTCGACGGAGGCGAGTGGCTTCATCGCCTCGAAATCGATAGAGTGTCCGGTTTCCTCAACGAGCTGGGCGAGGGACGATGTGCTATCCATCCTCCTGACGGCTCGCTGGTGCTCCTTCCGCCGCGTAGACATCTGCCGCTTGGTCTGGCCGATGTAGGTGCGGCTGCAGTCCGAGCAGGGGATCTCGTAGACGCCTCTCTGCTCGCGGTGGATCTTGTCTTTGGCGCTGCCCAGGAGGTCGTAGATCTTCTGGTCGGTGTTGAAGACCGTCTTGATGTCGTGCTCTGCTAGGAGTCGGCCGATCCAGTCGGTGGTGCCCTTGACATAGGGCAGGAAGGCCAGCATCGGGCGCCGCTCGTCCTCTCCCCCATCCTCCTGGGGGGCTCTGTTGACTTCGGGACCCGGTTCCATGCCTTCTCGAAGACTCAGTTGGGGTACCCGTTGTCAAGTAGAGACTGCCGGAGAGTCCTGACCTCGGCGTCGATGTGGTCCGCGTCGGCGATGCGCTGGGAGCGTGTGGCCAGAGTGTTGGCGACTGCGCGGAGCTGGGTGGCGGCTTCCTGTAGACGGTGTGTCCGAGACTGCCGTCATGGTTCTTGATGACGAGGCAGTCGAGGCCAGAAGATGAAGGAAGCAACTCCTTCGAAACGTCGCGAACGGCCCTTATCAGGGCCACCAGCACCTTTATCGGAACAAACCGTCACCACTGCCAATTTACTACTACTATGATTACTGATGATTATGAAAACCGCCCAAATAAAACACGATTTTTACGGCCCTCTAGCTCGCAAAGGGCGTAACCTATTGTTCCGAAATTTGGTATATGTTGTAGGGTTGAGCCTAGCTCGAAATTAAGATATTTCGCAACAATGTGAGATTTCCCAATTTTAAGATACAGTAGGCCGAAAATGCCACTCTGATGCTTACAGTAAAGGTGGGTTTGCTCCAGCCTTTATATGAGAGTGTGCGCGCGCCGTACGACTTGGCTGGCGTGGAACGACCGCTCCACTAGATTGAATCTTTTGTACAAAAAGTGGAGTCGCTCGCTCCGCTCGCGTGATACATTGCAATGAGGCTGTTTTGTCGAAAATGTCAAATTAATGAGTTGGCTGTAATTCGATACGGGATGAAAATTTGGCCAAACAAAAAAATACGTATATGCTTATTTAGAATATTTTTACAATGTTCGCAATAATTGTCCTCAATAAAGAAAAAGTTTCTTGGTCGGTTGCCTGACGCTCATATTGCCTGTCGCTCATATTGCCTGTCGCTCATATTTGATTGTCGCTCATATTTCACTGTCGCTCATATTGCCTGTCGCTCATATTGCCTGTCGCTCATATTGCCTGTCGCTCATATTGCCCTGTCGCTCATATTTGATTGTCGCTCATATTTCACTGTCGCTCATATTGCCTGTCGCTCATATTGCCCTGTCGCTCATATTGCCCTGTCGCTCATATTGCCCTGTCGCTCATATTGCCCTGTCGCTCATATTGCCCTGTCGCTCATATTGCCCTGTTGCTCATATTGCCCTGTCGCTCATATTGCCTGTCGCTCATATTGCCCTGTCGCTCATATTGCCCTGTCACTCATATTGACATGTCGCTCATATTGACGTCGCTATTTTGGGTTTCGCTCATATTTACCGTCGCTTATTTTGATCGTCGCTCTTATTGCCTGTCGCTCTTATAGATTCCGCTCTTTTGGATTCGCTCATTTTACTTTCGCTGTTTTTGCGTCGCTCTTATTGGATAGAACCGAATTGACGGCATAGGCCACAATTTTCTTCCGATCGAGCTGAAATTTTGCACACATACTAATATCATTCTAACTTAATCGTGTATAGTTTTTGAGAGCTGCCCTCCGATTAGTTCAAAAATTAGAATATCTCCTGATTGGTCGAAAATCAAAGTGTTCCGATTTAGTTCACATTTTGCTTGAACATTAAGACTACTATTTTCTCTTATTTTACAAGTTTTCAGCCCAATCATTAGATAACTTATGCACTTATTGACATTTTTCAATGTATGAAACTGTCAGAATTGATGGTATAGGGCAAAGCAAAAACTTTTTCCCGCGAGGTAGCAGCACTAACACTAGTTGGTATAGCTAGCCGGCATCCACCATTTTTTCTTGTAAAAACAAGACTGATAATTGTTACCGAATTAAATAGCGTAGAAATGAATTATAATAAAACCACAGTTAGTGAAATCAAAGAAAAATTGAGAGCAAAAGGTGCAAAGTTGTCGGGGACAAAAGCAGTTATTCAGGAAAGGTAAATACTATTGTACAGTACTTATTACAAATAACAATGCATATGGAAGGTTATAAACATGTGCTTTTGTTTACTAATCTTTTTAACTTCAATGACATTTTATTCATTGATGTTGAAATGTACAAATCTACATGTGGCGTAAAAAGTAATCCCCATAAAAAAACACTCCGTGTAAAAATACCAGCCAAGTCTCTTCAACTTAAAAAAAATAGAAGAAATCTAAAAATTCAGCACTGAAAAGTAGTGATATCAAAAAATTGGCCAAGTCAAAACTTTTCAAAAATTACTTGGCGCATCGTGCATATAAATAGTATAGAAGTAGGTCGGTAATCAAATTTACTCATCTATGCATATAATATATCTATAATCCCCTAGAAAAACGATGCGCCAAGTAATTTTTGAAATGTTTTGACGTAGCCAATTTTTTTATATCACTACTTTTCAGTGCTGAATTTTTAATTTCTTCTATTTTTTTAAGTTGAAGAGACATGGCTGGTATTTTTACACGGAGTGTTTTTTATGGGGATATCATTTCTTTTTTAGTTTATTCTTACAACTTGTTTGAACACTTCTTTTATTGTCACAAACAATAAATATACCTACAATAAACACTCTTCCACTAAGTCCCTAAAAGGGACTTATCTGGGGATTAATACAAAATAATAATACAGAACAGTTGATTCACATTAAATAATACAAGAAAAGAAACACAAACATACACAACACACATAGACTGTAACATATACCTTGTAGCGGAGTATCTACTACCGCTGTGAAGAACACCATGACACCTATCGGAGTGTCTCCTACCATCGCAAGGGACTCCACGACACCTCATAGCGGAGTGCATGCTCGGATCTCGAAGACCTCTGCCATACCCAGCACTGGATCGACTACAAACCAAATGAAGCCGGCTAACGCTAGAAGCGTCTTTAGAGCGTCAGGCACTGCTAGTAAAATAACAGTATCCCCTTCCAACAGAGTAACCACCAATTGTGCTAACCCAAAATCAAACTCCGAGGGAGCATCGTATGCCCCCTCCTCTAGAATCCAGCCCCAACGAAAATCAAAAACTGACCACACTGTCCTGTCGAACACACAAAATTTTCCCAAGGTCCCTCCACTCCAAATCATACCGTAAAAACCCAACCCAACCTCCAGAAAGTTAAATACCCCAAAGTCCACACTCTAAAGATGCTCCAAACAAATTGCCGAAGTATCCGCAACAAGATCGTCCAATTTCAAACCGCAATCGAGCTCCACAATCCTGACATCTTCATAGGAACTGAATCATGGCTGACTGATGAAATAACCAACAACGAAATTTTCTCAAAGGATGCTACTATATACCGCCTTGACAGAAGGTTCTAGAGGAGGAGGTATTTTCATTGGTGTTCGGAACACTTTGGTGAGCACCCTCTCATGGACCGACCCTTCCCTCGAAATAATGTGTGTAAAAATCCTACCTAGTGCATCCCAATCTCTGAACGTGATCGCTGCCTACCGTCCCCCAAATACCGACCAAAAAACATTTCTAGACTCACTTCACGCCCACCTCTCAATCCTGAGTAAAGATGGAACTACATCAAACCCCATCGTCATTGGAGGGGATTTGAACCTCCCAAATGTATCATGGTCTCCAGTCCCAATATTCACCAGATGCGGCACCCAGAAGTCCATCAACTTACTTCTCGACGACTTCAACATGGTCCAGGTGATCGACAAGCCCACCCATGGACCCATGAGCATTCTGGATGTATTCCTCGTCAGCCCTCCTGAATTGTGTGCCTCAAGCAGCGTTGAGCCAGGCATCAGCGACCACGAGATAGTCTTAGTCAACCTCAACCTTAGATCTCCATCACATACCACTCCCACACCTCCGAAGACTTTATGGAACTATAAAAAAGCTGACGTAGCAGCCATCACCCATCACCTATTCGCTTCCTTCTCTAACTGGAGCTCCCAAACAGGTGATATCCACACTTTCTGGACTAGTTTCAAAAATATCATCTCTGAAGTCCAAGCCCTATATGTCCCCCAACGCATCATCCGAACAGACAACTGCGACCCCAAATTTAGTAGAGATTTATTGATAAAAAAATGTTTCCACATACATTTGTCAGTCATAATTGAAAAGATATTACATTAGGCCATAGTTATGCAAAATACAAATGAGTACAGTCATACATAATGCAAATATGAAAACACGGATGATACATAAATAATCTCCACGTTATATCAAATACAGCTGAGGTACATATAATGTTAATAGTCGACTAGAGAATAATCACAACACCGAGTTTAGAATCTCTAAGTTTCAGTAAATGAAATAGGTACATATATAGCAGATAACAAACTTCAGGATAGCCCAACAGTTAAATCACACTAGTCAGAAATGTAAAATGATCAGAGGTAATAAAATACAGAACAATCGCTAGTTAGCCAGTTGGTTGATCAAGGGTGCTGTCGGATGCCAGAAACGTGTTCGACGTATACGTCCCTGCTCCATCGTATCACCTCAGACGTCATGAGGCGGCGCATGGTGGCTGAGTATCCCTCCTTTATCCCGAGATGCCGCAGGACAGCGTCGTTACCACGACACCACGACCCAAGGGCGCCGACGATGAGGGCAGCAACGACCACAGTATAACCGCGGGAAGCGAAGACAGCAGCGTGCGGGGAGTACTTAGTCTCTTTCCTCTCCCTGGCTGCCGACAACGCCTCCACGCCGTCCTCGAATGGGATGGAGACATCAATAATAGTTATTTTCTTCTCCGCCTCATTGATGGTGACGAGGTCTGGTCGGTCAGCGGATTCAAGGCCGGGTAGACGCTGGTTGACACGCGTCACGACACCGCGTGGGACGGCCTTTGCAAGCCGACCCAACACGGCATCGTGACGTAGCTGGTAGGCGGCGGCGTGCGGCATGCAATGATCCAGAACGTGCGGCAAGGTCTCATTGGGATGACCGCAGCGTCTGCATCTCTTGTCCCGGCCGGCTTCCCAGCGGCAGTTGCCGTTGAGCGGTACGCAGTCGAGTCTGGCTCGGTGGATGAAGCGCCAGTCTGCGAAGCGTGTGTACCTCCCCGCGTACAAGAAGTGGCTGGACGAAGGGCATCTCGATGTAGCTGAGAAGGTCTTTCCCTGGTCCTTGTACGCGGAGAGTCGCTCTGCGTACCGCTCCCGGATTGCGGCCCGCAGATTGAAGTTGAGGCGGTGACGCGCGTCCGCACCAGCCTTGATGGTTGACGGGACAGCCGTGCCTCGCTTTATCTCGATGTCAAATGACTGGCGAATGTCGTTCCACTTCCAGGTGAAGGCGACTCTCGTCTGCAGCCGGCGGGTAGCAGAGCGGATCAGCGTCCATGCGTTCGAGATGCGCCCGG
The DNA here is from genome assembly GCA_934045905.1 of Leuctra nigra. Classification (NCBI taxonomy): domain Eukaryota; kingdom Metazoa; phylum Arthropoda; class Insecta; order Plecoptera; family Leuctridae; genus Leuctra; species Leuctra nigra. The sequence goes on from OW203772.1 coordinate 4,498,567, forward strand.
AATCAAGACCCAGTTCGCCTTCCATCGAGCCGTTTAAGAAGGCGTCGATGTCGTCGCTGGACGGGGCTCGCCTCACTCTGTGTCTTACCGCCTCGGTCAACGAGTCGGCAGCCAGCTGACTCACTGCAGGGTCCTTGCACGTCAGCATGCGGAAGCCGTTAACTGCAGTCGCAACATCAACTTGATCTGCAAGTGGTAGCAGACCAGCCCCGCCTTTCCACTTCTCAATGTACAACGGGAAGTAGGATGCCCGTTGCGGTAGGTTGAGCCAGCTTTTGGCCAGGCGTTTGAGGGCCTGATCAGCAATGACAAGCGGCTTCTTCGCAACTCTGCCTCCACGCATGATAAAGTCCAATCGTGTGAGGACGAAAGTGCTCACGGCGTCGATCTTTTGCCAAGGGGCAAGCAGCGAGGCGTCGATGGTCTGGGCGTCTGCCACAATCCCCTCGATGTCCTCTGTCGGGGTTTGCTCCACCCGGAAGCCGTTCGGTACACCGAGGTATCGGTAGGTGTCGCCTTCCCTTAGGATCCTCATCGGCCTGCCCTGGATGTTAAATGGCGTCTCGACGTGGTGACGGAGTGCCCCATTGACGTGTAGGCTGGCACACTTAGCTGGCTTGAATAGCAGGCCAGCCCAACCGGCAGCAGTGGAGACCTGGTCGAGGAGCTGTTGCAGCGCCTCTGCAGTTCGCCCGATCAGGAGCACGTCGTCAGCGTACGCCAGCATGGCGTAGTGTTGGCCGTGCAGCGAATACCCCAGAGTATCCGAGGACACCAAGGCTGATCTGATTACTTGCTCCATTGCAAGATTGAAGAGGATCGGACTAAGTGGGCAGCCCTGACGCACCCCCGAGTGGATTGGAATCGGTGGCGTGCTGCCATCTGCTGTCTTCACAGTCGTGGTGTTTCCGGCGTACTGCTCCTTTACGATGTTGATCATGGACTCCGGGACCCTCAGCGCCTGAAGTGACTGCATGATGTGGGCATGCGGTACCGACCCGAAGGCGTTGGCAAGGTCGAGCCACGCCATGGAGACCTCCTTGCGGTGAGTTCGAGCGTGGTCTAAGATGGTCTGGACCGTGAAGTTATGCTCGTGGCAGCCCTCATGCTCCATGAAGCCCTTCTGTATTGAAGATATCCGGCCAGTGCTGGCAGCCCACGAACTGAGCCGGTCAGCTAACGTCCCGGCGTACAACCTCGAGATTGTGTTTGAGAGGGATAGCGGACGCCAATTGGATATGTCCTCCTTCGGACCCCCCTTGTACACTAAGACGGTTCTAGATATCTTCCAGCTATCTGGCGTCCTCACTTCTTGCAGACATCGATTGAATATTAGCTCGAGGACCCGGCATCCAGGGTCGGCTGCCTTGAGATGCAGGTACGTGGTGCCATCTGGTCCAGGGGCTGAGTTCTTCGTCCTCTCCCCAGGCGGCGTTGGAGCTCCTTCGCGGTGAACGGTGCTGTTAGAGCCTCGTCCCCCTCCTCCTGGAGAGGGAAGTCCATTGGTGGAATGACGTCCGGTGGCTCGCCCTGCGCCGGAGCCAACACTCCGAGCGTTGCTTGGAAGTGAGCCAGCAGCGTGCCCTCGTCGATCTCGCAGCGAGCTCTGCTCTGGCCGAGAATCTCCTGCATGGCACGTTTGCGATTGTGGCGATACAATCGTTGTAACCGCGTTGCCTTCTCCGTCTCACTTTCTATTCGTGGGCGCGGGTGATGTCCGGGGCGGTGCGTGGGTCTGGCGTGCGTGGTTGATTCAGCCGAAGCCTCATTACTGAAGTCGTTCACGAGCGCTTGGAAGCGAGCCCAGTCCCCCTCGTCCTCCAGCTTGCGCAGCCATGCTGTTTGTCTGGCTACAGCTTGGGCACGCCTGGTCCTCCAATGTTGGACCGCTGGACGTTGTGCAGGTCCCTGCGGATGGGCCTCGGGCGGACGTCCATGTGCGCGTGCAGGAGAGCCACGTCCAGGTGGTGGTGGCGTGCGCTCTGGTGGGGTTGTAGCACGTCCAGGTGGTGGTGGCGTGCGCTCTGGTGAAGTTGTAGCACGTCCAGGTGGTGGTGGCGTGCGCTCTGGTGAAGTTGTAGCACGTCCAGGTGGTGGTGGCGTGCGCTCTGGTGAAGTTGTAGCACGTCCAGGTGGTGGTGGCGTGCGCTCTGTTGAAGTTGTAGCACGTCCAGGTGGTGGTGGCGTGCGCTCTGGTGAAGTTGTAGCACGTCCAGGTGGTGGTGGCGTGCGCTCTGGTGAAGTTGACGCACGTCCAGGTGGTGGTGGCGTGCGCTCTGGTGAAGTTGTAGCACGTCCAGGTGGTGGTGGCGTGCGCTCTGTTGAAGTTGTAGCACGTCCAGGTGGTGGTGGCGTGCGCTCTGGTGAAGTTGTAGCACGTCCAGGTGGTGGTGGCGTGCGCTCTGTTGAAGTTGTAGCACGTCCAGGTGGTGGTGGCGTGCGCTCTGGTGAAGTTGTAGCACGTCCAGGTGGTGGTGGCGTGCGCTCTGGTGAGGTTGTAGCACGTCCAAGAGTGTTCTGGGTGTGGCCAGGGGGTGACGTGTCATGGTTGCTACCAGGTGGCAGGTTGCGTTCAGGAGTCAGGATGCAAGCCGGCGAAGAGGGTGGAGACGAGACAACCTCCAGCGCTGGCATCGGGGGCACGTGCCGAGGCGGCGATCTCGCTCGGGGTGATGTTGCTGCTGAAGTACTAGCATCCATACTTCCTCCTCGTGGCCGTCTTGATGGTACCGGCGGCGTGGTGTCGTTGGCACGGGGCGTCTGTAGAGGGGAAGGCGTAGCAGGTCTGCCCCTCGCTTCCAGGCTTGCTCGCAAGGCAGCAACGTTCGGCCCAGGAAGTGGTGAGCCACGCGGTCCAGGCGGTCGGCCAGGAGCTGCAGAGACAGCCCCTGGTGGCGGGCCGCCGTCCGCGGGGTCCTCTTCCCATCCAGGAGGTTGGGCGTTCCCTGGTCTCCAAACCAGGTCAGCCTGGCACAGCTCGTCCCCAGCGTGGTACTTTTTCCAGTGGGCCTTCGTTAGTCTCATGTCGGCGAAAGTCTTGCCATGAGATGCGCAGAAGAAGTGCAGCGACTTCTGGTGACACTTTCGGAGATGACGTCCCAGGATCGAGTAGGAAGAGTATGCCCCACTCACTCGTGTGTGATGTCCGTCCAAGTGAATGACAACGCACGGATGGCAGATTAAACCGCTGGTTGGAAGCGGCAGATGGTAATACTGAATTTCTCTGCCGACGGATGTCAGACCTCCGTCCAGATCTGTCACGGCGCGATGGCAGGGCGATGACGCGACGCTTGACGTACCGCTGGATGCGGTACTTGATGCTGGCGAAGATGGAGCCGGTGATATCGGCAGCAGCTGTCTTCGTGCCAGCAGATCGAGCACAGCCCTCCTCCTCGCTGATACCATTGGGTCCTGGGATCCCCCAGGTGACGGCAGTTCGTCGTCGTGGTCCATGGAAGGCATATACAATCACCGTGTGTCAGTGGATTCAGGATATGAGCTGAAGTATGACCCAGCAACAGGGTTTATAGAAAGCGTCTCCCGGAGATGGCCTGAGGGGCCAAGACACTACCTCCAGTGTTCACAGAACCTGGGGGCAATGTTTGTGGTCATATGGACCGTCTGAGAATAGCCAGTGCTAAATTCAGACTACCCCTGCTCAAAACGGCACGAGCAGGGGGACAGTCTACGTCTGAAGGACACTAGACGTCACAGAGAAGTTTGGCAGCCGCAGCAGCGTACCAGACTAACACAGTTAACACACACAGCCACGTGGGCTGCCGACTAGGTCATCAGAGACCGTCAACGCCGGTGTACTAACAGGTCGCCTGGCAGCTAGGGCACTCCAAACTCTCAGTCCAGAGGGGACTTTATGGTCAGAGGGACCGTTCCGGTAGCAAAGTGCTACAAGCGATACTAAGTCCCTGAGCAAAGCACAAAGTCCACAACGGGAACAGAGTACCAAGTCCCAGGGATCTTAGCCTATAGGTCTGAAGGACCGTTCCGGCAGCCAAGTGCTAACCAGCGATACTAAGTCCCTGAGAACAGAGTGCCAAGTCCACCAAGAGACCAGAGCACCAAGTCCCAAGGATCTTAGCCTTTAGGTCTGAAGGACCGTTCCGGCAGCCAAGTGCTAACCAGCGATACTAAGTCCCTGAGAACCAAGCACTAAGTCCATAGAGGAGCAGAGCACTAGGTCCCAAGGAGCATAGCCTTGTGGTCTAAAGGACCTTACTGGAACCAGCAAGTGCTGGTCCAGAGAAATGACCTGAAGGGCCCAAGTAGTAGGGGAGACGCTTTCTTACCTGCTGCTGTCCTGGTCCTGGTGCGCCGTGTGGTCCATCCGGTGACTCGTGGAGGAGCGGAGCACCCGTGAGAGAAGCGAAGTAAACTCGTGACTTTCTCCAGCGTCTTCAGTTTTCCCAGTAGAAACGGTCACGTTCTATGGTACTACACTTGGATCTTAGCCAAAAGGCCGAGAAGCGACACTCAAGAGATACGGAGACTAAAGCGGAAGTGTAGAGCTGCCTATAAAACAAGAAAAAGCCCACACTCGACATTTCACAACCTAACCCGTCAACTCAAAGTCGCCAAGAAAGTTGCTCTCGCTGAACACATGAAGAAACTTTTAGTTGTCAACAGGCAGGACAACTGGAAAAACTTCTACACCCACATTAACTCCAAGAAAGGAAACCACAATTCAATCCCCGCTCTTAAACGAGATGACGGATCATTAGCCACCACAGATGAAGAAAAAGCGCAGGAACTAAATGAGCGGTACCAAAGGGTCTTTAATACCGACTCTCAGCTGCTCCAGAAAAATACCCCTTCCCCCACCGCCCCTATCACTGACACTTCGTGCTTCACTTTCAATACTAATAAAATCAGTTCCATAATCTCAAAAATTAAATTAAATACAGCTCCTGGGCCCGACGGAATTCCCTCTCAAATTCTGAAAATGGCTCGCCTCAGTGTCTCCCCCTACCTTAACAGACTCTTCTCCATCTCTATCAACAACTGCCAGCTACCGAAAGATTGGAAGATAGCAACCATTCTCCCTATCTTTAAGAAAGGCTCTCGGAGTGACCCCACCAACTACCGCCCAATCAGCAACACATCCATTGTCTGCAAGATTCTTGAGCGTCTGATCACCGACCACATACACGACACCTGGGGGAAAAACAACTGGCTCACCAACGCCCAGCACGGCTTCCGGAAGAATTTCTCTTGTGAATCCTCACTAATTGGATTCACGCAGCAACTTGCAGACTATATTGACAAGGGAACCCAAGTGGACGGTTTATTCCTCGATTTCTCCAAGGCCTTTGATGTTGTCTCGCACCGTATCCTAATTAAGAAATTCTCCAAAATGAACTTGGATGTAAAAGTTGTTGCATGGATTGAAGAATTTCTAACAAGCAGATCGCAGACTGTCAAGGTTGGGCAGTCATTATCAACACCAGTCAACGTTACTTCTGGCGTACCGCAGGGGACTGTCCTTGGCCCAGCGCTCTTCATCGGCTTCATAAATGATATAGTCGAAGGATTAAATAGCCCGGTACGGCTATTTGCAGACGACTGTATTATCTATGCTCCCATCAACTGCAAAGCCGATGAACAGTCCTTGCAAGACGACCTTAACAAGATCCATCTTTGGACGACAACTAACGAGATGAGGCTTAATGAAGACAAGACATGCATTATAAGTTTCACTAAGAAGAAAATTGCAATAGACTCTCAGTACACCTTAAATGGACTCCAACTTTCCAAATCAAAATCCTTTAAATATCTTGGCACTAACCTCCATCAAAATCTATCCTGGAATAATCACATCAACCTAACCCAGTCAAATGCCAAACGGAAACTACATTTTGTAATGCGTAACCTTAAAGGGAGTCTGCCAGCAACTAAGGAACACGCTTACAAATGCCTGATACGTCCCCTGCTGGAGTACTGCAGTGCCGTTTGGAACCCCCACACTGAGAATATGAAATATGCATTAGAATCCATCCAAAACAAAGCGGCCCGCTATGTTGTGGACAATCACCGCCGATGGTCAAAAGAGCTGAATCGACCATGTCTTAGCGTCAGCAAGACTAAAGCAAAACTCAAATGGGAATTGCTTCACCGGCGAAGATCCCGAGCTGCCCTCCGTTGTCTCTTCAAGACCATGACCGGCCTCCCTGCCTGGGAAGATGTAGCGAAACTCATCACTCCGGCAACGTACCAGGGAAGAAGCGATCATCTACTGAAGATCTTCATTCCTCGCTTCAACTCGGACACGGGACGACACTCCTTCCTGGGTCAAACTACCCGTCTGTGGAACAATCTTCCTAAAGATCTCATGGATGTCTTGCCCCCCAAACTAAACATGTTTAATGCCGTTATCAACTCTGCTGTTTAGCCCTAACATAATTTACAACTTAATATCTTATCCTAACTCAGCTCATATTTATTTACTTTTTTTCTCCTGTACATCAATAACTATCATGTCACCTCATTCATTGTATATTACATATTAACCCTTGTATATTTAGCTTGTATGTTAATCAATTTACCATTAATTACCATGTAATTACCATTAGTCGACTAGCAGCCACTGGAATTTGTAACTGGCTCGTGTTATTGTTAAGATAATATCTGTAAGTGATTCCTAAGCTGTTATTAAATAAATAAATAAATAAATAAATAAATAAATAAATAAATAAATAAATATATTGTGGCACCGAAGACTATAATTCCTTAAAAAAATACCCCTTATTGATTTGGTTGCTAAGAAAGTTGTGCTTGTTACTACGTAGGTATATGCCATAAATGATATGTTATAAAGTATAGCGCAGGTTTCGTTCCAATTGGTCCAGCCGTTCTCGAGTTATGGCATCACTTCCGCTTTTCAAAATGGCGGCTGACTTCACTGCCACCTAAAATTTGTGTCTATAAAATGTTATGTAACATTATAAGCCTTCTGAATATGTAGTTATTGGTATAAAAAATGATTTTAGTAAGATTTGGCATTTTTATGACGTCATTTCCGGTTTCGGTAAAAGTACATTTCTATTTCGACTATTGATATTTCATTAAGAAGACCATCCGAATTGTTTGGCGCTAGTTTCGTCCCAATAGCTCCATCCGTTTTTAAGATATGACGTCACTTCCGGTTTCAAAATGGCGGCACAAAAAATTTGTAAGGACAAGGTATCATCAGACGCCAAAAGTGCATATGTGGTAAAAATTTCAGATCGATCGGCTCAGCCGTTTAGGCTGTGGCGGTGACAGCAACGTTTCCTGATATCTGAAGAAGCGGAAGAAGAAGATACCTTTTAAAAAGGGGTGTAATTTCACTGTTTTCACGGCCCTCTAGCTCGCAAATGGCATAACCTGTTGTTCCCAAATTTGGTATATGGGGTGGGGTGGGCCATAGCTCGAAATTAAGATATTTTGCAACAATGTGAGATTTTCTTATTTTAAGATCCAGTAGGCCGAAAATGCCATGTTGTTGCTTACAGTAAAAGTGGTTGGTCTGCTCCTCAGTTTATTAGGCATTTACGGTATGTTGAGTGTACGGTACGACTTGGCTGGGTGGAGCGACCGCTCCACTAGATTTAGAATTCATAGAATCATAGAATAATAGATTAATAGAGTAATCATTGAATTCAAATAATTTTCCATTGAAATAATGTCATTGGTCAGTTCTTCTTCTTAGTTTATTATATAGTTATATTTATTGTTGTTATCTAGTGGAGCGGTCGCTACACGCCAGCCAAGTCGTACGGCGCGCGCACACTCTCATATAAAGGCTGGAGCAAACCCACTTTTACTGTAAGCATCAAAGTGGCATTTTCGGCCTACTGGATCTTAAAATTGGGAAACCCCACATTGTTGCGAAATATCTTAATTACGAGCTATGGCCCACTTTACAACATATACCAAATTTGGGAACAATTGGTTAAGCCCTTTGCGAGCTAGAAGGCCGTGAAAACAGTGTTTTAGGGCGGTTTTAATCAGTAATAATCACCCCATAAAAAACACTTCGTGTAAAAATACCAGCCAAGTCTCTTCAACTAAAAAAAATATGAAATCTAAAAATTCTGCACTGAAAAGTAGTGATATCAAAAAATTAGCCAAGTCAAAACTTTATATGAAAATCAAAAAATACTTGGCGCATCGTGTACATAAATAGCTTAGAAGTATAGGCCAGATCTAGTGGAGCGGTCGCTCCACCCAGCCAAGTCGTACTATACACTCACAGTCACTCAACATACCGTAAATGCCTAATAAACTGAGGAGCAGACCAAACACTTTTACTGTAAGCAACAACATGGCATTTTCGGCCTACTGGATCTCAAAATTGGTAAATCTCACATTGTTGCGAAATATCTTAATTTCGAGCTATGGCCCACCCCACTACATATACCAAATTTGGGAACAATAGGTTATGCCATTTGCGCGCTAGAGGACCGAGAAAACAGTGAAATTACACCACTTTCTGATTCTGAAGATGATGATGATTCTGATGATATCACGAAACGTCGCTATCACCGCCACAGCCTAAACGGCTGAACCGATCGACCTGAAATTTTTACCACATGTGCACTTTTGGCGTCTGAGGTGCCTTTTTATAAAACCAACCGGAAGCCGCCATTTTGAAACCGGAAGTGACGTCATAACTCAAAAACGTCTGGACCGATTAGAACGAAATTAGCGCCATTCGATTTAGATGGTCATCTATATGAAGTATCAATAAAAAAAATATTATTTTCTTATTTTCTAAACCGGAAGTGACGTCATAAATACGCAATATTTAACTTATTTCAACAAATTATACTTAAAATACGTACATAATTAACTTACATTGTAACATAGACAATACAATTTATATATTCAAGGTAGCAGTGTTCTCGGCCGCCATTCCTGAAACCGGAAGTGACGTCATATATCTAAAACGCCTGTAACGATTGCAACTGAACTAGCTCCTGCGTATTCATTCTGCTATTTATTTGAAAAATCAATTGTGAAAAATGAATAAATAAATTAATGGTACCGGAAATGGCGGCAGGAACCACTAAATGAAACCGGAAGTGACGTCATATATTACAAACGGCATGACCGATTTTACGGAAATATAGGGATTAGGAATTCAGATGGTCGTTCATGAAGGTATCAACTAGATAAAACTAGATTGTTTTCTTATTACCTATACCGGAATTCGGCCGCTATTTCAAAACCGGAAGTGACGTCATGTATCGAAAACGGCTGGATCGATTATAACGAAACTTAAGCTATTCTTCTTGGATAATCATTTTCATCTTATACCAAACGCAACTTTTCATAGTAACCAAATCGGTTGAGGCGTATTTTTTTAAAGAAATTAGTCCCTGCTCGGACATGTGCCACAAGCTGTATGAATAAACTAACAAAAGAAGTGATATCCCAGAAAAAACACTCCGTGTAAAAATACCAGCCAAGTCTCTTTAACTATAAAAAAAAATAGAAGAAATCTAAAAATTCAGCACTGAAAAGGAGTGATATCAAAAAAGGAGCCAAGTCAACGAATTTTCCAAATTTTAATCGTACCATTGAAATAAAAATATCAACCCCCGAGAAATACTTAAAAAAAGGACTTGGCGCATCGTTTTTTTAAAGACATTTTTCTATTCTTAAGCTTATGCCACTCACATACTACGTAGTTCAGAAATGCCTAGAAAAATTGGGACAAAACTTTCAAATTAAATATTGAACATTCTGTAAAATATTTTAAATTTAAATATAAGTACGCAAAGAAACATAGCATTGTCTTACAAGCAATAAATACAGAACAGTTGTGTTTGTGATTGGTAGGTACCTATAGTTTTGTGGGTACATCAACATACCTACTACAGCATTATACTTTGAACCTTCTCGCCGTGTAATTAATTGCTATTAATTAACATTTTATACCAAAAAAATTCATAAATTACATAACGTATTACTTTAGATAAAAATCTAGTCAGTAATTATTTGAGCAGCATGGCTCAGTGCACTAGTCACTTATACAAATCTCATTGACGGCCTTCTTGTAATGAGCGCTTTCGCTATTTCCCTCAGTCACGATATTGAGAAGTATGATTGATTAATATGACCCTAGAAATAGTGGCAATAACGAATAGACTAGGCCGCTTCCGTTTATTCGTTATTCGTTTATCCGTTTATTTCCTCTGAATATTGACAAAATACCAAAACTGCCAGTAGGTAAGAGTACTAGTTATATTAAAACGTAGTATGATTCGTCGATAATGAATGTGATATACTCAGGAAAATATACTTGTAGAGTTCTTCCTATACTTTTAGGATAGAAAAGTGTCTTTAAGAAAACGATGCGCCAAGTCCTTTTTTTAAGTATTTCTCGGGGGTTGATATTTTTATTTCAATGGTACGATTAAAATTTGGAAAATTCGTTGACTTGGCTCCTTTTTTGATATCACTCCTTTTCAGTGCTGAATTTTTAGATTTCTTCTATTTTTTTTTATAGTTAAAGAGACTTGGCTGGTATTTTTACACGGAGTGTTTTTTCTGGGATATAAAATATACATCAAATATAATAGTAAACCTATAATGCCCTAAAAAAACGACGCGCCAAGTATTTTTTGATTTTCAAATAAAGTTTTGACTTGGCTAATTTTTTGATATCACTACTTTTCAGTGCAGAATTTTTAGATTTCATATTTTTTTTTAGTTGAAGAGACTTGGCTGGTATTTTTACACGAAGTGTTTTTTATGGGGATATCACTCCTTTTTTTAGTTTATTCTTACAACTTGTGACACATATCGAATAAACAATTACTAAATCCTTAAAAAAAAATCACCCTTTACAATTTGGTTAGGTACTACTAATGCAAAACAGCGTATGGTTCTAAATATTTGCTTTAAATGATCTTTTATGAAGAATAGCAAAGGTTTCATTCCAATCGGTCAACCCAGTTCCGAGATATGGCAACACTTCGGTTTTCAAAATGGCTGCTGAACGTACTGCACTGCCATATAGAATTTATATCTATAAATGATGTGTATTATTTTAAGTTTTCTGAATATGTATTTATTGTATAGGAGGGGATTATAATAATTTATAAATTTTATTGACGGCATTATCGGTCTCATAAATAGGAAAATTCTAGTTTGACTGTTCCTATTCCATAGAGATGGCCTTCCGAATCGTTTGGCGCTAGTTTCATGCCGATCTGTCTACCAGTTTTCGAGATATGACGTTACTTCCGGTTTCAAAATGGCGGCTGAATTCTCTGACCCCTTGAATTATAATTTAAACATGATTACATTTTATTATACCTAAGCTGTCTAAAATAGTATATTTATTGCATCAAAATGTAAATGTCAAATTACTACTCAAATACTATTCAAATTACTAGTAGTTTTTTGGGGAGATTGTATTGGCTCCGGAGATATCTTTAGTACGAAGAGGAATCACTCACATTACAAAAATACATCGATTTGCCTTAATAAAGTTATAAATCTGATCCGTCAACGAGCCAACGTAATGTCTGTCCTCAGGTGGAAAATTCGATAATTTTGCATTGCTGATATAAAACAAAAGAAGTTCGTGCAAGCTATAATTTAGAAAAATCTTAAACGTGGGAATACAGAATTAAATAATAATATTATATTAAGCGTTTACGAGTACTAACGAAATGAATGAATTACATGATATGTAGATAAAGCTGGGTCCACATAGACCGTTTTTGCGTTTTGCGTTTTCCGTTTTTTTTCTATTAACCAATCACAAGTCTGCCGTGAGCGGTTTCTGGACTGGTGATTGGCTGTAAGAAAAAAAACGGAAAACGCAAAACGCAAAAACGGTCTATGTGGATCCAGCTTAAAACTTTGTGTAAGGTTATAAAATAACCATAGAGTCAATAAAATAAATATTGGACAAATTACATGATTTGGTGATTATTTTATACTAGATAAAATACTATTACGATATATAAAATACGATTTTATACAATGGTGATTAATTTTAATTTATACTTTATTAGTGATAGCAGTATCAAAATAATACTAAAATTACCATTGTAAAATATTAAGTTGATTAAGAAGGAAGAACCAAAGGGAATTAAATATTTTATTGACATTTTATCATTTTCCTATTTTCTACGTATTCCTTTATTTCTTACAATAATATTATCAACAAAACAGAGTGAGTTAACATGTGTTAAATGTCTTGACATATTCACTATTGAAGCATTTCTACGACACAGTGAAATAATGCCTGGGAACTTCAAGTAGCAGATCTAAAGTAATTCACACTTTATTACTTCATGTTTTATTTCCATTCAACTTCCCAAACCAAAGTTCTTTCTTTTGCATCAAATGTAAGGTACTCATTTAAAGTGGAAGTCAGTATTTAGGCATCTAATATTATTTAAAAGACACAAATGTGTTAAAGAGAACTGTAAATGCTTGAATTAAAATTACTTCGCTGTCGAATAAGCGTGATATTAAATGTCTAGACACATTCTTTCTAAAAACAATGTGAAGATTTTGTGAAAGGGGTTCGTAATCCACAGAAAAAGGATCCATTCTAGGACTGATATAAGGTTGATTGAGCGAGCGAAGCGAGCGTCTCCTTTTGGCTCTTTGGCACGGACCTCTGTTTTTTTTGTGTGTTTTTTTTTGTGTGTTTCTGTTACTGACGATATACAAGTCACAGTTTTTCTTTGATCAAGCTGAAATTTTGCACACATGTACTGACCATTTCCGGGCGTTGCAGACCCTAATTTTTTGAAATCCCCTGATTGGTTCAAATTTAAAAAAATTATCTTTCGATTGGTTAGTTTGATCAAATTGAAATTTTGACAAGTCATTACCACTAACATTTTACCTAATCATAAAAAGTTTCAGCCAAATCCTCCCATTGGTTAAAATTTAAACCCATCTTTCCTGTGTTTTTTGAAATTTAAACTAGAACCGATTTGAACGATCAACTTATAACTTTGCATGATGGTTGGGACCAACATTATCTGTATTTTTGACAATTTTCATACTAATCTGTGTTTAAATCCAAAAGTTATTGACATTTTACGGACATTTTGCGTGTTGGCTGTCAAATTCACGGCGACTTCGACTCTTCAGTTCAAGGCAAGATAGTTAGAGCAGAAACTTTCAAACGCAAATGAAACTGATAATGACCGTTCAACAGTCGATCTGATATTGTGTAGACACACTAATATCATATGAGTGGCCCCAGGTATATTTTTTGAAGGAGATCCTGGGATTTTTGAAAATTCACACGGAACCGTTCAATCATAAGGTTCAATCTATCAACTTAAAACTTTGCATGGTTATTTGGACCAATATTTTAGGAATTGTTTGAGATTTTTATACAAGACATTTTTATACAATGACATTTTCGATAGACAGCATTTCGATTCGATGTGTTGCTCGTATCCGTGCTCGCTCATCAACGCGTTACCCAAAGCGTTTTCCTAGTATCTAAAACAGTTTCTTTGGTCGATTCAGTCACAACCAATAACATTTCTAGAATGACACTAACAGACTGTTAAACTTAACTAAACGTTAAACTCAAAGCGGACATATGACAACTTAAAATAACTTATAAATTGGCCAGGAAATGGATCTATTTCTGCGGATTCCCCTTCCTTCACAGATAGAAGGCGTCTAAAATAGATTTCTAACGAGCTCTGCGAGAACTTTCTAAAGCTGCTTTCACACTACACCACTTAATCCCAGGGTCAAATCCACGAGTTTACGACTCGGGTCTGGACCCTGGGCTTGACCGGGGTAAAAAAATTGAATGTGTATACACTACATGACACTACGATGTATTAACAGCTTTTGTTATTGAACAAAACCAATCTAGAAGGCAGTGGATACCGTAAGATTTCTTTGTTTTTTCTTTTTTAAACGTCAAATGCCGCTGTCAAAATCAAAATATAGCAATGATCGGCACAGTTTGTTGATTCTTTGGATAATAACGGTAATAATTTAATAAGTAGTTCATTTATTAATGCAATATCATGCAAACATTTCCATTATTTTGTGTTTCAAGTAAAATGATAAGATTACAGTGCTCACGTGGATGAAAAGGTAACTAGTTTCGCCCGGAGTCAAACTAGCCTCGGGTTGAAACCCTGGGATGGACTGGTAGTCCATCGCCTGATAAGGGTGGGAGCTTCCCCCCCCCCCCCCTTGCGGACTTGCTGTGACTATATTTTTTTCATAGAGGGTCATATTTGAAGTGAAAATTCACTTGTCTGCACTTTGACCCCTGGTGGGTGTGGTGTACAGGGGGGGTTAAAGTTGCATTTTTGGACTTTTTTGAGTAATTTATTAATTAATTGTGAATAGACAGTAAGAGATAGAGTCTTTCTGAACACATATTTTGAAATGGGATATGAAACTACACTGCATAGTATTTTTTAAATCCCCTTCTAACGTCAAATCAAAATGTTGACTTTTTTCCAAAAAAATTTAAATGCTTTGAAAATTAAAAAAATTTAAATCAACTATTAGTAGGTTACCATGGAAGATAATATAATATGGTTAAAGGCCCTAATCAGTACTTGGGTAGCTCCCAAAGGCCAAAAAGTAATGTTTTTGGACATTTTCAAAAATATTTTTTACATAATGTGATCAGTAGAAAATATTGTGAGTTTTTTTATCACATTCGTGAGTGAAAGTAATTAAGAGTAAAAGAATTATTTTGCATATGCCCTCGAAACCAAAATTACGATTTCTTCCACTTTTTGGGGTTTTTGGGGTTTCTTAACTATGGTGGGCGGAATCCCCCCACCCCATGGGGATTTTCAGCGACCACATTTTTTTGATAGAGGGTCATATTTAAAGTGAAAATTTACTTGTCCGCACTCTGGCGCCTTTAAGTGGGGTGTGTAGAGAGGTATCATTTGGGAAATTTTGAGACGTACAAACAATTGTGACAATACGATAACATATTTTATATATGTGATTTGATATTCGTAAATAAGATATAAATATACAACCTTCTGTATATTTTTCTAAAGCGTTACCCCCCCCCCCCCCCCCCCCCCCCCGAGGTCAAAATGTTGAATTTTTCGAATGTTTGAAAAGTACTGTTTATGTATTAAAAACATCTTAAAACAATTAAAACAGATCATATTAAGTAATATTTGTGGGTTTTCATGCTCTACTTCATCGATTGACAAATTTTGAATTTGTTAAAATAAATCCAAAATTTCACCAAAAACCACCCAACGCTACCCCAACCAACCGCAAAAGTTAAAACTAGTTAAGTTATACCGAAATTATAATGCTCAATCAAACAAATAATAATTTTCGAAATTCCGCCTGGTGGGGGGAGTTTTTGCCCACTTGCCACGTTTTGTGGGAACATCAAATTCTTAGTTCAAGGTCACACAGAAAATATTGGGAAATAAAATTTGTAGACATTTATCATAAAATTAAATTCCTGCAAAGAGTGTTGAAAAATATTCATTCGTTCGTGAGTTATACCGTTTCCAAAATTTCCCAAAATTTGTCTACTTTTGCTGTTCAAGGTCTCACAAAAAAATGCACCCTAAATTTTTTGAGATTTTTTTATTGTTGATTTTGGATTTGAAACCCGATTTTAAATCGGGTGCTTGCATCAAAAGATATGCTGGTTGGAATATTGCCTAATTTTGACTTTTTGGACCCCCCCCCTGACCGCACCCACCAGGCGTCAAAGTGCAGACAAGTGAAATTCTGCTACAAATTTAACTATCTTTCGAAAAAAAAAGTGTCTCCATGCGTCCGCAGGGGGGGGAGCTCCGGCCACCTGGGCGATGGACTATGGGGTTAGAGTTCCGCGGGCCGGACCCGAGGCGATCAGGTGTAAACACGTTTTATTTCTTAACTTGGGTCGGACTGAGGTTTCAACCCGGGGCAATAGTGTAGTGTAAAAGCAGCTTAAGTGTTATAACTACTTGGACTTTATATACAGAATGAAGTTAACAATTAACAGCAGGTGTTCTAGAATCTGACAAAACAAAGCTCGGTGTTTTCTTTTCTCGGTCAAAAGTCTCGGAACAAACTTTTCAGCCACTCATCTGCATCAGACCTCGGAAAGAGACGAAAGTGACATTTCCTACAAGAAATTTTACAGATATTTCCAACACGAATAAAATGTCTTTAAAATGTCAATAATTTTTCGACAGATTGGTCTGAAATTTGTCAACAATTCTGAGAATGTTAGTCCCTATCTTAGTTGGGAAAGTTAAACTAAGGTCCTAGGGGGGAATAAGGCCCACCTTAATTGTTTTAATTAATATTTATTAATGTAGATACAAAATAAGTGTGTACACAGTTAAATATTGACAAGTCATCTATTAAGTACAATATTCAATTGATTTTTTAAAAAAAAAAAAAAATATGACATTGAAAATTTAAAGTTAATGAAAAGTTGCATTCGGGCCTTGTTCCCCCCATATGAGGGGAACAAGGCCCGCTAATTCTAATTACTAATCAGAACAATCGGGACATACAAAGTCATCTGTATCATCTTCCTCCAGTCCCACACATTCTTCATGGTACCAACTATGACACTTGACACATGAGCGCATGCTCTCTTGCCTGTCGTCTCCGCAGGCAGTGCAGAGCCATGACTCCCCGTCGCCGGCAGACGTAGACGGAGCACTCAAATTTTTCTTCTTCTTGGGCTTCGTTTTCTCGGTTAGTGGCACTGACTTGAAAAGTTCCTTACTTAAGGTCTGGGCCTTATAATTAATAGCCTTTTTACGGGGCGCGCGCAATGATTTCTTACTTGCCGCTCGAGGCGTCGACATTACGGATGCAAACGATGAGGCCCCAGACTCGCTTGATCCAGGAGTCTCTTGCACAACGATTGGTATGACTCCCATTCGTGCCTGCAATCGAGCAAGTGGAATGGTATCCTCTTCCTCTTCTTCGGCTTCCACTTCTTCGGCCAATGACGGCATTGGCTGCTCGGTTATTTCGCTGGGCGCAAAAGCATAATCGGGGAGAATGTCCTTGTTGAACGGGTAGATCCCCGTTGCCAGAAAACCATTTGCGACATTACTCATTGTCATGCAACGCTTCCAGACTTCACATAAAACAACACCGAATCTTTCCTTCGTCAACTTCCGGTCAGGATGTTGGTTCCAAAATCGAAGCAGTTGTTGATCCCAATTATGTTCAAAGGAACGAAAGACGGATTTGTCGAGAGGTTGCAACTCATGCGTTGTATTTGACGGCAGACAATAGAGACGAATTCCCATATTCTCAGCGGCTTCCACGATGGTGAAGCTTAGGTGGCTCGACGCTCCATCAAATACCAGCAACACTGGACCTGCTGTCCTGTATTTATTGAAATGTTTCAACCACTGGACAAAAATATCCGCTGTCATGCTCCCTTTCGGAGCCATGGCAACGGAACTACCAGTTGGTAAGTTGTCAGCAAACTCCGGTTTGAGGCGCTTCCCTTTGAAAATGACCATTGGGGGAATGACATTGCCGAGTGCATTTCCGCAAGCAACTACGGTAACATTTTCAGCATGTTCGGGTGCTACCATGTGCACTCGCTTGGATCCTTTGAGAGCAAAAACTTGTTGTTGATTGTGCAGAGTGAGTCTGCATCCTTTTTCATCCATATTGTAAATTAACTCAGGCTTTGATAAAAGATCCAGCTCTGTCATTATGTTGTTCAATTTCTCAAAATGGTCTGCAACGATGAATCTGTTCAATTTTTGGGCGCGGGCAGGGTTCATCTTCTGCGCTTTTCTTTTAGCAATGTTAGGATTGCGCTTTAAAAACCCTTTCAGCCAGTCCAGACCAGCCATCTCTTCTTGTTTATTAAAAGAATGGCGAATGTTGTTCATTTCGCAAAAGCGAAAAACATTATGTCGCAGCAACCTTGAAGTCAGCGGTAGACCAATGTCAGCAAACCGTGTAATTCGCGCAGCAAGGTCTTGTTCTTGCTGATGGGTAAGAAGAGACGTCCTTCCAATTACTTTGTCAATAACACCAGTCTTCAAATGGTTTCGAAGTGTTCTACGTGGAATTCCGTGACGACTGGAAACGATCCGCTGCGAAACTCCCTTCTTTATTTCGTCGAGTGCTTCTCTTAGCTGATTTGCAGTCCATCTTGCCCTCAAACCCAAACTTTTTCTTGCCATCTTGGCCTGCAAAATAGAATAGGTTACTCTTTTACACTAATTGCAAATAAATTGTGAAATTAACAGGCGAACATAACCTAAAATAATAGCTCAACTAAAATGGGCCTTGTTCCCCTTTTGTCTCTAAATATAATAAATTAAGTATTTACAGTTCGTATTTCACACTGCGTGTAAGTAAAGTGTTATTTATTTACGAAAACATGATAGTTAATACAAATAAATAGGATAAATAAATATAAAATGTGTTTTAATAAGAAAATAAAAATACTTACATGTGTCCTTCAACAAGAAGAGCGGCACTGAGAACCTGTCAACACGGGTTTTTTATCTTTGCTTTCTAAACGGTTTGGACCATCGGTACAAAATTACGCCAATAGATCACTCTAGTGGTACCTCACAAACGCGAATGGATAAATTGAGCGCCAGATTTAAACCCTGTGATATATTGGTAGTGGGCCTTGTTCCCCACTGGGCCTTGTTCCCCACTAGGACCTTATTAAAATGTATTACAGTACCTTGTATAATATTCTAACAGTGTAACAGTTAGAATTACTACCTGGTTTCAAAAGTAACACCTATACAATTTGAACACATTTTATATAATTAACACACGACCCTAAAATTGATTCATATCAAATTTGTTTTTGAGGCTTGAGTAACTGAAATGTGTAAATGTTGTTTGTTTTGGTATTGCCTTGGCTTCATACAATCAGTAACAGTTGATTACAGTTTACAATCGCGTGTCTATAACAATTAAACAGCTACCTGGACTTTATTATCAGTCCAACCCGTGATTTCTGGGAACGCGCTCAGTAAATACATACTTCATAGGCAGAGACAAAGGAAGTTTCATTGCCAGCTGACGTGTCTCTATTGTGAAGTTACGATGTGGTCCACGAATCTGTTGCTGATCTCAACACTAGTGCTTGTGGCTGCAGATGAAGCAGGTAAGAAACAACAGGAAATCACACGGGTTGTTGAATACAAGATGGTGTGATAGCGCTCGGCCGTTTTAAACATTGATAGAGAAAAATTGTTTCACAAGTGGGTGTAACTTTGATAGGATGTTAACATGACCAGTCTGATAGTATATTAGTAGCACTTTTTCATTTTTGCTTCGTGCCTTGTTAATTAGGCGCCGGTTATTCAACAAAACCTCTCAAAACTATGAAATTGCCGAAACGATTGGAGACGACACCCGTAAACCAATTGATCTCAAATTTTAATCATGATAAGATAAAAGACAAACTTAGGGTTATCACTTGGCACATTTGTAAAATTAAATTGCCTACGGCGCCCATTGAGACAAGAAAATATACAAATTTTTCACCAAAAATCATCTAACTATTACTAATTAACAAAGCAAAAAATTTAAAATTTACCAAGTGATAACCCCAAGTTTGTCATTTATCTAATCGTGATTAAAATATCAAACCATTTCGTCAACCCATTTTGTCTCCAATCGTATCCAAAAAAGTGCCTGCAACAAGCGCAAAATCGCTCGCGCTTGTAGCACGTGCGGGCCACCTCACATTACGTGTTGGTCCCAACTAAGTGCAGTCCAGGGTCGACTATGTAGACTTCTTCTATATTCTTCCTACTTTCTGTCTTTCTGCGGCTCCTTTATCGCCATCGTCATCTTTTTTCTTTCATCGTCTCCTTCTTCGTCATCTTATTCTTATGCTGCCTTCTTCTTGACAAAATGCGCCCAGCTTAATTTGTATTATTTTTAATTTTGATTTAAAATGAAATGGGAAATGCTATAGTAAATTTAAAGTAAGTGTGAGACTAACTGCTGTCAATATAAAAGTAATTGTAACTTAATACTTGTCTCAGTGTAACTTTTAAAACCCCTGTAACTGTAGCTGTAACTCTGTTAGAATTTTGAGCAAATAACTCTAAGTGTAACACTTACTTTATGCTGCTACATTTTAAAAGTACCAAACTTTAATAGTACTGATATTTAGTGAAACAAATATTTTTTATTGCTTTGTTGGTATTCTTTCCCGTGTGTTAATATTTTTAACAAATAAGGGTAATTTTTCGTCTCCCTACAAACAATCATTGGCAGTTCCACACTTCTACTTCCATAGTGTTCCATTTTCAAGCTTAATAAGCAGGCGCAGTCTATTTGAACCGAGTTTGTTTAGAATTGATAAGGATATCACTGACCTTCCCATTCACGATGAATACGAGGAACGACCTTAGCCATGAAATCAATTTCAAATAAAATAAAAACTGTTTTGTTACCTAGTTTTATTGAAGTTTCGGAATATTCAATTTTAATTCACGTGCTGGCGAGGGTAATTTGTTTGCTACATTTGGTTTAAATCAAAAATTGTTGAAATTGAATTAGGTCGTTCTTAAAATAACGATATCGTAATGAAAAACGACTAAGGTTCAGTTTTTCAATACTCCGATTAAACCAGTAATTAAGTTAACACAGTCTTTCTAAGAATGCCATTGGTTGTTGCCGCCATGACAATTCAGTCCTAATCAACCGTGTGAAAGTTAGCCGAGTATTGAAAGACTTGGTGTCTCCAAATGCAGTCATTGTGTGTTGAATTGGGAAATGATGCCAAGGCTGGCTACCACTATCCCTCATACCCTACACATGCTCGCCATTATGCTTTTATTTCTGTGACGTCCCCTGGATAATCAACTTGCAGTGATCCTGAATTAATCACTATATTAATACGTATTCATTCATTGTATTCATTGTATACATTCATTCATTCATTCATTCAAACGAAATAGGTTGGCTGAGTGGTAACGCTCTGAACTTGTATTCCGGAGGCACGGGTTCGATTCCCGCGGCCGTCCTTCCTGACTGGGGTTTTTTCGTGGTTTTCCCTCAGTCGACAGGCAAAAGCTGGGAATTGGTACCCTACTAATAGGCCACGACCGCCTCCTTCTCACCTTCCATCCTTACCTACTCTTCACCATCATCTCCCAATCATCACCATAATCATTCATCCGTCGCCATTAGCCTCGCAGCAGAACAGTGCGACGTTAAGCCATAGACAAATAATTCATTAATTCATTTTGTATTGCTCCAATGTATTGCACCAATATTACTGAGAAGAATCAATATCAATGTACTAAGAATTGTATGGTCCTTGATTTCAAAATGCAAAGTCCTATTCACATTTTCATATAAATGCTAAGACATGTGCATAAATGTCTATGTCCAACAGCAAGTTACCTATTTTCGAGTCTAATGTTATTAGTCATTCAATGACTTATACGTACCGGGTGGCGCAAAAAGAACGCACAATGGGCGGGACAACGCTGAGACAGAACTACTGCATACATCGTGTTGAAAATTTCACATATTTATACACAACATACTAAGATTAAATGTGTGATAGTTTCACAAACATAACTTTTGTGGGTAAAAAGTTACATCTGCTAGAATTTGGTTGCCGAAAAATCTATTATACGGAGCTCAAATAGCCCGCGTACACAAAACGTCCACTGGCCGGAACGCTGTTTCTTAAAAACTGCTTACGATATCAATATGAATTTTTTTAATTTTAAACAAAATATATTGCTATAAATTATGTAAAAATTTCAAAACAGTGGGATCAATGGAGCGAATGTTATGGTGTCTTCAAGTTGAGCCTAAAAGCAGAATATCATTTCTAAGTTTTATTACGCACGATAATTTCAAAAAGTGTAATTATCTCACGCTTATTCTGATTTTCATCTCAACTTCAAGGTACCATAACTTTCGTTCAATTTATTCAAATGTAGGTATTGAAATTTTTACACCAATGGTGGCAATATATTGTGCATAACATTTGAAATTTGTTGGACGCGCCCTATTTGAGCTCAGTATAATAAATTTTTTGACAACCAAATTCGAGCTGCTGTAACTTTTTCCCACAAAAGTAATCTTTTTTAAACTTTTACACATTAAACCTCAGTATGTTGTTTATATTGTGTGTAATTTTAAGCTTGATGTATGCAGTAGTTTCGTCACAGCGTAGACTCGGCCATTGTGCGTTTTTTATGCGCCACCAAATAAAGGTTTTAGCTTGTAAAAATATTTATATATACCCAAACTATCAGCTAATTTATATTAATAATACCTTGGTATTCGAGCCTCTCTATCTGCAGGTAAAGTTGGACATAGACTACTTGCACTCTGAGGCGATGATGTCACAGGCACTAACTGACGAGTTCAGTTCCTTCATCTTCTTCACTTTCTTCTGTAAAAGTCGGTTTTGGTCTTCCTCTCCTTCACTTTCCTCGCACCTCCTCTCTCTCAATATACAGCATGTGATCCTCCTCCCTCCTCGGCATATTTCCCCACCAGGAGGCGTATTCTAGAACGTTTTCCCAATTCCATTCCCCACCAATGGACTGCCACCTTGACGTGGTGGTGGGGCTTAAGGGGCCGCCTCACATTACAGGCTGGTCCCAACTAAGTGCAGTCCAGGGTCGACCTAGTCCCATGCCCTCCCCTCGGGCCGGCCTCCCCCCTCGAGATGGTGATCCCCCTGAATTCGAGTCCCACCGGCCCGAAGCCCCCCTCCCCCCCACCGGTCCGGCCCCATTCTGAGCTGGCTTTCCCACCAGTTTCAGACTCCCCCGGATCGGGCCCTTTAGGTCGACTCCTCCCCATGTCCTCCACGTATTATCAACAAAGTTAAAAGTAAATATTAATGTGCGCAAAATGACCTAGTTGTCGACGCGCCATTAAACAATAATAATCTAATCTAATCCCAATTCCATTCCTGATGGAATCTGGTCACGGCCATAAGGATTAACATTGCACCGAATCAGATTCCATCAGAATTTGGAATTTAAATGTTCTAGAATACGGCCCCAGCATAGCCCTCTGGAATTTATTTACCTACTACTTGGATATACATAAGTCATAACCATGTTACATGTATCATTCCGGGTGGCTGTTTGGATGGAGGCTGGTCTAGAACGCGCCTAACTCAACACCGTCCTATCTCTCTCTGGTTTGAAAACTGAGTAATGCATCTATCTTTGTTTGTCTCAGGATTTGACTACAAATCAAGGTATCTTGGATGTTTCGAGGTTGATGGGGAGAGTGTAATAGAGAAGCAGTCAATCATAGATGATAATTCTCCAGGGACTTGCATCGAGAATTGTCAGGGTTTCAACTTCGCTGGAATGACAAATATGTGAGTTTTAATTAAAATATCCAGGAACCAAACCTTTTTGCACTTCACTTAGGATTAAATAGCAGGGTGGAGTATTTCCAAAGTAAACCCAGCCCCAGCGCACCGTCTCCTGATTGGTGTGTCTTGGTCAGGTGGTCTATGATTGAATGATCACCTCGGTTGCGAAACTGAAATTGATCTGTCAAAACACCTCAACTCACTCACTTAGAAGAAAAATCTTCGGAAAATATGAGAGAAAATCCTTTGATTGATGTCTGTCCATATGGATGAATTGGTGACAAGACGTTGAGACCTACAATCCTATCGATCGTTTTACTATTCTATCGTTATTACCTACTACTATCATAAAAATCTTGGTGATGTACAACGTAAGCTGCAAATTGATGATTGGTGTGAAGAATCGTTGACCTTGTGAACAAATTCAGAACTTTGATACGATTTTATTGTATCACTACTCTACATATTGTGCTAAGATTATTCACACGGCAATTTGCAAAATAGTACATGTCAGTCTTCTATGGAAGCAACTATACTATAGTGGGCTATTGAGAGAGACAGTACTCAGGACATTATAAAAACATACAAATGTACATTTAATATGTATCTTCTTCGTTTCCTTCGTGGATAACTTTACTTAGTTATTTCTCTTTGACAGTGCGTGGGTAGAGATGTTTCAACAGATAACTTTCAGTTTCACAACTGAGGTGATCATTAAATTATTGACCACTTGACCAAGACGGAATCAGTCATTCAAATCATTCAAGAAGGATCAGTCGACGCTGGGGCCGGATATACTTTGGAAATACGCGGCAGGGTAATGAGTACTAAAGTGATGTTATCTAGTGTAGAAAGAGGTAGAAAGCCATGCATGGCGCAATTCTGAACAATTCCTCGTTTATCGCAACCCAGCCATTGTATTCGGCTGAGAGGCACCGACACTTCCTACAACAGATAATCCCCTATCCACCTTTCTGAGTGAAGTACAATATGGTTCAATACTCACACCCCTCCAGTCTGCGAATGTTTCGCCCTTCCTCGAACTACTTGAACATTTAAACTCGAACCAGACGAACTGCTGGCCTCGGCGAGCAGCGAAAAGGAATTACCTGGCTTCAATGTTAGCTGAGAGAAAAACTACCTTCTTGGTTGCAAGCTGATAGCGAGCTGATGACATTTGGTGCAAACGGTAAACTATCCCCTTAGCAACCGTGAGGGGACAATAAACTTAGAAACTAGGTCTACCGCCTGAAGCAAAAGAAGCAGAGAATACACGAGCAATTATCTATGCCTGCAATGTGTAACTAGATCGGCGGTAGGAAACAAAAATGGCCGCCGCGGTTGAGTAGATTATTACATCATTGGCCAACTCAATGTAAAGATCCTCCCTTTTCTATAGACGAAAACCATTTCCACCAATATGCTGACCATGATTATCTTTTACTCCAGCAATCAGTGCTTTTGTGGAACGGATTTGCCTCCAAATGTTCTTCCAAGCAACAGATGCCCCGAATCTTGCCCCGGACAGCCCAAGGCAACCTGTGGAGGCTTTTGGGCTTTGAACGTGTATGTTGTCAATCTATCTCAACTTGCAAGTAAGTGATTCAATTGAACAATGTATATGGAATGGGCACAAATCAATTGCTAGTAATGTCTTTGCTCGCTTTTACTGCAATCAGTTGCAACTCAATTGCACAGATTTATGTGCGTATCAAGTATCTAATACATGCAAAAAGTAGTTCTTATTAGGTACTTATTTCTATTACCTACTCTGGATGTGAGTATGGAAAGTTGTAAGGGGTGTTGTGGAAAAAGTATGGATAAGCCCTTCGTAATTAATGAAAGAATTAAATTGGGAAACATTGCAGGACAGGAGGAAATCTTCAAGATTGTGTAATCTCCTTCGAATGGTTAATAGTATTGGTGGATGGCAAGAGCTTGGAAATAAATTGGTTGGAAAGGAAAGTTATGGAAGATATAGGCATGGCACGGTCACGGAGCGCTTGCCCCCCCCCCCCCCCCCCCCCATGGAGTTCAGGAAAACATAAAATTTGACGAAAAAATGACGTCATTTCCGGTCTCATAAATAGGAAAATTCTAGTTTGACTGTTCCTATTCCATAGAGATGGCCTTCCGAATCCTTTGGCGCTAGTTTCGTACCGATCTGTCTACCAGTTTTCGAGATATGACGTTACTTCCGGCTTCAAAATGGCGGCTGAAATCTCTGACCCCCTGAATTGTAATTTATTATAAGCTGTCTCAAATAATATTTATTGTATCAAAATGTAAATTTGTGAGATTTTTTAAATGTGTGACGTCATTTCCGTTTCGGTATGGAAAACTGCAAATATTACTGATGATTATACATAATGTTGACCGTCTTAATCGCTTAGCGCTGCATCATTTTTAAGATATGATGTCACTTCCGGTTTCAAAATGGCAGCTTCCGGTTGGTTTTATAACAATTCAAATAAGATATCAAAAGTACGTACGTTACATAAATATCAAAATAATCGGATCAACCTTTGATGCCGAAATGCGGATGCCAAATTGAAGTATTTCAAATGTCATGACGTCATTTCCGGGTTCTTTAATATAATTTTTGGTCTTTTGCAACTGATAATCCATAACGTTGACCGTCTGAATCCTTTGGCGCTATTTTCGTTCCCATCGGATCAGCCGTAGTCGAGATATAATGTGTATTTCATGTTCAAAATGGCGGCACAAAAAAAGTCATGGGGATGAGGTTAATTCAGACGCAAAAGTGCACACGTGGTAAAAATAGCAAGTCAATCGGTTTAGCCGTTTAGGCTGTGGCCTGTTTACCGGATTTGAATTCCAGGAGACTATACTAAGGCCGGGTAGGACCAACATTGGATTAGCAAACTATCGATTGTTAGTGGGGCAAACAGCCACTGAATCCATTTGGCGCGAATTCCATGCCAATAAGATTCACTTAATTTCACTAACCATCGATAGTTAACTTAATCCAAAATTGGTCCTACCCGGTCTAAGATTACTGATCATGAAAAAAACACGATTAAAAAACGCCCTAAAACACGATTTTCACTCTAGCTCGCAAAAAGGCATATCCTATTGTTTCCAAATTTAATATGTTGTAGGGTGGGCCATACCTTGAAATTAAGATATTTTGCAATAATATGAGATTTCCCAATTTTAAGATCCAGTAGGCCGAAAATGCCACTTAGATGCTCACAGTACAAATGGGTTGCTCCAGCCTTTTTATATGAGAGTACGACTTGGCTGGCGTGGAGCGGCCGCTCAACTAGATTTTATATCCTTGTAAATTTAGTGTCCCATACTAAGTATATTTACTGTCATATTCCATTTATTAGTGCTAATTTTATATATTATATATGTATTCCTTCCTTGCCACTGGTAAAAGTGTATTTGCAAGATGTCTAAATAAATTGAAATTGAAATTGAAAATAAACTTAAAATTTGAATTGTTCTATCTCTCTCCAGTTTGACAACTGAGTAATATGTCTATATTTGTTAGTTTCAGGATTTGACCAGGACTCGAGGTATTTGGAATGTTATGAGGATAGTGAGCATAGAGTACTGGAGAAGATGACGATCCTGGATGATAATTCTCCAGCGAGATGCATGGAGAATTGCCAGGGTTTTAACTTCGCTGGAATGGCAAATTGGTGAGTTTTATCAATTGGATTACACGTAACTTGTAAGTAATCATTTTTAACCAGCTGTTGGAATCTTTCTAGTGGAGAATAAATTCATGGTTAACCACTCTACTAATTTACGACTCGGCAAGTATTTTTGGATATTAAAATATAGTTTTGAGTTGGCCCATTTTGATGTAACTAAGTACTTCCATAATTAAAAACAAGAAGAGATTATATACCAGTTAGTATACTAATTATTACAACCAACTATTGGAAACCTGGTATTACAATTAAAAAGCCACACATTAAAATATTAACAATATCAGTTGTATCAGTTGTTGTATCAGTTGATACAGAACTGTATCAGTTCCAATATCAGTGGCAACTCAGTTGCCTGATGAAGATGATTGAATAATCATCGAAATATTGTTAATATTTTAATGTGTGGCTTTTTAATTGTAATACCAGGTTTCCAATAGTTGGTTGTAATAATTAAGTACTTCCAGTACTTAAAGTTAGGACTACTAAAGTTAGGACTATTAAAGTTAGGATATTTACACCCCCTCAGTTGTTTCATTGTTTCCATTATGCAATGAGCTTTCCAAGACAGCCTTGGAAACAAAAATCATACTGGCAGCTGCAATTTTGTTGTTATGGCGTTACAAGTCTTGCAGTCCTATTACCGCCTCAACAACTCTGCTCCTTTGACGATGCGCCATTATAAGAGGTGAAGTTGGTTGAGGATTCGTTACTTAGGGATGTTAAGCGAGTGAGTAGTAAGCTCCCTGCGCTCTGCTATTGTTAAACGTCCCATCCCAAGGACGGTGTAACGCCCGTCGAGAGACAGATAACAGGTGGAGGGGTGTCGTTACACTAACCCCATACCACCCCAGTGTCTCTGGCCCAACGGCAGCAGTTACTTGCAAGCCAGAGTTGAATGGTCATCCATCCAACCGCTGACACCGCTCAATTTTGTGATCTGACGAGAACCGAGGTATCCATTACACCAGCCGTTGGGTTAAGCAGCTGTCATTACACGATCAAAATATCATTATTACACTACAATATCTAATATTTATCCACTATTTCGGTAAATGACCAAATATCAACATCAATTCTTAATTCTTATTCTCAATTCTTATGAAAATTTGGACTGTGTAGCAAGAATAACATAGATTTAAAAGTGACCTCCCCCGACGCTAGCGCCAACTATAGTGACAGACATGTCGTCCTTTCTTTGCATCGCATTATATGGACGTGTGAGCAATGAAAGCTTTGTTATCGAATTGCCATTAATCCCGCAATCATATGTTATCACATTCATGGGTGACATTCCCATATCTCCGAAGAACTGATCGTATTGCCTGTTTTTCTCCAGTAACGAGTGCCACTGTGGAAGTCTGATGCCTAAATCCTCTCTTCACACGAGCAGATGTCAGCAATCCTGCCCCGGACAACCCAATGCCACCTGCGGAGGCGCTTGGTCTCTAGACGTGTCTCAACTCCGTCAGCCTCACCTTGCAAGTAAGTCCACGACTGACATACATGCTAAAGAAACAGACTGAGATCTCTCTATAGACCGACATCTGTCAATGTAACTCCAAAATTATTTTATTATTTTGTTA
This sequence comes from Leuctra nigra, assembly GCA_934045905.1. NCBI lineage: Eukaryota > Metazoa > Arthropoda > Insecta > Plecoptera > Leuctridae > Leuctra > Leuctra nigra. The sequence goes on from OW203772.1 coordinate 4,527,156, forward strand.
CCTTGGAAAAGGTAATCCGTCGCATTCTTCAATCCACTTACGTACCATGTAACTTGAGTCTTCCTCAACATCTGTTTTTTTTCTTTTGTTTGGCCCGACGCCAGAGGTCACATTTTTTCCCGATCTGGAATTTTATAATGCTATATTGTATAGTATATTATAGTATGCCTATTCTATAACTGTATATATGAACTGCAAATTAAAAAGATTTGACCTCCGGTGGGATTCGAGCCCACGACCTTTAGATTGCCTTTATAGACCTTTATATTGCCCCACATTGATTATTGTAGCACACTTATGTGGGGAATAGATAATTTGGCATTAAACAAGTTACAAAAATTACAGAATAGGGCATTGAAATTAGTATTAAATTGTGATAGATTTACAGCAACTAAAACCATTTTAGATAGTTTAAATATGATGTCCATTAAACAAAGAATTTCATTAAATGTACTAGTTTTTATACATAAGGTTGTTAAAGGTTTAATGCCAGGTTATCTTTTAGAATATATGAACGATGTTGTTCACAATGTTTTATATAATACTAGGTCATCAAATAACATATCAATATCTAGAAAAAACAAGTCAAGGACACAAAAATCTGTATTTTATAGTGGTATTCAACTTTATAATAGATTAGGTAGAAAGGTAAAAGAAGAAGAAAATATTGAAATGTTTAAAATTTTATGTACTTCATTTGTTTATAATGAATTTCCTGTTTTGTAAATGTATATTGTACCTAATGAAAAATAGCTTTCAAGCTAAATAAATAAATAAATAAAAAAATAAAAAAATAAGGTATAATGCTCTACCAACTGAGCTTCGGAGAATCCTTCAAATTTGCAGCTTTATAATCCATATGACTAAACAACAATTTTTATATATGCTTTTTAACAATTTTTATATAGTCTATTTTTAAATACCAATAAAGTTACGATCATAGCTACTCATAGCTACGATAACCACTCTCTCATCGCTGGGTCTTTTTTAATTTTCCACGGACCGGCCCTGATCTCCAACTGCATTGCTGGTCGCCTAGCAACTTCATCTATCTAGTGGAGTGGTCGCTCCACGCCTGCCAAGTCGTACGGTATACTTAACATTGAAATAATTGCTAGGCGACCAGCAATGCAGTTGTAGATCAGGGCCCGGATTCACAAAGCTTTTCCCCCGTTTTTTTTTAATAAATCCCTTCTTTCACTGCTTATTTGATAGGTACACTAAAGTGGGGTAAAATATCAATTCCTCCGGTGGAAAAGCTTTGTAAATCTGGGCCAGCCGTTTTATTTTCTGGAATATTATTCTCAGTGGTCTTTTTCCCGGTGTTCTATTTCCATTTTCTTCCGTCAACCGAGGGCGATCCTTGATATCGCCCTACAATGCCTCCTGCCCTTGAGCAGGTTCATTCCAATGACTAATACATATAAGAGGCTTGAAATGATGCTTTGACGAATTATGTTTTGATGAGTTTGGGAAATGGCGTGTATCGCGTCGCTTCAGAAGATCACTCAACTGTTCTATTTATTTCTGGTTGGAAACTGAGTAATTCATCTATCTTCTTTGTCACAGAATATGCCTACAACTTGAGATATTTGGGATGCTTCGAGGATAATGCTACGACAGTCATGGAGAAGAGGACGATTCTGGATGATAATTCTCCAGCGAAATGCATGGAGAATTGCCAGGGTTTTAACTACGCTGGAATGGAAACTGGGTAAGTTGATTTGAACCAGGGAACGACAGGAACCAAATGAATTTCGGCTCCGGTTCCAATGTTGTAAAAATATCGATTCGGATTTTGGTTCAATTTTGGTTCCAATCGATTCTTCAAAATTCAGACTATTGAGCGAGCGTCTCCATTCGGCACTTTAGAACACTCTCTGCCCCCCCCCCCCCCCCTTCCACCCTTCACCACAGGTCACATTTTTTCCGAACTATTTTAAATGTTGCACACATACTGATAACATCTAACATCAGTGAATAGTTTTTGAGTGATGCCCTCTGATTGGTGTGAATTGGGTTTTCTTCTCCTGCTCGGCCTGTAAGTCAGGAATCAGGACGTGAATTCCACGTTTCCAACAGTTGAACACAATGACTGTTTGTCTCCAGCAATGAGTGCTATTGTGGAATGGATTTGCCATTCCAACAGCTGAACACAATGACTGTTTGTCTCCAGCAACGAGTGCTAGATAGATATTATGGTTTATGGCGCTCAACAGCGAGGTTATCAGCGCCAGAACAACGAGTGCTATTGTGGAATGGATTTGCCATTCCAACAGCTGAACATAATGACTGTTTGTCTCCAGCAACGAGTGCTATTGTGGAATGGATTTGCCATTCCAACAGCTGAACATAATGACTGTTTGTCTCCAGCAACGAGTGCTATTATGGAATGGATTTGCCATTCCAACAGCTGAACATAATGACTGTTTGTCTCCAGCACCGAGTGCTATTGTGGAATGAATTTGCCATTCCAACAGCTGAACATAATGACTGTTTGTCTCCAGCACCGAGTGCTATTGTGGAATGGATTTGCCATTCCAACAGCTGAACACAATGACTGTTTGTCTCCAGCAACGAGTGCTATTGTGGAATGGATTTGCCTCCAACGGTTCTTCCCAGCGACAGATGCGAGTCCAGCTGTTCTGGAGACTCCAGTTTAACATGCGGAGGCTCGTGGGCTTTGGATGTGTATCAAGTCCAGCAGAATCTACCTGCAGGTACATGATCAAAAGTCACAATAGAGCTACTTTAGCGAGCGACTCCTTTGGCTTCTTTTGGCACGGTACTCTCTTTATTTTGTGTGTGTTTTTCTGTTACTGCCGCTATACACTTATACACGCTTCACATTGTTTCTTAAATCGAGCTGAAATTTTGTACACATGTACGGACCATCTGGGCGTTGCAGACCCTAATTGTTTTTAAATCCGTTAATTGGTTCAAATTTTGAACCAACATTTTGAGTTTAAAAAAAATTATCATCCGATTGGTTGGTCCGGTCGATTTGAAATTTTGCCAAACCATTGCAACCAACATCGTCCCAAATCTTACAAAGTTCCATCCAAATCCTTCAATTGGTTGGAACTAATCATTATTAGTTTGATACTGACTTGTATATTTGCTACTTCGATACTACATTCTTTTCCACGTCCTATCGGTATTGTTCCTGATATCCGGTCTGAGTCATTGTGCTAAGCCCACCCTATAGCAGGAGTCGGGCAAGATAGGTTGGAGTCTAGGAGACATGTAGAGGTGGAGTGTTTGGTTTTAGGTGTTGCACGTTTCGGTGCTCGCTCATCAACGCGTTTCTCTGATCGTTTTCCTAGTTAGTATCGGTAGGGGAGATGCGAGGGGTTGGCTTTTCTCTTGTGGGGAATATAATGGTAGTACGAGGTATGTTCAAAATAACCAAACCTTTTTGGATTACGGGCTAATGGAGATATTTAGCGATATGCGGTTGGCAGCATTGCATAGCGCAAAACATCCTCTGTAAACCCATGTTCGTGGATTGTTGTTATTTCGTTTAGTTTTTGTGATAGCAACGTGGTTAGGTGTCAGTGCCGATTTGTAAAATTTGCGATTTTCTGGAACAAGAGTGAAACGTAAAATTTACCGAAAAATTCGTAAAATACCATAAAAACGTGATATTTGTCTCAATGTCGTAGCCGCACACCCAGCTTTCATCTCCCGTTATGATCCGTTGAATGAATGTTTCATCATCATTGTATTGTTCAAGTAGTTGCCGAAAAACGTCCACACGGTTTTCTTTCTGTTGTTCGCCCATCAACAAGGAACGATTTTGCTGCAACTCGATGCCTATTTTATTTTTCAGTCGAAATTCCATGGCATGACCTGGCATAACCATGGCAATATATTTTACCTAGTTTCACACAAAATTTAATTTTGAATAATTTTTCCAGAAAATCGCACATTTAAAAAATCGGCTCTAACCACGTTGCACTAAACTAAACTATCACGAAAAATAAACGAGATATCAACAACCTACTAATGTGGGCTTACAGAGGAGGCTGTGCGCAATGCAATGCTGCCAGCCGCATATACCTCTAAATATCTTCATTTGCCCGTAATTTCGAAATGTTCGGTTACTTTTGAACATACCTCGTATGGCAGTCCCTAGTTCCAAGATATATATTTTTTAATTTGAATAAATCAACAGATTTTAAAATAATTTGGTTCTGCAAACCGCTCAGTTGGTACTGACATGTGTGCCAAATTTCAGATCGATCGATGAATCAGTGCGACCTGTATACCGGGTGGCGCAAAAATAAATTGCCCTTGTTTGAGAGGTCTCTACAACATAACTTTATAAGATAAAGCGCTGAAACTTTCACATAATATCGAGAACATATCCAATTTTATGTATGCAATTTTCAGAAATGTTTGATTATTAAGAAAAAAGTTACAGACATTTGTAGGAAGGATCGAGCCTGGAGCGTGTGGTTCTGCTAATGGAAGACGCCATGAGTGATGCATGACTCCATCTCTGTTTGTCTCAGGATTTGACTACAAATCAAGGTATCTAGGATGTTTTGAGAATAATGAGAAACGAATCGTGGAGAAGATGGACATCCTGGATGATAATTCACCAACGAAATGCTTCGAGAATTGCCAGGGTTTTAACTTCGCTGGAATGCAATCAGGGTAAGTTGTAACATAGGACTTAGATTCACATAAATATTTTAAATCTCAAGTTGGAATGTTTATATAGATTTTAACTACAAGTATTGTAAATCAAGAAATACGGGAATGCTCCTCTAGAGAGAAGACTGAAATTCTAGTTGACGATTTGTCATCAGTATTGAATTCAGGCATACCTGGGGGCAGGGGGGATTTACTCTGCATATAAATATGCCAATGTACAAAATAGGTATATCAAATGTTTACCAGACGGTTTAGAGAATATTTTAAATATTTCAGCAGTTCAATTTCAGAACTTAACATAGGCAGTCAGGTGGAAGGGAGAAGAAATTAAGAACGCAATGGGCACATCATGGGTAGGAAAATGCATGCATGGCCAATATCCTCATCAAATGGAACTACCACACTTTGACAGACCTCGAACATTTGCTTGATTGGTAAATTCTGATCTTGAGGGTGAGACAGAAGCTCTGCTTGTTGCTGCTCAAGATCAAGCTCTGCGGACAAGGTACTATGAGCGTCGAATTCTGAAGATGGCAACAGATGATAAGTGCAGATTATGCAAGTCCTTCCCACAGACGATTGATCACATTGTGTCTGGATGCCCGGTGCTGGCGAAGGCGGAGTAAAATACATAGTATGGACAAATCTGCATTGGGATATGTAGACACTTTGGAATTCCGGCGGTAGAATAATGGTATACTCATATCCCTTTACAAGTTATATCCCTTTACAAGTTGTTAATCATGAGCATATTACCATATTATGGAATGAACAAATACACACCGACAGAACAATACCGGATATTTTACTGAAGAGAAAGAAAAAAACATTTATACTTATCGAACGAAGTGGCGATTCCCATGGACAACAACATTGTAGCTAAAGAGAGCGTGAAGTGTTTGAAATATGAAGATCTAAAGATTGACATAAGCAGAATGTGGCATCTGAAGACTAAGATGGTACCGATTTTCATTGTAGCTCTTGGAACAATGAGCTCCAGTTTTGATAATGATTGACAACAAGTACCAGGAAGGCATTCAGGTTACAGCCTTCAGAAGACTGCATTGCTTGGCACGGCCCATATTCTCAGAAGAGTTTTATAAACAAATAGCATCACCACAAGCATCGTCATCATCAAGACGTTAACCTCAGGGATGAGGTCCATTCCCGGTTGACGCTGATCATCCAATGACAAGTTATAGTTGAGCGAGCGTAGCGAGCGTCACCACGGTACTCTTATGGCACTTTCTCTGTGTTTTTTTTTGTGTTCACAGCCCAGGTCAAACGGCACAGCCAATCGATCTGAAATTTTACACATATACTAACGTATTCTATGCGGTCCCTGGGATCGTTTTTGAATGGGCTCATGTGATTGGTTCAAATTAAAAAAAAATATATCTTTCGATTGGTGGTTCCGATCAATTTAAAATTTTGACAAGTCATTACGACCAACATTGTACCCACTCTTACAAAGTGTCAGCCAAATCCTCCCATTGGTTAAAATTTAAAAAAAATCTTGTATGTGATTTTTGAAATTTAAACTAGAACCGTATGACCGATCAACTGAAAACTTTGCATGGTCATTGAGACCAACATTATCTGTAGTTTTGAAAATTTTCAGACTAATCTGTGTTTAAATCCAAAAGTTATTGACGTTTTACGGACATTTTGCGTGTTGGCTGTCAAATTTCTCGAAAATGTTGATCACGGCTTCTTCGACTCCTTATAGTTCCAAGGTAGTTAGAGTAGAAACTTTCAAACGTAGATGAGAACTGATATGACCATTCAACAGATCGATCTAATATTGTGTAAGAACACACACTTATATTATCATGAGTGGTCCCATGTCTATTTTTTTAAAGAGATCCTGTGATTTTTAAATATTAACGAGGAACAGTTCAATCAGAAAGGTTCAAAAGGTTCAAGCTTTGAATGGTTTTTGGGACAAATGTTTTAGGAATATTTTGAGATTGTTATACTTGAGTCTGACAAAATTCAAGAATTATTGGCTTTTAATGATATTTTCTATAGACATAATTTCGGTTCGAGGTGTTGCGCGTGTCCGTGCTCGCTCATCAACGCGTTACACAGAGCGTTTTCCTAGTTTAGTTTTTGTGTTCATATTATTAATTACTGTTTTTATGTTAGGTATTTAGGTATTATTAGTATTGTATTGTATATTCTTGACATTGAGCTAATAGAAAATAATAATAAGACCTGAAAATTGAGATTTAAGGGTGTGGGAATTGAAAACCTCCATTAACCCAGCATGATCAACGCAGTCAGCATGTCTGACAGTGTTGAATTCATACATTCTTGGGCGGGGTAAATATCATGTCTAGGCTAGAACATAATTGGGGGTTCGGGTGCAAAGTTTCCTAGAACATTTTCCTTCTAGGTCACTCATTTGATGCGATTTGGGTGCATTTGGCAAATCAAACGTCATGTGTATTGAAATGAAAATATCACACCTTGTGTTTCAATATAGAACAATCATTGGAACTACTGGAGCAGCTCAAAGCGTGCAAAACCATTCAATAGACTGACTTTGTGCAATATCCTCATTTACCAAAGTAAATTTAGTGGTTATGTCCATTCCATATTGAAAAACAAGGTGTGATATTTTCATTTCAATACACATGACGTTTGATTTGCCAAATGCACCCAAATCGCATCAAATGAGTGACCTAGAAAAAAAATGTTCTAGGAAACTTTGCACCCGAACCCCCAATTATGTTCTAGCCTAGACATTATATTAACCGATCCCAAGAATATATGAATTCAACACTGTCAGGCATGCTCGGCAAATACGTCAGTTTGGCATTTCCACTTCTCCAACAAGCTAATTGCTCTCACTGCTTGTTCTCCAGCAATCAGTGCTTCTGTGGAACTGCTATGCCTTTGAATCCGACTCACAAAACCAAATGCATGTATCCCTGCCCCGGACAAGCCAATGCGACTTGCGGGGGCTCGTGGAATCTAGACGTGTATGTTGTCGCTCAGCCTCAAACTAACAGTAAGTCAACTCTCGAACAGCAGTGGACTTCTCGTGATTCTAGATGACCTGACAATGTGTTGTTCACAGATGCCGCGATCAACGCCAGTATCGGATGTTATCAAGACTACATTCACCACGTCTGGCACGGACAAGATCTTCCTTCCATGAACACTCCTCGGATGTGTGTGACGCTCTGCGCTGGTCACAAGTTCGCCGGTGTTGAAGCAAGGTAGCTTTGTGTTACGTCACGTTCATTAAATGGTCTCACAACATTTCCTGCCTATGCGCTGTGATCATGTATATGTTTGATCTCTCCCAGCACGCAATGCTACTGCCCTGCCCATGCGCTGTGATCATGTATATGTTTGATCTCTCCCAGCACGCAATGCTACTGCCCTGCCCATGCGCTGTGATCATGTATATGTTTGATCTCTCCCAGCACGCAATGCTACTGCCCTGCCCATGCGCTGTGATCATGTATATGTTTGATCTCTCCCAGCACGCAATGCTACTGCCCTGCCCATGCGCTGTGATCATGTATATGTTTGATCTCCCCCAGCACGCAATGCTACTGCCCTGCCCATGCGCTGTGATCATGTATATGTTTGATCTCTCCCAGCACGCAATGCTACTGCCCTGCTCATGCGCTGTGATCATGTATATGTTTGATCTCTCCCAGCACGCAATGCTACTGCTCTGCCCATGCTGCTGTGATCATGTATATGTTTGATCTCTCCCAGCACGCAATGCTACTGCCCTGCCCATGCGCTGTGATCATGTATATGTTTGATCTCCCCCAGCACGCAATGCTACTGTGGAGACACGTTGCCCAACACAACTCTGCCACAAGCGAGCTGCAACAAGCCTTGCTCTGGTGACGCCAGAGACACCTGCGGAGGAGACCTTACACTGGAAGTTTACAATGTACCACCGACATCACAAGGTAGTGGAACATTGTAGACTAGTTCATTTGTAACGGAGACTTTAGTTTTACAAATAATCAGTGAAATGGGCTGTAATTGGAATGTGTGTTTTAACTGTTTAAGATTACACGTCTCGACATGTCGGATGCTTTGCCGATGTTCCGGACAGATATCTTAAGTATCAGAGGTTCATGATAAACAATTCACTTGACTATTGCTTCCACTTTTGTCAGGGATTCAACTATGCTGCTATGGAATCTTGGTAAGTATTACAAAAGTCAATTAAATTACTGTTCCTTCTTGAGCGTAATTTTTTTTCAATCGTATATACCTAGAGGCTATATCTCTTCTGTAATGAAAATTTACCAAAAGCTTCTGTATTCTTCAGTACTGATGAATCGGAACTGAATAGATGATTATGCCTGTTTGTGTATTACATATAATCCATGAAGTTCAGCTCCCAAGTAGCTGCCCATTTCTGTTAGGGTTGATCCTCTAGCCCTTGAGGATCTCTCCCCTAAGCATTGGCATCGGGTTTCGCCGTATTTGCCCCGAGAGGAATGCCTCTTCCGCCAGCTTTGCCAAATCGAACCACGTGAGTTCTCCGCGCTACCGTTAGGGTCTTCGGCGGACTACTTTTCGTCTCGCTTCTCCTCTTCGACATGTTCGGCTAAGGTGGCCCTACCAGAGATTCATTCTTCCGCCGACATAGCTCTCGGGATAATCAAAACACTTACATCCTATCACTCCTATAAGGTGGAACAGATTTGAATCTATAGATATATTAATGATATTTTTGTTTGAGCTAAATATAATAATTGGCTGGTATTTTTATACGGAGTGATTTTTGGGGTGTGTCACTTTTACATCTTGTAATCATTGCCATGAAAGTGTGCCCAGACGCTGGATAAACTCTCATTATGTTACGAAAAACAATTACCTTTTGACGAATCCCAGCCAGACGCAGGTATGTGCGTTTCACTTAAACAACAGGGAAGCGAGAAGAGAGCTGGACGTCACGTGGCGAGGCGACCAACTCCAACATTGCCCGACGCCGAAATACCTTGGTGTCACGTTAGATCGTACTCCAACTTTCAGGAAACACTGTGCTAACACCAGAGGTAAGATATGTGCTCGAAATAACATCATTGGGAAGCTGACGAGCAAATCCTGGGGCGCCAACCCCCGGACAGGGGGAACCTCTGCCCTGGCACTGTGCTTGTCTGCCTCGGAGTACGCCGCACCAGTGTGGAGCGACTCTGCACACGTTAGTCAGGTGGATGTCGCTGTCAACGAAACCGTGCGGATTGTGACGGGATGTCTGAAGCCGACTCCCGTTCATAAACTCTATCCGCTCATCGGGATAGCTCCACCTCACGTCCGACGGAACATCGCTGCAGATGTGGAGAGGGTGAAGCAGGACATTGACCCCTGACACTCGCTGCACGGTTATCAGCCAGTGGCATTGCGACTCCGGTGATGGAAGAACTTCATTTCACGAACACGGGTCGTGGAAGGAACGCAGGAAGCGAACGGCATCGCCAAGTGGAGGAGCAAGCTGGACAACCCTGACATTTTAAAATTTTACACTGCCCTATTCAGTGTGGAGAACGCTGAACCGCATGAGAGTCGGGTACCGAGATGCAAGACCAACCGGCAGAAGTGGGGTTTCCTGCCAGCCGGTGCATTTACCCGTGCGATTGCGGCGTTGTGCAGGATCCGAGTCACCTACTCGATCATTTTATTAACACGCAATTGCGTATTCCTGCATCTTGAATCGTGCATCTGACCTATTTAGACACTGGACATTCGCCGCGTTAATTCACTCAGTTCAACCTCATGTTCACAGGTTTGAATGCTACTGTGGATGGTCGCTGCCCCCTACGATGATCCCCACCGCAGAATGTTTCTATCCATGTCCAGGAGATCCCTATGTAACTTGTGGTGGGCTATGGGCATTGGACGTTTATGTCGTAGCTCCATTCAAACCTCCACCATGTAAGTATATTATGTTATGAACTTTTGATGAGATGCCGCCCATACTAAGTTCTGAGTTGTGCCACATGTTTAGTTATGTATTTGTTCTTTCATTTACCATGTACTTGTAAGAACTGTTCACAACGCTACCGTCGTAGTGAACTAACTTATTACTTTTTATAACCCTCTATTCACAATTTGACAACTTAAAAATTCCGAAATGATGTTTTATCATCTTCTTCCTCGTTTCCTTCTGCATTTCCCCACAAGATGTGTGTAAGCGACATTGCAGTCTCTTCCATCTGGCGCGTTCCTGATTGTCTTGCGCGGCTTCTTACAAGTGGATTCTGCTGCTGCTGATTGTCTTCAAACCAGGATCGTATTTTTCCAGTTTTTTCGGGAAAAGACCATGTTTTTTTATCACCATGGATCGAAAAAGCGTAAACGCAGATTATACGGGAGATAATTTGCCTTTTGGAATTATCGCGTGCCCTTTATCCTTGCTCCTTGCTTTATCCCTGAAAGCTACCCTTGCTCATCTAGAGTTTTATTTCGCCAACTTTGTATCGCTCTAGCGTGATGCAATGTAACTCCTATTCTTCCAGCCCTCGATGTGTTGGACAATACGTGCATTTCGTCCATCGACCCCGTGGACTCGTCGGGGCGGAGTCGAGAGTATCGCTACGATCACAAACACACGTGGCTCCAGATGCAAGATAACTGCTTGAAGAGTCTGTGTGTTGGATGCCACATGATCTGGGAATACGACTCGCTTCTGCCTTCAGACAAACTCCTGTGTGACGGAGGTCTTGTGCCATACAACTTGCTGCTCAGACCGATTGATAACGTGTTTAAATACGAGAACGTTACGAAAATTGTGAGTTGGTATGGCTATGTTTAAATATTGAGTTAAGATTGAGTAAAATAATAAAAAATCTAAGTCGATTTTTTATAATACTCACATTATATATATAATATACACTCAAAGTTTCGTCACCTTCTGCAAACGGTTTCTGAGGCCTCCATTGAGGGCCTCTTAAGAGCCCGCATGTCCCAGGCCACTCAGTACTGTAAGGCGTTAAATGATGTTTCTGGGGTGTCGCTTGCCATTACGTTGTCAACTACAGGTTGGGCATTTGACATTATAGAGTGTAGAATGTGCTCCGTACGACTTGGCTGGCGTGAAGCGACTTCCTACGAGATTTCAACTTAACAACAATAGGGACAATCCAATTCATGGTATCTTAACAAACCCGTTGTCTTTTTCACAGGGAGTTGCTGATTATAACAAGGACGTCTTTCAAAATTATGCTGGAGTGATTAATCTCACTTCGGGTGAAGTCACTTTCGTACCACCGGAGGAAGCAAAGTTCCAATGTGTTCTGTGTAAAAAAGGACACTTCAGTAATAGCTATTTTGACTTCGCTCGATCAAAACCATACGTTGCAACTGACTTAATAGGCTATCACATCGTCTTCAGAAGCAAGCAAGAGGCGATCGACCTGAAGACAACGGATAAGATGATTGGAACTCTAAAAGAACAAGTAGTTGGATTCCTGAGTGTAAAAGTAAGCCACATCCATGTTCTGAAATCATCCATCGACGCGGACCGACGCGTTGTGATTCATCTGCGCATCATTGAAATGCCGTTTTATCAGGACGAGGAAATGGCGTTCAGGGAGTTTGAAGTGATGAGTTGGTGGGAGGCTGGAGTATGTGTGGATGACGTCACAGCTCAAGCTGATGGAGAAGTCTTCGAGTGGCACCAGGTTTTACCAGGTAACAAGAAATAGGAAATAAAACTACTTATACGTATATATAAGTAAAATAAGTACTTACAGCTGCGATAAGCATCACATCGGCTGGTTTATTTGACATCACGGTTCTCGTCAGATCAACGAGGTCAAGCAACATTGATCGCGGTCAGCAGTTGGATGGGTGACCATTCAACTCTGGCCTGCTAGTTGCTGCCGTTGAGTAAGAGAGACTGGGGTGTTTGGGGGTTAGTGTGACGATCTCCCTCCACCTGTTATCAGTCTCTCGACGGCGCGGGTTGTAGAGGCCCGTGCTGTGAATGTCACCCCGTCCTTCGGATGGGACAGTCACATGTAGCAAAGTATATTCCTTCTTCTTTAGGGCCCAGTACTACGAACCATACATCACACAGGGTACAACCTTTTAAATATTCGTGACTTCAGCTTCAGAGGCATCCTTTTATCCCGCAGTAACCCTGTCATGTCCCTCCATTTGGCCCAGCCGGTTTAAACTCTGGCCCTCACATCTGGTCTGATCCCACTGTCCGACTGGAGGCTGGACCCTCGTATCTGAGTTTTTTGACCTGCTTGAGTTAATATCTCCTATTTTCACACTTTCCCCCTGGAGGCCAAGTCTTGAAACTTACGCTTTCAGGACGTAAACGCTCTCGGACGTCAACAAGTACCGTTTTCTGTAAGAATGATCGACATTGAAACATAAAATCAAGCCACATATTTGATTTTCTTCCAGCAATCTATTGGAAACAATTTTTTAACATTGTAATTATTATTAAAGATAATATACAGTCTTTAAAACCTTATTCGAAATTAAGCTAAACAGTACTGTTGACAGTAGATATCAAGGTCGTAATTCTAACAGTGAACAGAACTCATTGACGTCCGAGAGCGTTTGCGTCAATTAAGCGTAAGTTTCAAGACTTGGCTTCCAGGATCATTAAAACAAAGAATGTTTTGGTTCTGTTGATATTTAATCCGTAAGGCTTGAAAGTGCCATGGTCCATTAATTAAAATCTTCCTGAACTTAAGTTCTACTGTGGTCGAGAAGCATGCCATCTGCAAATAGAATGTTTTGCGGAGTTGCTCGTTGGATGTCCCGTGTGACCGTGTCCATAACTATGTTGAAAAGAAATGGGCTAAGAGCTGACCCCTGATGAAGCCCCACTCTGACTAAAAACTTAGCACTGACTCCTGCTGCGCTGCGTACAAAGGACTCGCTTTCAGCAAACATGTTCTGAATGAGACTCACATATGGTTTCGCTGCATGTTTCTTCCACTTCCACAGGTTAAACCAAACTTAATCCCGTGGAACACGATCATAAGCCTACTCCAAATCTATCTAAGTAGAATACAGTGGTATTTGTTGTTCCCTGCACCTTTCCAGCTTCATCCTTGCAGCAAAGATTGCGTCCATGGTTCCCCTTTCTTTCATGAAGCCTCTTTGGGTTTCGCTTATATCCCCTTCCCAACTAATAGGTAGACACCCCTCAATCACCCTCTCCATCCACTTCACATCTCCTTTCCTATTATATATGGGAACTATCCAACTAGCCCTCCAAGCGTCCGGTATCTCGCCTCTTCAAGGATTCTATTAATCTCCAATGCATATTTACGATTAAAGCAATTTTGTTTATATTTCAGAAACTATCAGTTCACAATCTGTCCTGGGAACAAATCAAGTTGCAGTACGCAGGTGCTCTGTCAATGATTCCAATGAAATTCAAGACAGTGTTTGGTTTGACGTCGAGTTCTTTACTGTTTCTTTCAAGTCGTGCAATGACGATGATGCCCAGCACGATCTGTTCTTTTTTATATCAAATCGCGAGAACTATTTAGGAACATCAAATTTATTGCCGTTGGTATTATTGAACAGAACACACGTGCACGTTAACCATGTAAGTCTGGCGAAGACATGTTACATTGTAGACGAAATTGTAACACATTATTATACATACTTCGCAATGCGTATTGATGGTGTAGATCCACAATCAGTGTTATCAATAATAGATTTAATTGTAAACAATAACATTCTCCATACAATGGATGCCATGATTGAGAAACTGGTTCTAGCTCAAGGTGACGACTTGCTACTTTTGGGTCGGGGAATGTTCAATGCGATCATCGTGGTGGACTTACTTGAGAATGTGGACAAGCTGAGTGTCGAGGGAATTCAAAACAGAACCGATGTGGACCACGTGGACTTCCAAACAACCACCGATCTCTTCCTAGCATCTGCAGGAACTGACATCAAAGTGACCGCGTCGGATTCACTCTATGAAGACAACAAGCGTCTCGGGTTGACTTTCTTTGTAGATTACAACGCTGATTTATACAGCGATAATCATTTCATTGGCTTCCATCAGTACGTGTTTCATGTATCATTCTATAATGATTTGGAGGCGTCGACTCCATCAGACGCCTACATCGACGTCTGGGTGAATAATACTGCGTCATCGTCGAGCACTCACAGGACGTGCGCTTCTTGGGACTTCGACTCTAAATCCTGGTCGCTGGTCACCTGTAATCCTCTGAGATCCACTAGAAGCGGTCTGGATATATACAGGTGCAGCCAACTGGACAAACAAAATGGCAACACTCACGGGTATTTCAAAGTCTTCTCCTATAATCCTACCTTCAATGACTATCTCGCTAGGAACATGAACTTTGTCAAAATGATGGTTGTCAATGGTGTGTTGGGATCGATCGGCCTCGCCTGTATTCTACTAACTGCGATATTCAACGAGAAGTGGATGAAAAATGTCGGGCACAAGGTTCTGGTTCACATGGTAGCGGCCTTGACTGTAAACCTGGTGCTTGGATTCATTGACAACACCGTCCATATCGACACTTCAAGCGGGCTGTGCATTGCTCTTGGCGCCATCAGACATTACTCATTCTTAGCAATGTTTTGCTGGATGCTGGTGATGTCGGCATTGCAGGCGAAGAGAATGTTGACAATCGCAGGAGCTAAGGACACTTCGCATCTGTTGTTGAAGATATTTAGTTTCGCCTGGGGTTTGCCACTCATTCCTGTCACCATCCTTCTAGCCTGGAAGACTAGTTTCTATGAGGCGACAGATAATCACAGTGGATCCTGTTATCCCTCAGGAAACGCTTTCAAAGTCACTGTCCTGACTCCTGCTGGAGGGATTCTCTTGCTGAACTTGGGATTATTTGTTCTGATCGTGAATCGTATATTTGATTGAATCAAATGCGGCAAGGGGCCGAGAATCCGACGTCACACAACTGATGACCGAGCAGCTCTAATGAACCGAATAGGACAGAGTATTTTCATCTTCTTCTTGTTTGGATTCACTTGGTTCTTTCATTTTCTGTCTGAGGTGAAGGTCATTCGCAGCGACTTTTTCTACGAGTACCTGTTTCTTATGACGGCGACGGGACATATCTTCATACTGGCGTTGTTCTTCGTGTTCCTGGATAAGGATGTACGCACGTATCTCAAGGAGCTTGTGTGCTGTAAACGTTGTGGCAAGAATAATGACTCTGCAGCACATTTGAAATTATAATCTTCTCAATTATATTTCATGATTTTAATCGAATTGACTAAGTTACAAGCAATGCCAAAATGCATCCTTAGTAGAAATTTCGTATAAATACCGGGAATCCCACAAGTGAATAAAATGAAAACCACGTCTAAGTTGTGGTTCAAATCAGACCCAACTAATGATCAAAGGGATTCAACACTAATTAGGGTCACTGGTCAAAGTAGCCACATGTTGGCATTATTCATCCAGAGTTATCCTTTCAAAAGATGGAGAGTCCAAATGTACCTGTGGCCGTATGAAGGTCAGAGCGTAAATTTAATCGTAGTTTTTAAATGCAACTTTCTGACGCTTTCCACAAAGAGAGTCCAGTTCCGAACACTCACTTGTGTAAAAGCATTGACTTCCGCTCAGTATGGGACTCGTGACTGCTATAGCTGCATTACTGAATGCTTTCGCCGATGTCTGAGGGCGCACTGCAAGCCAAGATTCTGGCAATACAAAGACATATTATTAATTTTGTTCAATGCTACCTCATGCCTTCATATTTATAGCATACAGTAAAATTAATCATATTGTTGTGCTGCGTCAGTTTCCTTGCAATCTTGGCCTATGTAAGACGATCTCAGCCGGACGAGTGAAGAATTTGACCTTGGTCTGTACGTAAGAACGGGTCGGCTCCGTTTGTCACTAGACATCGACGACAGATCCCCAACCCCAGTGTACGTCAATGGTCAAAGCTTTATAATTTTGTAAAGCTTACTTTTGGATCACCAATGATCCTTTTGTATACCGTCTGGAGGTCGTAAATTGAATTGGGACAACCAATTAAGTGCAAGAAAGTGGTTCTTTGTTTTTCAAGGCTCAAGGGTGTTGTTGGCTTTTAAACAATGAAAGCAATGTGATAATTGAGCGAGCGTAGCGAGCGTCACCACGGTACTCTTATGGCACTTTCTCTGTGTGTGAGTTTTTTTTTGTTTTTTTTGTGTGTTCCCAGGTCAAACCAATTCAGAACCAATTGATCTGAAATTTTGCACATATACTAACGTAATCTATGCGGTCCCTGGGATCGTTTTTGAACGGGCTCATGTGATTGGTTCAAATTTAAAAAAAAATATCTTTTGATTGGTTGTTCCGAGCAATTTGAAATTTTAACACGTCATTACGACCAACATTGTACCCAATCATACAAAGTTTCAGCCAAATCCTCCCATTGGTTAAAATTTAAAAAAATCTTTCATATGATTTTTGAAATTTAAACTAGAACCGTATGACCGACCAACTTAAAACTTTGCATGGTCATTGGGACCAACATTATCTGTCTTTGTGACAATTTTCAGACTTATCTGTGTTTAAATCCAAAAGTTATTGACATTTTACGGACATTTTGCGTGTTGGCTGTCAAATTTCTCGATACCTAATGTTAATCACGGCTACTTCGACTCTTTATAGTTCCAAGGTAGTTAGAGCAGAAACTTTCAAACGTATGAAACTGATATGACGGTTCAAAAGATCGTCTAATACTGTGTAAGTACACACACTTATATCATATGAGTGGTCCCAGGTAGTTTTTTTTAAATATATCCTATGATTTTTGAATATTAACAAGGAACATTTTAATCATAAAGGTTCAATCAATCAACCTAAAACTTTGCATGGTTATTGGGAATAATACTTTAGGAATAATTGGAGATTTTTATACCTACAAGTCTGACGAATTTCAAGAATTATTGGCTTTTAATGGTATTTTCGATAAACATAATTTCGGTTCAAGGTGTTGCGCGTGTGGGTGCTCGCTCATCAACGCGTTACACTGAGCGTTTTCCTAGTTATAATATCTGTCAGCCAAGCCACGAATTTGACGAAATTTGGACATCAACTTTAAAAACAGAGATAATTGAAAAATGACAAAAGGTGATTAAGTTTTTTATAATCCAATGTTTATTATTTATTTCTTAATTTTAACAAAGTTATTTGACAATTTGACATCTTTGAAAATGTACATTAAGTAGTTGATTTTTTTCTCTTGAAAATGTCTTGACAGCATGAATAAGTTTATTGAATTGTAAACGAAATATTGCTAATAAAAATTTAAGGTTTGTGAAAGTCGAACGACTTGTGTTATTATTAATCAATATATGTTTACGCACATTTATCTTAGTTCACTAATATTTTCTTATTCGTATTCATTTTTCTCCGGTTTCAATAAAGTATTGGATTTCAAAAGGTCTCAGCATTGGGTTTCTTGCTATTGTGGATATTGTTGTGTGCATTCTAGTGTGTGCTTCATTATATGTATTTATAGAAGTATTGTTTTATGATGTTTATAGTTTGTATTGTATTATTTTTATCGTATAGATTCATAGTTGGGAAATAATATGTTATTTATATTTATATAGAAAGATTAGCTTCTAAGAATTCAGGTCTTTGCTTTGACTATGTCCTAGGAAACTGTGTATTATATTTTTTGTGTATGGATGTCTGAATTAAAAAAATAAATAAAATGTACCTACTATCTAACTGTCTAAACTGCCCTGCAATGCACGAAGGAATAGAAGAAGTAAGCAATAATCCCAGAAAAAAACACGCCGTGTAAAAAAGGCAGCCAAGTCTCTTTACTTTAAAAAAATTCAACACCGAAAAGGAGTGATATCAAAAAAGGAGCCAAGTCAATGACATTTTCCAAATATTTAATCGTATTTTTTAAATAAAAATATAAACACCGAGAAATACTTTACAAAAGGACTTGGCTCATCGTTTTTTTAAAGACATCATCTATACTAAAAGTGGAAAGAAATTTACAAGTAGGTACATTTTCCTCTTTCTGTTAGAGCCAGAATCCTTGAATCAAGCTAATTTTAGTAATGGCTATTTTATAGTTTTGTCAATGGCGATAGAAGAAAGATTTCCTGCTGTAATAGATGGGTAATATAAAGTGGGAAGAATTAAATAACAATTGGAAGTGGGGCTCATACATATTCTTATAGCACTGTTAAAATGTTGATATTAGAAGGGTATCTTTTCATAACAATAACTCCACTGCCTCCTTGAAGTCCATGGCTTGTAGTAACTATGTCACAGTGGGTCCGTACTGTCTCAACATACGTTTATGTAAAAGTGTTATAGGTAACTGTTATGGAGGGCCCAGCTGCATGTGAGGAAAACTACCTAGAGTGCAGTTTCCATGGGAAAATAAAATATCATATGTATTGTAGAATTAAACAGCTTTACCTAACTCTATTATGGAATTTGGAAATCCTATGAAGAAACTCATTTGATGATACGTCTCATGACTGTGCAATTGAGCATAGCAATTGCAGGATTTTGACGTATTAATTGCAATTAACTAATAAACAACAAACTGCATGATGTATTTATCGAAATATTATAATTACAAAGAGTTCGTATGAAGAAGACAAAACGATAGATATGTCACTCGATATGTATCCGAAGAAATTTTGATTTTATGTAATTAATTGCAATTAAATTAAAATTAATTAATTAATAGAAAATTGTATATTATTGATACGCAACCAAAGGTGGTTATTCAACACAAGTGCCCTATTTATGATATTAAAACCTCAATTTTGTTGAATAGCAAGTGACATTTCTATCAAAATGTGAGATTACCATAATTAATTACGCATAATTAATTATGCTAATAAGGAACTAAACACAAAATTTGGATTAATTGTTTATACTACTTATAAGCTTAAATTACAAACCTTGTTTTTGATCTCATCATGTTGCCTTGTGTGAATATGGCGATTTTAATCAGATGAATTAATTAGTGGATTAATTATTATGTTAATGACTATAATTAACTTTTGGCGACTAATATGCATTGTGGACATTACAAGCTTACTTTAGATACCCATGAAGACCACGTTATATAATAATGTAATTTTTATGTCGATTTTATTAATTATTCTAATTATGCTAATTACGCAGAAAGTATTAATTACTCAGGTTGGTGCCTTCGATTTTTGGATTCCTCATACTCGAATTAGTAAGGCCACCAATTTTCACGTTTTCCAATTTTCACCAATTTTCACAAACGCACTAATTACTCAATAAATTGAAAAAAAATACTTTTTTGTGAATAGGCAATTTGGAAGACAAAATTTTGACTTTTCCCCCCTTAAATGTACTTACTATATAGTCCCTAGCAATAAGTTTCACACAATTAGAAAAAGACGAAGCTTTTGAGTTGAACGGTGTAAAAGTTAGAACAATTCAAGTGAAGGGATGGAAATCAAAATTTTGATTATTTGAGGGCCTGGAAATCCAAAAGTACCCAATAAATGGACAAAACAAAAAATACCTATGTGTTACTTTGGGCTTGTGACCAATCCTACCAAGTTTTATCAAAATCTGAGAGGGTAATTTTAAGCTTTTTGTTGACTGACGATTTTTATAAAATAATTAATTATACGGTTAATTATTATGTGAATGAAAAAATTTAACTTTTTATGATTTATATATATTGTAGACATGACGAGCTTCCGATGGATACCCATAAAGGTCATATTATAAAATTATATATTGTTTTATCCATGTTTATTAATTATGCTAATTATGCTAATTACGCAGAAAGTATGATTACTCAGGTTGGTGCCATCGATTTTTGGATTCCCCATACTCGAATTAGTAAGAGTACCAATTTTCACGAATAGTATCACAAACGCACTAA
Organism: Leuctra nigra; assembly: GCA_934045905.1. Taxonomy (NCBI): domain Eukaryota; kingdom Metazoa; phylum Arthropoda; class Insecta; order Plecoptera; family Leuctridae; genus Leuctra; species Leuctra nigra. The sequence goes on from OW203772.1 coordinate 4,547,684, forward strand.
TTTTAGACATCTTTACTCCACTATAAAAGTAGTTGGTCTGCTCCTCGGTTCATATAGGCATTTACGGTATGTTGAGTGACTGTGAGTGTACGGTACGACTTGGCTGAGTGGAGCGACCGCTCCACTAGATCATGGAAACTAGATATTGTCTCTGAAACACCATCCCAAGTGAGAGAATCACTAAATTTCCATCATTATCAAACAATCCACTCGTAGCTCAGAAGTTTGAGCATAGCCATTCGAGAGAGATGTATTCACGTTGTCAAAGGAAGTCGAAGTGCTTCAGTCTTCGTTTATATGTCAGATACTCGGACTCGCAAGAGTTGTATGACAACCCAACCTGCTGATTAAGAATGCGCCCCGGTAGCTTAAGGTGGCTGTATATCACGTGACTCTTTCAACAAAAATGCTACAAATGTTCACTTGGAAGCAAGTTAAGTTTAGTCCGTATTGTCCCTCATCAGATAAGTTAGGACACATCTGTTGGAACTAATCTACGCAGAAAAGAACTGCAAAAATAACATTTACTATGATTTTACTTCCTTGCACCTAAATATTATCAAATCAAGACCTGAGGTTGAAGGAAATTCTACGAGTTGCCAAGAACAGCAAACTTTACTCTAATAAAAGGACACATATGCCGCACAAATCTGACACATTACTGTCGTCTAAACATGCGCTCTTTCTTCCTCTTTCCAACGAAATGTTGAGATAATAATTATATCCACTATTATGAATGTAATGTTTAAACGAACAGCACTTGGTTTTGACAGTCTTCACACGCGTACGTATACACGAGATTTGTGTTGTTTTTATTATTAAATCACTGCAAAATTAAATAATATTGAAATGTAGAAATAATCTGACAATCTCAGATGGGATGATGTTTAGTATATGAACTGCAAATTTAAAAGATTTGACCTCCGGTGGGATTTGAGCCCACGACCTTTAGATTGCCGGTCTAATGCTCTACCAACTGCAAATATTGATAAGCTCCAGTATGCAGTGAATTTCCTTCATAGTGCACCTTGGATTACTCAACATTAACGATGTAAGGTATGTACTCATAGGTAACTATTTTTTTTGATCGGATGTAGAGAAATAAAGTCACGTGATATAAATTGGCCTTAAAGGGCGGCAACGGTCAGAATCTTAAAAAATACTACATTTCCATAACACCATGTTAATTCATGGTTTTCACGAGCCCCACTTCCGCCCCTCCACGGCCAGGTATTTCAGTCACGCCGCCATTTTGGGTATACAAGTAGCACTTGCCTGCCGTAAAAATGCATGTGAAAACTACAGTCACCAAGAGTTTGACATGAATAATTCATGTCAAACTCTTAGTGACTGTATTATTCTTCATGTTAAATATTTAAATTAAAGCGTAGTCGTTCAAGTTTAAAGAAGAAGAAACTATAATAACTTATTTGTGTATTAAAAAGGGAAATAAAAAAGCATTCAAGTCATAATAAATATTCAATTTGGAAATCATTTGACACGTTAGATTTCAACAGCCGTAATGGAAGACGACAGAAAACCAGTGAAACATTTTCTATGGCAGCATTACCGTAGCTTTTATAACTTCGAGGGCAAAAATATAAAATAAATGCATACCTAGTAGAGCGGCTAAGAGGAATAATTGAGCATTTTGTGATACAAGCATGAAATTTGGTGGAGTTGTTCCTTAGGACATTTAAAAAAGATTTGGCTATGATATCATTCGAGATTTTCCCTCTGGGGTCAGTGGTGACCTCTTTATTTAAGTATAAAAGAATCATTACTTATAATAGACTTATATCAAAAGAGGTTGCACAAGGAATTAAATACAAAGGAGACTAGTCAAGACATTGAAGAAGAGTGGAGTAATTTGCAACATATGGTCAAGCAGATTGCAATGGAAGTGTTGGGGAAGAAGAAGAAGCATGGAAGAATGAAAGGTCTAAAAATCTGGTCACAAGAAATACAAATAGCGAATAAAGAGAAACAAGTAGCATATCTGAACCGGTTAAACGATCCAACGGTAGAACATATAGAGACATACAAAGTCAAAAGAAATATTGCAAAGAACCTGGTTCGGAAAGCGCACCAAGACTCGTGGGATCGTTTTATTAGTGTAATTGAAAATAATGTCCATGGCAGACAGAGCATGGCTTATAAAACTAAGAAGTCATTCTCAAAATCAGAACGGGAGACATTGAGAATAGACTGTATAAGAAGTGAGGAGTGGAAGAGACACTACACAGATTTGTGGTATGACCCAAACGCTGTTATAAATGAGATCCGAGAAGAAGACACACGAGGTTTAGATGACATAACAATACAAGAAGTGATTGGGGCAATTCGTGCCACAAAAAATAGAAAAGCAGCTGGGCTAAGTGGAATAGGCATGGAACTTTGGAAGTAGGGGGGAATACTGCTGCATCAAAGATTTCTGCATCTTTTTAACATGTGCTGGAGAACGAGTACAATACCCAATGATTGGGCGAAGGCAAAAGTTATTTCTCTGTTCAAGAAAGGGAACCGCGACCTGTGTGCTAACTACAGAGGGATCAGTCTTCTTGAAACCGCTTATAAAATATATGCCAGAATACTAAACTCTAGATTAAAGGTTATATCTGATCATTTAATTGATGAAGAACAGATGGGTTTTCGAGCGGGTCGTTCCACTTTACGCTGAAACAAATAATTGAGAAACGAAGAGAGTTCAATTGTGAGACACATATAGCTTTCATAGATCTAGAGAAAGCCTGTGATAGTGTTAACAGGCGAAAGATGTGGATGATCATGCAGAAGAGAGGATATCCAATGCATCTGATAAGAGCGATAATGAGTCTATACCACAACACTTCTATTACTTTGGACCTGAGTGGCAGATTGACAGAAGAGATGCCATCAAATAAGGGAGTACGGCAAGGATGCGGCTTATCTCCAACGCTTTTTAATCTAGTGGAGCGGTCGCTCCACGCCAGCCAAGTCGTACGGCGCGCACACTCTCATTTAAAAAGGCTGGAGCAACCCACTTTTACTGTAAGCAACAAAGTGGCATTTTCGGCCTACTGGATCTTAAAATTGGAAAAATCTCACATTGTTGCGAAATATCTTAATTTCGAGCAATGGCCCACCCCACAACATATACCAAATTTGGGAACAATAGGTTACGCCCTGTGTGAGCTAGAGGGCCGTGAAAACAGTGTTTTAGGGCGATTTTCATAATAATAATAATAATAATCTCAGTAGTAGTAGTAGTCTCCTGGAATTCAAATCCGGTAAACAGGCCACAGCATAAACGGCTAAACCGATTGATCTCACATTTTTACCACGTGTGCACTTTTGGCGTCTGATTTAACCTTCACCCCATGAATTTTTTGTGCCGCCATTTTGAAACCGGAAGTGACGTCATATCTCAACAACGGCTAAACTGATTGGCGCGAAAATAGCACCAAACGATTCGGACGGTCAACTACATGGATTATCAGTAGCAAACGACTAAAAATTATGTTAACGAAACCGGAAATGACGTAATGAAATTTGAAATACATCGATTGGCATTTCGGCGACAAACGTTGATCCGATTATTTTGATATTTATGTAACGTATGTACTTTTGATATCTTATTTGACTTGTTATAAAACCAACCGGAAGCCGCCATTTTGAAACCGGAAGTGACGTCATTTCTCGTCAAGGGCTAAACCGATTTTAACGAAATTTGCGCCAAACGATTCAGACGGTCATCTATATGGATTATCAGTAGCATAATACTAAAAACTATGGAAACCGGAAATTACGTAATGAAATTTGAAATACATCGATTGCCATTTCGGCAGCAAACGTTGATCCGATTATTTTGATATTTATGTAACGTATGTACTTTTGATATCTTATTTGACTTGTTATAAAACCAACCGGAAGCCGCCATTTTGAAACCGGAAGTGACGTCATTTCTCGTCAAGGGCTAAACCGATTTTAACGAAATTTGCGCCAAACGATTCAGACGGTCATCTATATGGATTATCAGTAGCATAATACTAAAAACTATGGAAACCGGAAATTACGTAATGAAATTTGAAATACATCGATTGCCATTTCGGCAGCAAAAGTTGATCCGATTATTTTCGATATTTATGTAACGTATGTACTTTTGACATCTCATTTGACTTGTTATAAAACAAACCGGAATTCGCCATTTTGAACACGGAAGTGACATCATATCTCAAAACCGGCTAAACCGATTCGAACGAAACCAGCGCTAAGCGATTTAGACGGCCAACTTTATGTATTATCATCATAATATTTTCTGTTTCCCATACAGAAACCGAATATGACGTCACATATTTTAAAACCCTCACAAATTTACATTTCGATACAATAATTAAATATTCAGGCTAAAGTGAATAAGCTGTTTCAAACTGCTAAAACAAGTAATTACTTATTTTGAGCGACGTTTCAAGTGAACTGTGTCACCCCTCACCAGGCTCGGACACAGTTCACAGTTCAAAGTTCACAGACACAGTTCACTTGAACGTCGCTTCAAAATAAATACTTAAAACTCATACCGTATTGTTTATTTTATCTAATAATGATGTCATGATGTGTTCGGAAACATTACGAAGCTACAAGTAATTACGTCACACATTCACAAAATCACACAAATTCATAATTCCATAAAATAAACACAACATTCATATGAATTATAATTACAAGTTAACATTAATATTTATAAATTTAAGATGACAGTGTTTTAATAGACATGGAATTGATGCCATATCTCGAAAACGGGATACCTAATAATGAAACTTATAGGCCGACCTACAATTGACGTAACAAAGACGTAGGACTGAAGGGAATGTTCACAATTGACGTAACATCATAATGACGTAAACATAATGGCGGCGACTCAAGACCACATGCCGAATAATTTTGTTTCCGACGCTTTCCTGATTTTTCGCGTCAAGCATTTATTATGTGCGCTGATCATCAAAAAACCTTGGTTGGTTGGTTCACGGCCTACTGTATGGAATGAAAATTTTAGTTACAACTAAAGAGACTAGACCTACACTTCCCCCGCCCCACCACACGGAAAGAGCGTCAACTTTCAAATTTTCGCGGTCTGAAAATGGCCAATAACAAGCGTCGGAAATCGGGAGCCTAAAACCTCAGCGCTCCTGAAACGCTGTTGTGGTGGGAGCTGAGAGAACTAATTCGTTGTTTACTAGTACAAAACGTCAAGATCTTATAAAATGTTATAGGGTTATGTTTGGCAAATTATTCACAATATTTGTTTGTGTTACCTAGTATCTATTTGGGCTACGGTTGAAAATATTTATCTGGTAAGTAAATATATCTTCTGCATTTAATAAGTAATATAATATTTTCGGTGAATGTCTATTACTTAGACAAGTACCTAGATAGTAGGTAGGTACCTAGGTACTTACTAGTACCTACCCTACCTCTCTAGGTACTAGGAGGTAGTAGGTAACTAACCCATTTGTATTTCTCATATTATTTCGGTGATGATAACGCTAAACAAACTCACTCTACAAACGCTTTTGATAGTAAATTTGTGATTTGTGAGATTAGTATCTCACGCATTTTTATAACACTGGGACTGTAAACACAATGGTTTATTTTACAGGTCATCGAGATGACAAAATCTTGTAAAATTTCAAGAACTTCAAACTGAAAGAGTTGTCAACTGATGTCTCGTCTGTCATTAGCTAGGTACCTAGGTAAGTAAGCCTCTATGGGTATTTGGTAATTATTATACCTACTTGCTTGTAAGAGGTTTCAGGTAGTACTATTATTACCTATATTTAATATGTTGCTGCCTGCTGGTCTCCTTGAGTTCCATAAGATATGTAGGTACCTAGATAGTGTACCTAGTATCTAGTATAGTAGTAGGTACACCCACTTACAATAGTTCCTATGCCAGTATCCCATATAACAACATGAGACCCTACCTACACACCATAATGTGGCAGTGAAATATTTCAGTTACCTTCATGAAGCCCTTCATGCTACCTACCCAGCTCTGAATAAAGGTACCTAGGAAACCTTTTAACGATAGGCTACTTTTAAAGTTCGATGTTGACGCTCAGCGCTAACCTGGATAGATATTCATAGTTTATCTCTTGAGCTTAATCTCCCAGCGCTCGGCTTTGAGCAGTCTGATTAGCCAGCGAAGCACTGAATGTCTGTTGTCGAACTGTAAACTTAGCTTTAAAAGTTATAAATTAGGTATTGTCATTATTGACAGTTGAAAGTGAAACTTAAGTTCTCTAGGTTGTACTAGTACCTCGAAGTTTTTAATTAGTCAGACATCCAGGTAATATCAGAACATTCAATTTTTTATTGTACTACTATCTACAAATAATTAAATTACACAATTCTTGCATGAGAATGACTTATAGTTGGTACAGTATTTAATGAGTAATGCCATTTAGGTAGAATGGGTTGAATAATAACAGATCAAGAATTTATAGATTAACTGGATGACCACTGACCAGTTGTCCTGAAATATTATGGACAGTCCTGATTCTCTGACTGTCCCCTGCAGGTTGTTGCTTGATGACATTATGATTCAATATTCATACATATAATATTAATTGTACAATAATGAGACAGTGCAATTGATTTTTTTTAAATGTAATTTAAAGCATTGTTGTCAAGCTAGATATTTTTGATTGCACTTAATTTATCAACATTACATTTTTCAATCTTTTTATCACAACTTACCACACTTGAACATGTGTGCTTAAAGTGTACCTATGTTAGGTTTCAGATTCTGATTTGAAAGGAGATCAGGTTCTTTTTTATATAATTGATAACCACTCTGGCACGTTTGGTGCCTTCCATCCTAGCCACAGTCAGTATTCCCAATGCTGGCAACTAATTTAATACTTCTTGCCCTATGGAACGCAAACGGCGGTATGTCCCGTAAGGACGAGCTCCTTCACTTCATGGAGTCGCGCTGCCTAACAGCAATGCTCATCTCCGAGACTCATCTGCAGGCAAAAGATAATCTCCGCCTGGCAAACCACTCTATCTACCGCACAGACCACCCCGGTGTCCGGCGTGCCGGCGGAACCGCAATAGTCATTAGCAACATCGTTCAACATCACGAGATCGTGTTGCCTACCACGAAATCTATAGAAGCCACAGGCATCCTTCTTAACACCAAGCTCGGTCCACTCCGTCTCATTGCCACTTACTGTCCTCCGCGGACGTAGCTCCTCCCAGCAGATGTGGAGGCTCTTATGGACTCTCCCTACCCAACCATTCTTGGTGGCGACCTCAATGCCAAACATACGTCTTGAACTCCCGTGTTGCCAACGTGAACGGCCGCGCACTCCTCTCACTATCTAGGAGGAGCGACTGCACCGTTGCGGGTCCACAAGATCCGACAAACCTTCATCTACCCTCTGGTCTCGGGAGATGTTCTGGATATTGCTGTCGTCAAGATCCTTCGCCACTCCATCGAGCTCGAGACACTACACGAGCGAGCTATCCTCGGATCACAATCCCGTTCTCTTGAGCATATGCGACTCATGCGAACCTATAGACCCCATTACCAAATACAATTACAGGAAAGCTGACATGGAAAAGTTCCAGTCAGATCTCTAAGCCCTGATCGAACACACCACTATTGCATTTACCAGTGACATAGACATGGCAGTCTCACAGCTTACAGCAGACATCTTGCAGGCAAGAAAAGCCAGCATTCCCGCTTACAAACCGCACCGCTGCACAATATTCGACCTTCCGCAGGGCATCAAACAGTCCATAGCTCTTCGTAACCGCGCGCGCAGACGGTGGCAGTCCATACGTACACCAGACTTGCACGAACACTACAAACTCCTAGACAGAAGTGTCAAGGAGCTTATCCTCTGTCACCGTCGCGACAAGTGGGAGGATGCTGTCGCAGTCCTCTAGTCTGGCAGCAGACCTCTCTGGTCGATGGCTAAACAACTAACTAGAACCAGGGAGCCGAATAGCCGATCCAGGGTCGCCATCACCTCGCCTGCAGCCCACAGGATAAAGCTGAATCACTCGCCGACTCGCTCCAAAGCCACTTCACGCCGAATCCGCTGACCAACGCATCCGCGCACTTCGAGGCCGAGGTTGACACATATCTCTCTGCTCACACAGAACAAACAAGGACACCGACATCGAACTCTGCTCGCCAACCAAGTAATTTCCTTCATCTCCGAGCTCCAAGGCACCTGGCCTTGATGAGATCACCAACACCATCCTTAAGCAGATCCCTCAAGCAGCTGGTGAAAGAGTCATTGAGATTTTTAACGCCTGTCTTCGGCTTCACCACTTTCCAACACCGTGGAAGAAGGCCAAGGTCATCGTTTTTCCGAAGGCGGGCAAAAATCTCAGGGATCCGGCGAACTACCGTCCGATTAGCCTCCTATCCTCCCTCTCTAAAACTCTTTGAGAAAGTCAACCAAACTCGCCTGCGAGGCCACGTCCGAGCTTCCGAACTGCTCATCGATGAGCAGTAAGGTTTCAGAGAGAAGCACTCCACCACTCACCAGCTGCTCCGCGTGGTCGACCAGATCACAGAGGTATTCAAACCCAAGAGCTGCACGGGCGTCGTCTTCCTAGACGTCGCCAAGGCTTTCGATCGCGTTTGGCACGAGGGCCTTCTCTCCAAGCTCATTAAGTACCAGAGTGGTACGAGAGGACTTCAGCGGGAGCGCGCAAGATGCTGCAGAGGGTGCAGAACAGAGCCCTCAAGATTGCACTGCGCACGCCGATGTTCACTCGGACAAAGAACATCCACGAGGACATCGGCTTCGCTTACCTTGACGAGACCAACAGCAACAGCATGAGACGTTCACAGCAGCCATCGCGGAACACGAGAACCCCTTCATCAGCCGCCTGACCAACGCCTTTCCAAATCGGAACATTATCTAGTGCTCCAAGACGCACTATTCGGACTTTTTTGTCCCCTCTGTTGTAAATTATCCCCCAATCCACTTCAGATTTATGTATAAATAATGATTAATATGGTATCCGACAAGAGTGATGTTGTTGTTCCTTCTCAGCAGCTACGGTGATTTGGCAATGATGACGCAGTGCATCCTGTGGAATTGATGGACGGTATGGAACATCAGTTTGCCGCAATGAGGGTGCAACCAAGAGAGAATAAGACACGCCATTATGCACATGATTAGCATGGCGCAGGCATCGGGCAAATCCTTCTATCACATGTAGGATAATTGGTCAGCATTCCGGCTAGCTTTTCTGGACATGTTCTGGTCTGTTCTGGTGCGGTAGATGAATGTAGTGACATTCAATAGACACAAAGACAAGTCTTACTTCTTTCTTCATAACGTGGGTGGCGAAGACTAGACTCTTATCGCCACCTAAGTCCAAGCGAGTATTCATATGACGCATCACGTCAATGATGCCGTCCAAAAGAAACAGCTATCATGTAGCTAATAATAAAAACGAGCAGGAAATGATTAAGTTCTTAAGCGATCTGGATGACGAGCTAGGTCAATCTTGCTTGCTTGGTGTGGTATTTTTGTTTCCTCACACCCACGAGGAAGTCGTTTTTTCGTTTGCAGATGAAATGGCATCTCATAATCAGGAAGGTCTTGATAACTTTTGCTGTTAGCTGTTTTGTATGTTCTTCGCAGCCAACAAAGAACACTGTCTCGTCTTCGATGATGGTCATGACACTGAACAGTGTGTTCCTATGCAGCCGTTCTTTGTTGGTTTTTTCCAGGAATTTAGTTTCGAGTAGCTTGATTAGTTTGAATAGTTTGTCAGAGGGATGATTTAATGCTCCTCTGGTTTTAATCTCTATGAATGTAGAAGTGTTTCGATTCCTCTCTGATGGAGACGCAATCAGGGATGTTATGCATGGCCCACAGCTGTCGCTATTTCTTCTTGCATTGCGAACAAGAGAGCCTGCAATGTAAGCAATGATGAAGTCACTGCTTACTTGGTCACCATATGTATGGTCTTGGTGCCTTGGTAATTCTTCGATGGCTTCACCCCTCTCAATCATCTTGTCTATTATGTCGTGGAGTGAGTCCTGCTGCTGTTTCGTCACTTCTAAAATATTGAAATAATTTGGTTACTTAGCAACAACAGAGCACCTGTATTTAAACTTATAATCACAAGATGTTTGTTACCTCCTAGTGTATCCTTCACGGTTAGTAAGGATGTTATTGCCTCAGCCCCTGATACATTACTGCCGGCAGGAGGCTTGACCAGGGAGTAGATGCAGAGGAGGCGGAACAGTTGCGCAAACATGGTAGACTCAGGATGGGAATTGCAACCTCCAGCAGCACGTATCAGCCCGAAGGTGTGCTAAGGATTTGAAAGAAATGTTTCAATAGTGCCGAATGAAGAGGTTCGCTCAACGCATTATTTGAATTGCAAATAAAAGTACAAATTTAAATAGTTAGCCTACCTGTACTATATAATTGAAAACATACATTCCTTGTTCGTAAATTGCAAAATTCTATTAAAATTGTGCTAACCTCCAGTGCATCTTGGTTTACTCTAGATGTCATGAGGTATGTGTAATACAGCTTGTCAATGACATAATCCGTCATTTCCAGGGTGCTCTGCAGAGTTGTCCGAAGGCCAAGATATGTGGATTTGGAAATGAAATGTTGTGGGTCGTAATAATCATTGTGCCACTGTTCCAGATAGGTGAGGAAGGATTTGATGACCTGGATCAAGAATTTATTACATGGGGGGATGATCAGGTGAGGAATTTAACTGATGATTTGGATTATTGGATTCTTTTTCATCATTTAGAAATACGTACCTACCCTTTATTACTTATCTAATAACTTAATACTACTGCCATAGACGTATTCTACTACTATTCATTCATAGTCAGTCTATGTCATGATATTGATAGGTAATGCTGCAACCTCCTTTATAAGTTCCATTTCACTCCATGTTCCTAAACTGACACTGGCAGTTTGCGGTAGTTTTGGCAGTGTAAATGAATATACCATATAAGATGTGGGTGTAAAATAATGTCCAGCAAAATATGTAACTTGAATCTGTCAGTTTGTGGACACTGGACAGGCCAGGAAAATGAACATGGAGTAAAACAGATAAAGGATGCCATGGGTAGGTACGAATACGAATATTTCCATGTTCTTACTTGCTCTTCATCTCCACCTCGAAGCAGAGCATTCTTTGGTGTCTTTGTGTTCATTACGTCGATTAGTTTATTTATTGCTCTGATAAATGCTACTGATGGTTGACAATCTTGTAATCCTTCTACTCCCTCTTGTTGGTACATTACCATGGCATCAGCTACTGAATTGCTGAAGAACTGGAAAAATTTACCATCTCAGATTTTCATATAATTTGTTATACATACATATTGTTTTATATTTCACTATATTGCAGTATTTAAGGACAGGATCCTTGTAACTACTAGTTATATATTCTAATATAATAATATTAATTATTTCTCCTTATATTACTTTTTATTATCAATAGATTATCATATTCCACATGCCCAAATAAAGCGTAACGGCTTAAAGGCCGATGCACAATTGACGCAGACGGACGATGCGGACGGATACGATGTTTAGGTATGACATCTGCGTCGTCTGTCCGCGTCCAAATTGTGAACAGCAGAGCGAATTTGTCACATCTAAATATCAGATCCGTCTCCGTCGTCCATCTGCGTCAATTGTGCATCGGCCTTTAGAGTCAATACTTTGTACTTTGTAAAGATGTAAAGATGTAAAGATGTAAAGATGTAAAAATTGAATATAAAATATACTAAACTGAAACTGAAACTAAACTAATAACATTTAGTGTTATTCAAGTTCATGTAAACTAATTTGATTTTTGAACCCATCAATGCGGTATTTTTAAGAAAAAGTCAAAATCAAGGTTAATCTAAAGACATCGTTCCCTCCATTTAACGAACATACGTAACTCACTCGGTAAGCCATTGTTACACTCATTTTTTGGTATGTCCGAGGTTCAATGTAGTCTTGAGTCAGTTTTGGGCAGTACTGCAGCCCTTTGTTGGAATCTGCTTTCACTACAGCTGCCCAGTGCTCCAGCTTCACTATACCATCAGGAGTCTACAAAATATGAAATATGTATGAAATTAATAGAAGTAGTATATATGCATAATGAACCTAAATATTGTGAAAATATCAATTGCCTCTTACTTTCAAGTATTTCTTGTTTACCAGCAAGTTCCTGACACATTTAATGAGATGCGGGAAATCTGAAAGGAACCACAGTCGCCGAGTGGAGTCCGCAGGGTGCTCGCAGCTTACTTCGTCATCGCTCTGCTTGAAATGAGTCCACATTGCTCGATTCCACGTGGCTCCGTCCGTGACCACACCATCAATGTGGAAGCCAGCCTGTTCCGTTAACAGCACACATTCCAAGATAATCTTCGCAAGTACCTTGCCCGAAGCGCTTCCGGCTGAAAGAAAGCATGCTAGAGACTGTACCCAGGGTCCTTGAAAAGGTTGAAACATCAACACCAGCGCGTGGTCCCCTAATGTGCGGGATTGTGCCTCGGTGGTGTAGGCACCGAGGTCTACAAATCCTTGAACCTGCAAAAATGTCATAGTTTTTTATATATAAGTTATAAACAAATAAAAAAATGCAATATTTGGAATATATTTTTACCTGCAGTGTTGATTGGTCAAAACTCACACCACTTGTTAATTTTATTTCATCAACGAGCAGTGTTCCTGTTTAAAGGGATTTTAAATTAATTTACCTTAAGTGTTGTATACTTTGTATTGTTTTCTTGTTTTCTACTACACTGTCTTCTTTCAGGCTTTCACACTTTGCCTGCAGTCTTATAATACTGTTTGCCTGAAAAATTAATTATTCACTTGAAAAACGCTAAGTGTAAATCATTGATGAGCGAGCTCCGATATGCCCAACATATCCAATTAGGCAATTACACATGATCTACTCAATCAATGATAACTTCTAAGTGGTCGAATTGGGGGGAATATATTGATGGTTCCATCCCCCCATGGCTAATTTGTCCACTTCACCATCCCCCCATGAGAGATTCAAAAACAGCACTATGTACTTCAAAATAATATCATTTCCAGAGAATTTGTCTATTTAGCCTCTGCAAACGCTATTTGTCGATATTAAAATAGGCTTGAATAGCGTCAAAATTGCGGTGAAGTGCACCAAATTAATTTCTGACATTTAAAAAAAGTTCCTTGACTGTGCACCCCGGACCAGCATGGTGCTCAAGGCTTATCCTCCCAGACATCCCCCCCCCCCCCCCCCATTGACCTCATGCAAATGTTTCCTTTTGTAACAATACAAATTTGTAACATTTGAACATGGGGGAGGGCCTTGCCGCTTGTCCCCCCCCCCCCCCACACACCTTATTGGAATGAAAAATTTTAAAAAGCTTAAAAACAAAATACACCTCAGAACATCTCAAAATTGATTTCAAAGTGTCAAAAGAGCAAATCACCCTGATATTTTCCTTCCCTGGGTTATTTCCCTGGGTATTACATGTGTGTAAAATATCAGCTTGATTGGAGAAACGGTGCGACCTGTATATCAGCGGTCACCAACCGGTGGTCTGCGATGAAATTTTGATGCAAAATGATGCTTTAGATTATAGGTCCCTATACTATTATGTTGTTATGATGTGTTCAATCTTAGTTAGTTTTTGAATTAATATTCTAATCTAGTGGAGCGGTCGCTCCACCCAGCCAAGTCGTACTATACACTCACAGTCACTCAACATACCGTAAATGCCTAATAAACTGAGGAGCAGACCAAACACTTTTACTGTAAGCAACAACATGGCATTTTCGGCCTACTGGATCTTAAAATTGGAAAATCTCACATTGTTGTGAAATGTCTTAATTTCGAGCTATGGCCCACCCCACTACATATACCAAATTTGGGAACAATAGGTTATGCCATTTGCGCGCTAGAGGACCGAGAAAACAGTGAAATTACACCACTTTCTGATTCTGAAGATGATGATTCTGATGATATCAGGAAACCCTGTTGACAGCGCCACAGCCTAAACGGCTAAACCGATCGACCTGAAACTTTTACCACATATGCACTTTTGACGTCTGATGATACCTTGCCTCTTGTGATTTTTTGTGCCGCCATTTTTAAACCGGAAGTGACGTCATAACTCAAAAACGTCTGGACCGATTAGAACGAAATTAGCGCCATTCGATTTAGATGGTCATCTATATGAAGTATCAATAAAAAAAATATTATTTTCTTATTTTCTAAACCGGAAGTGACGTCATAAATACGCAATATTTAACTTATTTCAACAAATTATACTTAAAATACGTACATAATTAACTTACATTGTAACATAGACAATACAATTTATATATTCAAGGTAGCAGTGTTCTCGGCCGCCATTCCTGAAACCGGAAGTGACGTCATATATCTAAAACGCCTGTAACGATTGCAACTGAACTAGCTCCTGCGTATTCATTCTGCTATTTATTTGAAAAATCAATTGTGAAAAATGAATAAATAAATTAATGGTACCGGAAATGGCGGCAGGAACCACTAAATGAAACCGGAAGTGACGTCATATATTACAAACGGCATGACCGATTTTACGGAAATATAGGGATTAGGAATTCAGATGGTCGTTCATGAAGGTATCAACTAGATAAAACTAGATTGTTTTCTTATTACCTATACCGGAATTCGGCCGCTATTTCAAAACCGGAAGTGACGTCATGTATCGAAAACGGCTGGATCGATTATAACGAAACTTAAGCTATTCTTCTTGGATAATCATTTTCATCTTATACCAAACGCAACTTTTCATAGTAACCAAATCGGTTGAGGCGTATTTTTTTAAAGAAATTAGTCCCTGCTCGGACATGTGCTACAAGCTGTATGAATAAACTAACAAAAGAAGTGATATCCCAGAAAAAACACTCCGTGTAAAAATACCAGCCAAGTCTCTTTAACTATAAAAAAAAATAGACGAAATCTAAAAATTCAGCACTGAAAAGGAGTGATATCAAAAAAGGAGCCAAGTCAACGAATTTTCCAAATTTTAATCGTACCATTGAAATAAAAATATCAACCCCCGAGAAATACTTAAAAAAAGGACTTGGCGCATCGCTTTTTTAAAGACATTTTTCTATTCTTAAGCTTATGCCACTCACATACTACGTAGTTCAGAAATGCCTAGAAAAATTGGGACAAAACTTTCAAATTAAATATTGAACATTCTGTAAAATATTTTAAATTTAAATATAAGTACGCAAAGAAACATAGCATTGTCTTACAAGCAATAAATACAGAACAGTTGTGTTTGTGATTGGTAGGTACCTATAGTTTTGTGGGTACATCAACATACCTACTACAGCATTATACTTTGAACCTTCTCGCCGTGTAATTAATTGCTATTAATTAACATTTTATACCAAAAAAATGCATAAATTACATAACGTATTACTTTAGATAAAAATCTAGTCAGTAATTATTTGAGCAGCATGGCTCAGTGCACTAGTCACTTATACAAATCTCATTGACGGCCTTCTTGTAATGAGCGCTTTCGCTATTTCCCTCAGTCACGATATTGAGAAGTATGATTGATTAATATGACCCTAGAAATAGTGGCAATAACGAATAGACTAGGCCGCTTCCGTTTATTCGTTATTCGTTTATCCGTTTATTTCCTCTGAATATTGACAAAATACCAAAACTGCCAGTAGGTAAGAGTACTAGTTATATTAAAACGTAGTATGATTCGTCGATAATGAATGTGATATACTCAGGAAAATATACTTGTAGAGTTCTTCCTATACTTTTAGGATAGAAAAGTGTCTTTAAAAAAACGATGCGCCAAGTCCTTTTTTTAAGTATTTCTCGGGGGTTGATATTTTTATTTCAATGGTACGATTAAAATTTTGAAAATTCGTTGACTTGGCTCCTTTTTTGATATCACTCCTTTTCAGTGCTGAATTTTTAGATTTCTTCTATTTTTTTTTTATAGTTAAAGAGACTTGGCTGGTATTTTTACACGGAGTGTTTTTTCTGGGTAGATATTCCTGTAACACATGCTCTATTTTAACATTATAGTTGTTTATTATATCATTTATCTTATTTTGTGTTTGTTATTATTTAATATTATTATTTATTATTATTTTCAATGTATGCTTATTATTTATCTTTTAGGCTAGAACATAAACAGATTATATAGTTATATGGAAGAACAGACGAATGTGTCTGAATATCGCCATTTTTGTATTGTATTTTTCATGCAAAATAAAGACATAATAATAATAATGGTCCGTAGAGAAATTTGGAAGTTTACGAACTTTCAATATTTTCCAAAATATTTGTGTATTCAGTAGGTATTTCCATCTAGGTAGGTATTTCTATCAATATGAAAATAATATCAGTTTCCGAATATTTTTACCAAGAGTCATTTTAAACGCAATTTCTCGAAGTAAAAGTTGGCTAGAAATCGCGTAGAAACGCACCAAATGAACTTCTGAAAACAAACATTTTCTGGGGCTAAGCGCCCCAAACCAGCTTGCTGCTGAGGGACCCTCCCACCAGACCCCCCCCCCCCCCATTATCTCCCTAAGCCAGGGGTCGGCAACCTGCAGCTCCCGGGTGGTTCACGAATGGCTCTTTATAACTTACATAAAATCTCAAATCTGGTATCGAAAAAACTTATAATTCTAAAAAAAAATAGAAACGCCCTGAGGGGCAACAATTGGAAGATTAGTTATTTAATTCAGTTTATAAATTCATTTTAGAATCCCAGAATCACTTTTAAATGGTTAAAATTCTAAAGACGCCCAAATATGTGGGGCTTCGTCAAAATATCAAAATAAACTAATAGGTATTTCAATTTATTAATTTAGGTACTATGTGTGATGTTCTTTAGGTGTGATACTGCGGCTCCCATTATTATCTAATTTATTAATTTTTGTGAAACTGAAAAACCTTCACCAAAAAAGGTTGCTGACCCCTGCCCTAAGCAATCGTATTTCCCGTCATAAGTATTTTACGTGCCCGAGTGGTCCGCGAGATCTAAAATTGTGCTATAAGTTGTCCAAAAGGTTGGCAACTGCTGCTGTGTACACCTTCACCAGTTACAAAATTTAAAAAAAAATCAATCATCACACACAATACCAACTGCATTTCTTGATCAGTTAATTGCATAAAATAAACAAACCTTTCTCTTAGCTCGCTTCAGTGCTTGCGTCTTGACCTTGATCTTATGTCGGAGGAATTCAATCGATCTTGTTCTTCTCAATTGAGAAAGGTACTTGCTGCCACTTACACTGCATCTCTTGCAAGCACTGTTCTGAGCTTTTGATGTTCCTTGGCATCTCGAGGACAGTGTATATTGCTGGTCAAGTCCCGTGCAAATATATAAGGTGTCAATGTAGTTTACAATTAGTTGCACATCATTAATGCTTTGAACTTTTCTGTTTTTCAAGCCGGGTATTTGTATATTTTTTTTCCTTCCTTGTATGACTATTTCTGGTTGTAAAGTCTGGTCAAATATTACCGCTCTTTCAGAAAGCATTTTTTTGTTACGGAATAAAGGAGTTGAAAATTTTGAAAAAGCAATAGTGTGCATTGTGGAATGCTGACCCCACAGCTTAGATGGCAATGTCAGCTGTGAGGCCAGTGCTATGAGGTCAGATATATCGAATTTGGTTGGTATTGTAATTTCCTGTTGAAGTATGATCGGTGAGTGTTTCCTTTTTCAAGTAGTGGGTTCTGGATCTGGTAACAAAAATTTGCTCGGGATTGCTCCAGATCTCAGCCGCGGTCTTGTCCTTTCGAATACTGTTACAGTGTCCCCAATGGCTATTGTTGTGTTTCCAAGAATATCTGATGGATTGAAGTGCTGGGAACACACTTGGTCTTTCTCACTAAATAGCCTTTCTCTTTTGGGAAGCACTTCCGTCCATCTCTTCCTCAGATCAGGGTTCTAGAAATATATTGTAATTGGATTATAGGTACACTACCTACCTACCAAGTTATATTGAATAGGTAGGTAGGTTTGCAAAAACCAACGTCGGTAGGTAGCTACTATTATTCAATAAACTATTATAATATGTAACTCAAGATTTCAGAGAATAAGGTATTTACCTACCTTCGGTGCTACAAATAGAGATACATTTTGGGATCTCTCTGCTTTGCATCCTTTCACAAAACAAATTCTTGGCATAATGATAGGAATTGATAGAATGTAGAAGAAACTAATTAGTAATGTAGGTAATGATTAACAATATTATTGTAAGATGCCTTGCTATGAAGAACTTCATTAACACCAATTGGTTTATTGAGCGAGCGAAGCGAGCGTCTCCATTTGGCTCTTTTGGCACGGACCTCTGTTTTTTTTTTGTTTGTTTTTTTTTTTTTCTGTTACTGACGATATACAGGTCAGAGTTTTTCTTCGATCGAGCTGAAATTTTGCACACATGTACGTAACATTTCTGATTGTTGCAGACCCTAATTTTTTTGAAATCCATTGATTGGTTCAAATTAAAAAAAATTAACTTTCGATTGGTTGTTTTGATCAAATTGAAATTTTGACAAGTCATTACCCCCAACATTGTACCCAATCAAACAAAGTTTCAGCCAAATCCTCCCATTGGTTAAAATTTAAAACCATCTTTCCTGTGTTTTTAGAAATTTAAACTATAACCGATTGAACGATCAACTTATAACTTCGCATGATGGTTGGGTCCAACATTATCTGCATTTTTTACAATTTTCATACTAATCTGTGTTTAAATCCAAACGTTATTGACATTTTACGGACTATTAGCGTGTTGGCTGTCAAATTCACGGCGACTTCGACTCTTCAGTTCAAGGCAAGGTAGTTAGAGCAGAAACTTTCAAACGCAAATGAAACTGATAATGACCGTTCAACAGTCGATCTGATATTGTGTAGACACACTTATATCATATGAGTGGTCTCAGGTATATTTTTTGAAGGAGATCCTGTGATTTTTGAAAATTAACACGGAACAGTTCAATCATAAAGGTTCAATTGATCAACTTAAAGCTTTGCATGGTTATTTGGACCAATATTTTAGGAATGTTTTGAGATTTCTATACAAATCTGTGGCGAAATTTTAGAATTATTGGCTTTTAATGACATTTTCGATAGACAGAATTTCGGTTCGAGGTGTTGCGCGTATCCGTGCTCGCTCATCAACGCGTTACTCAGATTCATTGGTTAAAATTTAAATAAATATCTCCTGATAGGCTGAAAAATGAAAACGGTCTTCGATAATTCTGATCAAACTCATATTTTGCATGATCATTAAGACCAATATTGTCTCTTATTTTACAAAATTTCATCCCAATCAGTTAAGAACGTATGAAGTTATTTACATTTTTAATATCTGTCAGTAATGAAGTATCGAAATGAATGTTTTCCAGTGCCAATTGAAAATTGATTCTGATTTGCTTTATGAACCAGGTGCTTAGATGCTATTTTAAAGTTTCGATGAAAAGCATACACTTTTAAGTTGATATCATAATCAATTCCATATGGATGTATATGTTTTCTGTGCGTTGTGTACGCATTTCCGGTTCGAGAATTTGCACGTACCCGTGCTCGCTTATCAACGCGTTACACTGAGCGTTTTCCTAGTATTTTATAATAAGACTTTGTTCAAGTAACGCTCGAATTCGATTGTTTGTTAATCTTCCAAAATGTATGAAATATTCGAATTTCGAATTTTCCCACCATCTTTCCACCGCCTTCTTAAGCAGTATCTGTCAAGGGTATCCGTTCCTAGATCCGTTCCTGAAGAAGGCGATGGTATCGACTGAGCCATCGACTGTTTATTTACTTCCATTGTCACGTGGAAGATGGCGTTGGGATTTTAGGCTCCCTGGACTGTTTTGTGCTTCAAGGATTAGCATTGGCAGCATTGGAAGTTGACGCTCTTTCCGTGTGGTGGGGCGGGGGAAGTGTAGGTCTAATCTCTTGAGTTACAACCAACTTTATCGTTCTGGGGGTAAGTCATTTTCACTTCAATCATTCGATTTATATAATTAATAACAGTAATTTAGAGTAAACTTTATTACATTTTATTAATTAGATGCTATGAAACGTTTATTAAGATAAAACATCATTGTAATTACCTCGTAAATCAATGTCATATTGTACTAACGTTTCCTAGGTAGGTAGGTAGGTAGGTACATAGAACTTTTTCCTCTAGTAGCAAGCACCATTAATTATAAGTTATTTACTTAATTTAAGAATAAAAATGTTTAACTTATTTCAAATGTTATAAAATATTAACAACGTACTCTCATTTTTCCAGTATTGAAGATAAAATTGTCATTGAGCGAGAAAGTGGGAAGAAGGATAACGTGCGAGAAACTGAGAACTTGGCAACTTGACTGGCGCATGTAGAAGCGCTTCTGCTGTGCCACACGAGCGACTGGTCTGGTGTCGGCTGTGCATACGAGTCTGGATTCTTCAGAGTAAATTTCTTTACTTTATACCTATAACCTTAGATTATAATGTCTCTTATTCATATAAAAAATATACCTACCACGTAAATCAAATCGCTTTGAAAATTGATTCAATTTTACTAGGAAGGAGCTTCCTAGTTTCCTATAATTTCCATTCAAGATCAATGTATATCCCAGAAAAAACACTCCGTGTAAAAATACCAGCCAAGTCTCTTTAACTATAAAAAAAAAAGAAGAAATCTAAAAATTCAGCACTGAAAAGGAGTGATATCAAAAAAGGAGCCAAGTCAACGAATTTTCCAAATTTTAATCGTACCATTGAAATAAAAATATCAACCCCCGAGAAATACTTAAAAAAAGGACTTGGCGCATCGTTTTTTTAAAGACACTTTTCTATCCTAAAAGTATAGGAAGAACTCTACAAGTATATTTTCCTGAGTATATCACATTCATTATCGACGAATCATACTACGTTTTAATATAACTAGTACTCTTACCTACTGGCAGTTTTGGTATTTTGTCAATATTCAGAGGAAATAAACGGATAAACGAATAACGAATAAACGGAAGCGGCCTAGTCTATTCGTTATTGCCACTATTTCTAGGGTCATATTAATCAATCATACTTCTCAATATCGTGACTGAGGGAAATAGCGAAAGCGCTCATTACAAGAAGGCCGTCAATGAGATTTGTATAAGTGACTAGTGCACTGAGCCATGCTGCTCAAATAATTACTGACTAGATTTTTATCTAAAGTAATACGTTATGTAATTTATGAATTTTTTTGGTATAAAATGTTAATTAATAGCAATTAATTACACGGCGAGAAGGTTCAAAGTATAATGCTGTAGTAGGTATGTTGATGTACCCACAAAACTATAGGTACCTACCAATCACAAACACAACTGTTCTGTATTTATTGCTTGTAAGACAATGCTATGTTTCTTTGCGTACTTATATTTAAATTTAAAATATTTTACAGAATGTTCAATATTTAATTTGACAGTTTTGTCCCAATTTTTCTAGGCATTTCTGAACTACGTAGTATGTGAGTGGCATAAGCTTAAGAATAGAAAAATGTCTTTAAAAAAACGATGCGCCAAGTCCTTTTTTTAAGTATTTCTCGGGGGTTGATATTTTTATTTCAATGGTACGATTAAAATTTGGAAAATTCGTTGACTTGGCTCCTTTTTTGATATCACTCCTTTTCAGTGCTGAATTTTTAGATTTCTTCTATTTTTTTTATAGTTAAAGAGACTTGGCTGGTATTTTTACACGGAGTGTTTTTTCTGGGATATCACTTCTTTTGTTAGTTTATTCATACAGCTTGTAGCACATGTCCGAGCAGGGACTAATTTCTTTAAAAAAATACGCCTCAACCGATTTGGTTACTATGAAAAGTTGCGTTTGGTATAAGATGAAAATGATTATCCAAGAAGAATAGCTTAAGTATCGTTATAATCGATCCAGCCGTTTTCGATACATGACGTCACTTCCGGTTTTGATAGCGGCCGAATTCCGGTATAGGTAATAAGAAAACAATCTAGTTTTATCTAGTTGATACCTTCATGAACGACCATCTGAATTCCTAATCCCTATATTTCCGTAAAATCGGTCATGCCGTTTGTAATATATGACGTCACTTTCGGTTTCATTTAGTGGTTCCTGCCGCCATTTCCGGTACCATTAATTTATTTATTCATTTTTCACAATTGATTTTTCAAATAAATAGCAGAATGAATACGCAGGAGCTAGTTCAGTTGCAATCGGTACAGGCGTTTTAGATATATGACGTCACTTCCGGTTTCAGGAATGGCGGCCGAGAACACTGCTACCTTGAATATATAAATTGTATTGTCTATGTTACAATGTAAGTTAATTATGTACGTATTTTAAGTATAATTTGTTGAAATAAGTTAAATATTGCGTATTTATGACGTCACTTCCGGTTTAGAAAATAAGAAAATAATATTTTTTTTATTGATACTTCATATAGATGACCATCTAAATCGAATGGCGCTAATTTTGTTCTAATCGGTCCAGACGTTTTTGAGTTATGACGTCACTTCCGGTTTCAAAATGGCGGCTTCCGGTTGGTTTTATAAAAAGGCACCTCAGACGCCAAAAGTGCACATGTGGTAAAAATTTCAGGTCGATCGGTTCAGCCGTTTAGGCTGTGGCGGTGATAGCGACGTTTCGTGATATCATCAGAATCATCATCATCTTCAGAATCAGAAAGTGGTGTAATTTCACTGTTTTCTCGGTCCTCTAGCGCGCAAATGGCATAACCTATTGTTCCCAAATTTGGTATATGTAGTGGGGTGGGCCATAGCTCGAAATTAAGATATTTCGCAACAATGTGAGATTTACCAATTTTGAGATCCAGTAGGCCGAAAATGCCATGTTGTTGCTTACAGTAAAAGTGTTTGGTCTGCTCCTCAGTTTATTAGGCATTTACGGTATGTTGAGTGACTGTGAGTGTATAGTACGACTTGGCTGGGTGGAGCGACCGCTCCACTAGATTTTAAAAAGCAAAATATACTTGGCGCATTGTTTTTAGGGCATTGTAGGAATATTATATGTGGGCATTGTAGGTATATTATATGTATGGATGTTGGTAGATTTGATGTATATTTCACATCTGGCCTCTACTTTTAAACTATCTATATGCACGATGCGCCAAGTATATTTTGTTTTTTAAAATTAAGTTTAGCTTGGCACATTTTTTGATATCACTACTTTTCAGTGCTGAATTCTTAGATTTCTTATCTTTTTTTTATAGTTGAAGAGACTTGGCTGGTATTTTTACACGGAGTGTTTTTTATGGGGTCTATCTATCTATATATATAAAGTAGAATGTCTGTATTTATGTCTGTCTGTTTGTATGTTCTTTATACATTTCCACACCCTTTGACTGATCTTAACCAAATTTGGTATTGAGATTCTTATCGATCCTGCGCACATCGTAGGGTACTAACCCCCTCCCCCAAACCACCCCTTATTGAAAAAACTACCCCTTATGAAAAAATGTAATTCACACTTTCGGCCATATACGCCTACACCATTGACATACCTCAATAAATTTTTGCACACGTGTACTTCGTCAACCTGCCTTCATTTCAGGCCACTCACCCTCAACCCCAAACCACCCCTAATTTTAAAAATTAAAAATGTAAAATATATACTTCTTCTACGCGCGCGAGCATGACCATAATATTAAGCACACATTCTACGGTAAGCAGCCCACATAATAGGGCCGTACTCACCCCCTCTCCCAAACCACCCCTAATTGAAAAAACTACCCCTAATGAAAAAATGTAATTCACACTTTCGGCCATATACGCCTACACCATTGACATACCTAAAAAAAAATTGCACACGTGTACTTCTTCAACCTGCCTTCATTTCAGGCCACCCACCCTCTCCCCCAAACCACCCCTAATTTTAAAAATTCCAAACTTAAAATATACACTTCTTCTAAGCGCGCGAGCATGACCATAATATTAGGCATTCATTCTATTGGAAGCAGCCCACATAATAGGGCCGTAATCACCCCTTCCCCCAAACTACCCATACGTGGTAAATATTTGATGACCTTGACTTATACGGGACAAGGAACATGACTTCAGCATATGACTTACTTCCTGGATACCTGGCGCCAATATTACGCAACCTCATTACTCAGTCATCTAATCCAGCGGCAGAACATTTTGATGACGTTGACGAATTCTGAATAGTACACGAGTGTTTTTATTGTTTTCGGTTCCACGCGAGCCCAGAACATTCTAGAAACATTTAGTAACAAATATAACACAGTACCGAGACTTTAACTGAGTCAGTGTTAAGGACGTGTCAGTTTAAATTGCGAGAGCGCTGTCAGCATATTGTCAAGTGTGAAACTATCTCCCGAGTTTTCTGTTTTATGTGGGTACCACTCCCCACCAGCACGAGCAACGCCGGGCAGGTCAGCTAGTTGACCTATAAAATCTATAATAATAAAATAGTAGATCTTTCTTAAGGTATAAGACTCAAGTCATTGACATGAGCTCCATGTTGGATTTGTAACTGCGTTAACAGGCGCGTAGGAAAGGGGGCGGCAAGTTCCAAAGTAACACCCCAACAATACACAATATTGCCAGAAATATGCAAACATTTACAAATTAGCTCCATTATGAGTGGAATTCTTTAATGTTTCCCACAATGTTCTGAACTATCCAATGAGTCGAAGACTTATTTTCCAAAATCATCCGCGTGATTCATGAATATTTAATAAAAACAGTTAAACTATTAGATATCAAAAGCATGTCATAGCGTGTTTGCGTCAAATGATGACTAAATAAATCCTCGCGAATATTGCGTGACACACGCGTTTTATTGTGATCAAATGAATTTCAAAATCACTTCAAATTAGACTATCTTTACCTACTACAAATTTGAAAAACCTAGTTAATCTATTTTGGAATTCTATATAAAAACAATTGGATAGGTTTTGACTGTATTGCGCCACAGGTCACAAATCACAAATTAAATGTCTTTAAAAAGTTAGACAATACGGCTTAAATTCGATTTTTTTAATCAAAAATTAAAAAAGACCTGCGGGGCGGCAAACTACATTTCCTCACATTGATAACACCTATTCCCCCCCCCCCCCCACTTCCAATGCGCCTGGTGATTGTAGAAGGCCACACATTTAGACCAAATTTTGGCGTTATAAAATACATATTATTAATTCTCTTGAAGATCACATCATATCAACATATTTTATTTTCGACTGTGTTAGAAGCATATTGTTGTACTGTGTCAGGTTTCCCTGCAATCTGGTGTATTGTAAGACGCGTGAACGCGACGATTTGACCTTGGTCTATACGTAAGAACGAGGCGGCGTGCTTTGTCAGCATAACATCGACGACAGACTTGCGAATCCCAAACGAAAAGCGTTTGTCAATACTTAATTGAAACACAAGTGGAAAAGATAATATGAAAGATGTTTAATTAATCTCAAAAGTTTGACCTAATTGAGTGACGGTGTGCAAGAATATGCTAATAACAGTTAGCTGGTTTTTGCCCACTCAGCACGCCAACGATTCTGATATGTGTACAATAAGATTATTTACTTTCTTTTTTGCGTTATTTTTGGGGATTTGTTGATGTGGAATTTGGATTAAAAATCTATGTGGAATTCTATTCATTTATTTAGTTAGCATAACCTATATGCGAACTAAATAAATGAATAGAATCAAATATTTACTTTTCTCATTGTTACTCACTGTTATTATTGTTTGAAACTTGTTGTTGTTGTTGTTGTGTAAATTTCGAGTTATTTTGCTGTTTAGCATCTATTTTGAATTTGTTATGCGTGTTGCTAGTGCATTGTGAATGAGTGTGATGTGTGATGAGTCTTCTTGTTTCACTAACATCAAATGATTAAACATGTAATTGAGCAATATCTTGGAAATACAAGAATGCATCATCATCAATATTAGTGTTTTCTTGACTTGAGCGGCGTCCTTGAAGTTAGCTAATACAAGCAGCGCTGCAGAAGACTTCTAGCTACGTGTGCATTGAGTTAGCCCTCTAACGACTATTGATATCTTGATAAAGTTCGTTATTTTAGCACTACCTAAGCATTCTTGAGTGTATTTTCTAGTCAAAACATGTATATATTTAAAGAGTTTTTGATTTTAAAACTTTTTGGTCGCCTTCTTGGAAAAAAAGTCTTAGTCTAAGGTTTCGAGTTTCGAGTTTAAGAAAAGGTTGCGAAAAAAGGTTAAATCTATACTTTAAATAGTTGATATGAAGCACACATCCCTCAAACAAAAGTAAGTTGAAGTACTCATAATATTCAATAACTTTGTAATTTTCACTTTTTTGTGCCATCAATACTTTATGACTAGGAAAACGCTCTGTGTAACGCGTTGATGAGCGAGCACGGATACACGCAACACCTCGAACCGAAATTATGTCTATCGAATGTCATTAAAAGCCAACAATTCTTTAGTTTCGTCACAGACTTGTATAAAAATCTCCAAAATCTCCACAAATATTGGTGCCAATCCTTGCTAAGTTTTAAGTTGATCGATTAAACCTTTTTGATTGAACGGTTCCTTGTTAATTTTCAAAAATCACAGGATCTCGTTCAAAAAATATACCTGGGACCACCCATATGATATGATATGTAGTGTGTGTACACAATATCAGATCAATCTGTTGAACGGTCATTATTAGTTTCATATCGTTTAAAACTTTCTGCTCTAACTACCTTGCCTTGAACTGTAGATTCGAAGTCGCCGTGAATTTGACAGCCAACACGCAAAATGTCCCTAAAATGACAAAAACTTTTGAAAATAACGACAGATTAGAGTGAAAATTGGCAAAAATACCTTAAATGTTGGTACAAATGACCATGCGAAGTTTTTAGTTGGTCGGTCAATCGGTTCCAGTTTAAATTTCAAAAATCACAGGAAAAATGGTTTCAAATTTGAACCAATTGGAGGATTTGGCTGATTTTTTTTTTGATTGGGTACAATGTTGGTTGCAATGACTTTGCTAAATTTCAAATTGATCGAACCAACCAATCGAAAGATAATTTTTATAAAATTTGAACCAATCACAGGATCTCGTTCAGAAAAGATCCCAGGGATCGCATAGATTACGTTAGTTTGTGTACAAAATTTCAGATCGATTGGTTGTGCGGTTTGACCTGGGCAGTGAACACAAAAAAACAAAAAAACAAAAAAACAAAAACAAAAAAAAACAAAAAAACAAAAAAAACAAAAAAACACACAGAGAAAGTGCCATAAGTGTACCGTGGTGACGCTCGCTCAATTAAGAGCTGATTAGGAGCCGTTTTTCTGCGAGGGATAGGGATTATTGTTAACTGAATCGTCTTGAATATTACAACCGTTTTATTACATCGTAGAGCCGTAACCATTCATCCGATCTAAAAGCTATTTTCGGCATATTAAAGGTTTTGGGTAAACTTTTCCGATTTCGCAACAATTTGCAGTTTTCCATTGTTGAGGAAAAAAGTGTCAATTTATTAATCTTATCATATCTTGGTAATCCAAGGTCACAACTTTGATAAACCAGGGTCAATCTATTTCAAGGAATAACATTTTATTCGTGTTCAGTGTGCAATTATCTTTCGATAGAATATTCATCAGCATATATATTTCCATGAATTTATTAATGCTATCATATCTGACCGATCATATCATATCATATCTGACGTGACCGATTGGCAGGGGTCAATCAAGCCGCAAGAATCGCGAATGGAGGTGGTCGGGCCTGGGGGGGAGTCCTGACCGCTGTCACTACCAAGTTTGCTTCTCGCTGCGTGGATGCTGACATCGCGAGTTTGTTGGAGATTGTGTGGGTAGAAATAATAATTTCACCCGTTAGAAGCATTTTCGTGGGTTGCGCCTACCTGCCACCAAGACCATCAAGCATTCTTGTAGCTGACCTTCAAGTGTCCCTGTCACGGGTGCAATCGCGATTGCGGCCACATGACTGCATCATTCTTTCCGGGGACTTCAATTTCCCCGACATATCATGGAAACAATCAGCAACATGTCTCGAACTGCTCACGCCTACCATTGGTGGAGTCACTAATGTTGACGTTGCGTCTGAATTTCTGGATGTACTGCACGAGTTCAACCTACATCAACAAGTTCGGTTTCCTACGAGGCAGAACAATTTTCTTGATTTGGTGTTCACTAACTGTGTGGATTTTCCAGTTGTTGTGGTTCCGGCGGAACCAGCTGTTTCCTCTGATCACACTGCACTCTGTTGCGAGGTCACGCTGGCGAAAGTACGTGGTCTAAATTACAACACAAAACTGAACCCAAATTCTAACAGTGTTCGGTATAATTGGAAGAAGACAGATAAGCCACTACTGAGGGACAGGCTGGCAAATAGTGATTGGACATCTATGGACAGTGCGTGTAATGTCAATGCTATGTGTGATAGTTTCTATAATGTTCTTGATAAGGTTATTTCAGACACTGTCCCCATTGTTAGGGTGAACAGGGCAAAGTATCCAGTCTGGTATGATAGTAAACTCATTCATGCCCTCCAAAGCAAGAATCGTGCATTCAAAAGGTGGAAGTGCACACGAAGTGTGGAAAGTAGAGTCGAATTTCAGGTTCAAAGGACCAATTTTAAAATTTTAAAATGGCAGCAGTACGATAATTATCTTAAAAAAGTGGGCTCTGAGGTCAGTGTGAATCCCAATCGCCTTTGGGGCTTCATAAGGCAAAAAACGAGGTCTCGCAGAATCCCCATTGAAGTCGAATTTAATAGCGTCAAAGCATCTAGTCTTGACACAGCCTGCCAAATGTTTTCTGATTATTTTAGTACTACTTTCACTCCAATCTCACATGCCAATGTCACCGACCTTCCTCCTGCTCCTTCATATGGACAGGAGAGTCTGTGTTCTTTCACTGTTACCAAGAAGGATGTGGAATTTTACTTAAGGGATTTAAAGTGCGCAAAATCTCCTGGACCTGACGGAATCCCAATTTTTATTCTTAAATATTGTAGGGACGGAATTTCACAACCTCTAGCGGATCTATTTAATAGGTCTTTACTGTCAGGAGTATTCCCAGATAAATGGAAACTATCGCACATTACACCAGTTTTAAAAAAGGGAAGCCGTCTGAAAGTTATTAATTACAGGCCAATATCTTTGTTATCAGTTATTTCTAAGGTTTTTGAAAAAATTCTACATAAGAAAATATATAATCATGTGTCTAAGCATGTATCAAGTGCGCAGCACGGATTTGTACGACAACGTTCTACCATAACAAACCTTGCAGAGTACACTTCTTTTATTGCAAGTAGCATCAATAACAAAGACCAGGTTGACTCAGTGTACACTGATTTCACCAAGGCTTTTGATCATGTGGATCACCAGCTTCTACTTCACAAACTGAGTGGTTATGGTATTTGTGGTTCTCTCCACAGTCTTTTAGAGGATTACTTGCGGAACAGAAAACAGAAGGTTGTTATTGACTCGAGTTCGTCATCAACTCAACTAGTAACTTCGGGTGTACCTCAAGGGTCAATTTTGGGTCCCCTGTTTTTCACCTTGTTCGTCAATGACATCCCTAATAACATGACATCTCAGTGTCTCATGTACGCGGACGATCTGAAAATATTCAGGTCTGTCAATAACGTAAGAGACTGCATCAAACTTCAAAACGATGTAAGTGTTTTGCTTTCATGGTGCAAGTTGTGGAAGCTGAGTCTGAATTTCTCTAAATGTAGCATTATCACTTTCACAAATAAAAGAAAGAACGTTGTACATTTCAACTATGAACTAGAAAATAAGAATATTGCTCGTGTTAACTTTATAAGGGATTTAGGAGTGACGATGGCTCATGATTTTACTTATAGCAAGCACTTTGAAACTATTAAGCCTAAAGCATATAAGATGTTGGGACTTTTAAGACGAAACTGTTTCAGACATTTTAATCGAACAACCAACAGGCTACTCTATATCTCCTTGGTCAGGCCACAGGTGGAATATGGCAGTGTTATTTGGAGTCCTCACCAAATAACTAAAATTAGAAGTCTTGAGCGGGTGCAAAGTAGGTTCATGAGCCTGACAAGTCAACTGTCTACTGAAGAGTTTAGACAAACTGATTATTCGGTGCATTGTAATTTATTTAAGTTGCCTAGTCTGAGTGATAGAAGACAGGTTGCAGATATGATGTTTTTATTCAAAATAGTGAACAGTCTGATCAATAGTGAGTTTTTATTAGCACAACTTCAATTCCATGTACCGTCCCGAGTGGCGAGAAGTCACAATCATTTCAGACCTTATTCTAGTCGACTTAATATTTTTAATAACATGTGTATTGTCCGGATACAGGAATGTTTCAATAGGATGGTCAAAATTAACTGTCATCTGGATTTTAATTTTAATACCATAACTGTGTTCAAATTGAATGTAATTAAAACACTGTAATTTGTCTCTGTTCATTGTTGACTGATGTGTTATTTAATATTATCTTGTTAAATGTTCTGTTTTTATTCTTATCTAACGAACCTGTTTCAGGGAAATCTGTTTTGTCTGCTATATGTTTTTATTATATTTGCACATTGTGGAATTTGGTTTCTGTTGCAAATAAAGATAATTAAGATATAATCTGATAAGCCAGGACACCCTATTGATAATACAAGGTAACAATAATATGTTATTGCATTATATACGAGCAAATGGTGAAATTACCTTTTCATAGATGGTCATTAATATGTGTTTTTATTCATATTTTGAATATTATCATATCTGATAAGCATATAGGCCTGATATGCCAGGGTCAATCAAATTCAAGTAATAATAACATTAGATTTGTGCTCAGGGTGTAATTATCTTCCGATAGAATCGTCACAAGCCATGTTTCGGAGCAACGAAGACATGTTATCGCATTAATATGAAATGCGCAAAATTTGGCTAACCCTGCCCAAAATTTGTCATGATAAGGTACTACTTTTCGAATATGGACCTTACTTGATTACATTAGTGTAGATTTGTGAATTAAATATAAGCCGATCCTATTTTAATAATAATTTTAAAATCTTTCTACCCCAAATTTTCCACCCCCGCCACTCCCAAACGGGGTGACTTTTTGATAGGGACCCGGTTTCGGTTTAATCAGTATTTTTTTCTGAACAAATGAGCCAAAGTTCATGCTTCTGTCACCAAACGCGGAAAATTAGTGCTTTTTCGATTTAATCTGCCACACTACTTCTACTTATCAAATATCGTTAAAATGGAATGGGAAAGTATAAGTAAGTTTAAAAAGACAAGTAAAAACGCTTTAGTCGCCCTCACAATGGAAAATATAATTGTTCTGTCATAAATAACATCAAAATATATTAAATTGCACAGACACTTGTGGTTTTGTTCTCGAAAAATTGTGTAAACTCCCTGAAGCTGTCCTGAAATCACCAGCCAGCCGCGCTATGCTGTGATCTTGTTAGTCGGCAGTCGGAGGCTCAACGTGTCGGACGTATTCGTGTTGCTGCGCGCTCTGTGTGTTTAACACGCAACTTCAATGTATTCTATTGGAGGTGAGCGGCTCAGCATATCGCTCACGATCACGCAGGAAATGTGGACTCTCGCAGACTCGTGTATTGCAACTCTCACAGTCGCTCACATTGATCAATACAATAATCTTGCTGCCATTTTACTTACCATTTCGCTACATGTTATTGTGGAGAAAGAATATCGCTCGGCCTTCGTAGAGAAAGTGACCAAATCCAATGTAAAACTGAGATAAATATATTTCAAGATTGTTAAAAATAATAAAATTAATTTGTCCATTTTAGTTTCAAGCTTGATATTTCATATGGATTAATGTGAGAAATGAGGTTCTTCTTGCCTCCAATACCCGTCCTGCCTGGGAAAAGTCTTACGCTGGGCGACGAACTTGCCGATGTTAATAAAATGCGACGTGCTACTTCAGATAGTATTGGAACAACATATTTACTTTTGACAGAATTTCCTCACCGATGGACTTCTACCTTGACGCGGTGCACATTTGCATTGGTTAAAACTTATAGGATGAACTCGTCTTTATTGATGTAAATTAGTTTCTGTTCACGGATTGTTGAAGTAACCTGCTGATGAAAACTTCAATTCAAATCGTCGGTTTTGATTTGAAATTGATGAAGAATTACAGAAGTCACTGAACTCGATGAGGAAATTGCTATTGAAAGAAGGTCGACGCTTTAGAGCGACATTGTGACTTTGTTGAAGATAAGAGTAGTGGCGCGAAGTATGAGATAAAGATGTGCTCTTTGTGTGATTTAACACTCTTACATTTAACTCTTCTTCTTCCAAATAAATTCCTTAGAACAGTAGGAGATGAATTAACAATTAAGGATCTCCTGTACTTGTTGTTTTCGGATGCTGTATCTAATCTGTGGCAACGGTCGATGTCTCGGATGTGTGGTATTCTTGATACAAATAAATCGGTACATCTGCATTTAGTTTAATATGTTTCTTGTATAAGTCCCTGAAGATTACACAGTTATATTTCAGACATCCTTACTGCCCTGACACTGAAGTGAAAATGACCTGAGTGAACTGCTCGCCAATCGCCATGTGCTACTTCCGCTCAGCTAGTCTGTACCCAATGCTCCTTCCGGTAGTGGAAAGCATCTCGTTAACGCGGTGGTGGGGTTTGTGTTGGCCAATGTTGGCCAGCTACGCCGGCGAGCATATACTCATGTGTAAGGGCTACCCATGCCGGACAGGTCAGTGGTGAGGCCCAGACAAAGAGCAGCCAGGGTCGACCTTTACATGCCCTCCCTTGAATTTGCGGTCCCCTCGGGCCGGCCTTCCCCCTCGAGATGGTGATCCCCCTGAAATCGGGTTCCGCCGGCCCGAATCCTCACACCCCTAGGTCCGGCCCTATTCCGGCTTGGCCATCCTACTAGTGCTGGACTCCCCCGGATCGGGCCCGTTAGGTCGACCCCTCCCCATGTCCTACACTTATATTCAACAAAGCTAGAAGTAAAAATTAATGTGCGCAATATAACCCCACACCGACGGCTGTCACCTTATCGCGGTGGTGGGGTGTGTGTTGGCCAATGATCCATTGCAGCTACGCTGGCGAGCATATGCTCATGTGTAAGGGCTACCCATGCCTGCACAAATTTTGCGTCTGGTCAAAACTTTGGTAGTGCTGCAAATAGCATAACTTTGAACAATTTTTAAGTAACGTAACAAAGTCAAAGGACCGGTTTCCATGGGATAGTCTCTCTAAATTCTTGCAGTTTTGGGTCAGTGGTGAGGTCCAGACAAAGAGCAGCCATGGTTGGCCTAACCATGTCCTCCCTTGAATTTGCGGTCCCCATCGGGCCGGCCTTCCTCCTCGAGATGGTGATCCCCCTGAAATCGGGTTCCGCCGGCCCAAACCCTCACACCCCCATTCCGAACTGGCCTTCTCACCATGGAATGTTTGTAATTATTCAGTTCTTGGTTCACGATAAATTATAAAACAAGACAATTCTTTGAACTTCTACATAAACTTAATTATTTTTAAATACAATATTTCGTCCTGTTTCACTGGACTTCTTCAGGTAGATTGAAAAATTAAATGGAAAATGGCAGTCTTTAAACAAAAGTTAAACTTAATCAGAGCATTTTGATTTTCGGCTAATCGTGTGATATTTTCATTTTTTAACCAATCAGACGTCAGCTCTCAACAACTACCTGATTGCGAAAAGGTGGAGTCATCGTCAACGAAATGGGCACTGCAAATTTGTGCCCATTTGCTAGGCGCCTTAGCCGATCGAATTTTCACAATCCAAGCTTTCTTCATCTTTATGTAATTGGGGAAAAAATACAGTGACACCGCTTCTTTACCGCCCATCGCCGCAGATTTGCGAGCAGAATTGCTGAGTTGCTGCTGCATTGGCAACTGTAATGAGACATGAGCCAAATGATAGCCAAATATTAGCCTAAGGTAATTGATCATCAGGAAAGAAAACAATGCAATATTTACATGTCGCAAATATGAACTCGGGATATTTTGGAAGTATTGTGAGAAACGAACAAGACAACGCTACGGATGAAACAACTTGGTGCCTTATCAACTTTTGGTCTGTAAATACGCCTCCGGTACAATGCTATCGTCAATTGCTCGTACGTATTTGGGCAATTTCATTTTCGTATGGTATACGTCAGTTCTTGTTGACGTAGATCGTCTGTTGGAGGTTACCACTTTAACTTTTCTCTTCAGAATTGTTTTGAACCTGATACTGCACTGGGTGCCGGTTTTTAGAATAATTATATACCCTTCAAATTTACACTAAAGCGTTCCACATGTTTTTCTCGTTTCTAAATTTTTACATGGGCCAATTTTCGGCAAATATTCTGCGTATATATCCAAGAGGAACTTTGTCGCTTCGTCACTCCACTCATATGCAAAAAAAAAATAAAAAATTGAAAGATGATGAAAATAGAGGAAAGAGAAATATGATGTTTAGGCACTTGGCAATGAGGAAGTATCACTGTTTGAACTAGATGAGTTTACACACGCATTGAGGGGAGTTGCACTTTATGTGGTTACTGAAGAAGCAATCGGTGTAAGAGTGGGAGTAGTGGGGTGGTATCACAGATTATTAAGGCATTGAGAGGTGTGAGAGCACTTGTGGTTGAAATACCGGGTGTTAGGGAAGGCAATGCTAAAGAATGAGATGCAATCGGTGTGTTGTGGCACTTGTGGTTGAAATACCGGGTGTTAGGGAAGGCAATGCTAAAGAATGAGATGCAATCGGTGTGTTGTGGCACTTGTGGTTGAAATACCGGGTGTTAGGGAAGGCAATGCTAAAGAATGAGATGCAATCGGTGTGTTGTGGCACTTGTGGTTGAAATACCGGGTGTTAGGGAAGGCAATGCTAAAGAATGAGATGCAATCGGTGTGTTGTGGCACTTGTGGTTGAAATACCGGGTGTTAGGGAAGGCAATGCTAAAGAATGAGATGCAATCGGTGTGTTGTGGCACTTGTGGTTGAAAAACCGGGTGTTAGGGAAGGCAATGCTAAAGAATGAGATGCAATCGGTGTGTTGTGGCACTTGTGGTTGAAATACCGGGTGTTAGGGAAGGCAATGTTAAAGAATGAGATGCAATCGGTGTGTTGGGGCACTTGTGGTTGAAATACCGGGTGTTAGGGAAGGCAATGTTAAAGAATGAGATGCAATCGGTGATGCAATGTATGCGCCGTAAAAAATATATTATATATAATACGTTACGTTGATACCGTGACCTGATGCCCACGACCTTTTCTTCATTTGTGATGCTATGCTATTACATGGTATCTACGGTTTCATTATATACGTTCCTCAGATGTAGGGCGGAAGTAAATTTGTTTGATTTTGCGGTGCACAATTTTTCTCTTACAATAACTAATGTCACCATTACAAATGATTGGTTGATGTCAGAAATACTGTTCTCTGAGCTCACTTCAAGAATATTGAAATGGACTTCAGCCCATATCAGTTTCAGTTTCAATATTCTTTATTAATAACAAAATAAAATTACAATTTTCCACAAACTAAGCCCCGTAGCCATAACGGCTAGTCTGGGGCAACATTTTAACATAAAAACATAATTTTTCTTATGGAATACAAACATACATATTAAATTATACTACTGGAAAAAATAAACGTTCATTGCAATTGAAATAACACATTGAAATTGGCATACAAACATTGAAATAATACATTCAAATTGACATTGAAATAATTATACTATCAATAATGAAAAATTGATCAACTACATTGAAAGAAATGCAAAAACAAAACAGTCTCAACCATATTTCCTTACTCATATCGATGTAATAACCACTGCTTAATTTCATATTTTATTTTTTTGTATGTCTCTAAATTCTTCAAATTTGTTGGAATTTCATTAAATATAGTAGGTACACTGTATTGAAGTTGTCTTTTCCCATGCTTATTTTTCACTTAAGTATTTTTAATCTTCCTTCAATCTTCGCCCTTGTTTCAACTCCATGGTCATATTGTAATTTAAATTCATCATCATAATAATAAGTTAGTATTAGCCTAAACTGGAACAAATCAAAAATATCTAGAAATTTCAAATACCTAAAATATTCATCTACATCAAAATTTAGAGTATTTTGCATATGCTTCGGTAATATTATTTTTATAATTCTCCTCTGCAACATAAATAATTTTTGTAAATGAATAGCTGATGCATTCCCCCAAGCTAACACCCCATAAGTTAATACTGATTCTACTATTGCCGAATATACCATCTTCAATAATTTCAAATTCAAAACATCA
This sequence comes from Leuctra nigra, assembly GCA_934045905.1. NCBI lineage: Eukaryota > Metazoa > Arthropoda > Insecta > Plecoptera > Leuctridae > Leuctra > Leuctra nigra. Next base: position 4,583,976 of record OW203772.1, read on the forward strand.
CTTAAATTATACAAATTATACGCACAAACTCTAAGTTTATTACAGATTGAATTAATGTGAGGTCGCCAAGTAAAATGCCTGTCAACAACTAATCCTAAATAAACATGAGAATCAACAACTTCAATTAGCGTTCCACACCCAATACAATTTCCCTGATCCAAAGTATGAACACAATCATACGAATGATACACAACATTGACAGGATTACCTTTATAACCATTGAATGGTGAACATATGTGTAATATCTTCGTCTTGTCAGCATTTATCACTAACTCGTTATCATGCGTCCAACAGAGTAATGTATTGAAATTTAATTGTAGTTCGTTTTCTGCTTGCTTTAAATCCTTACTTGTTGACAAAAGTACAGTGTCATCTGCATACATAAATATCTTGCCAAAATGTTCTAATAATTTAAACATATAATTCACATATATAATATACAATATTGGCCCCAAATTAGAACCTTGCGGAACACCAGTTAATACTTCCTTAGAGTAACTAAAATCATTTCCAACTTTAACTAACATTACAAGACTGTCCAAGTAATTTTTAAACCAATGTACCAAAGGACCCCTTACCCCAATATTCTCCAACGACTCAATTAACTTATTATGATTTATGGTATCAAAAGCTTTTGAGAAGTCAATGAATAAGGCCAATACATTTTCATTTTCATTAAGATGCCTGTTAATATAATCCGAGAATAAAACCAAGAGATCCGTTGTACTTCTCCCCTTTTGAAACCCAAATTGAGAATTATTTAGAATATTGTAATTTTTCAAGTAATCTGTTAATTTATTAGCAATTAATTTCTCCATTATTTTTTCTACAGTCGGTAACAAAGATATAGGTCTGTAATTTGTGAAAAGTAAGTGATCGCCTTTTTTATATATAGGCCTAACCACAGATACTTTTACAGGAACGCAACTACTCTTTATCGATAAATTCACTAACTTTGCAATAATTAAACTAATCTCCCCACTCAACATTTTTAAATCCTTCACTCTTATACCATCAACACCTGGCTGTTTGTTTACATCCATTTTTAAAATAATCTCTTCAACTTCAATTTTGTCAATTGTTGGCATGCGCATAGACTGTATAGCCGCAGTACAAATCACATTATGAGTAGCCACCTTAATACATTTATGCTGAATCCTATCAATTTCATTAACAAAAGAGTCAACAAAATTATTAGCAATATTTTCCAATGTATAATCAACTCCTAAATATCTTTTAATTACTTCATCTACGGAATTCTTATTTACCTTCCCAGAAATTGAATTTATTACTTTCCACGTTTCCTTCATACTTCCTCTTGCATTTTCAATCTCACTTGTGTAATAAGCTGTCTTCGCATTTCTTATTTTCTTTGTCACCAAATTCCTACAAGCCTTATACTCTTTCATAAATACACTTCTTAAAGTATTATTACAACTTTTCCACTTCTGAAACAATTTATCTCTTTTTTTAATCTCTATTAACAAATCGTTTGACATCCACTTCTTCCTAAACACCTTTTTACTATGATCAACCAATTTTGTATATGTAGCAGACTCATAACATGCTTTGAACGTTTGACGCAATGCATCATACAACTCATTGCAATCATTACATTTTAATAATTCCGACCACTCAACATGTTTAAAACTCTGTTTTAATTTTGTTTCACATATGACCTCTCTTACAATAGGAGTGTCTAATGTATCAATCTTGATTTCCTCCATTAGAATATCAACCAAAATCATATAATGATCTGTTATTTTTGTTGTAAATATAGCTGATTTAATCTGTTGACAACTCATTCTTGTGTATATATGATCAATGCAACTTGTAGTGACCCTATCCATGACGCACTCTTCCCTTGTGATACCATCAATACATTTTAACATTCCATTAGACGACATAATATTTTCATAAGACGATACACACATATCTTCCTCATTCAATAAATTAATATTAACATCACCTATGTACAATATATCATTAGCAACATTCTGAATCAAAAACTCATCTAATTCTTCCACAAAAGCATATTTATTTTTGTCTGGTGGCCGATACACCGCTAACAAAACAAAGGATTTATTATTGGGTAAAGTCAACGTCCCTGAAATGCCTTCAAAAGATATGAAATTTGTACTTAGTCCAGTAAATTTGGCTACATCTCTTACAAATAAGAAAATTCCTCCACCTCTCCTTCCATCTCTAACATTTACAAACAAGTTATAACCTTGCAAAACAAATGCATCATTTATTCCAGCAAAGGACACTTCCGTCAGAACCAAAACATCAAACAAGCCCACGTGATCATTCAGAATAACTAACAACTCATCCCAATGCTTTCTCACTGATCTGATATTAATATGTAGCACTGTATAGCCCTTAACACTTTCAAACCAATCATCAACATTATCAATCACTTGCGATTTAACATTTAAATCCACTAACCAATCTTGCATACGTGAACAAAATCTTCAAGTTGTTTAAATGAGTCAATTCTACGTACTTGCTTAGCGTTCTCGTCCTTTCGTACTAGAACGTGACCGTTCTTAAACCACACGTACTTATAAAAACACTCCTTCGCCGCTTGCTTAGTACGCCACAATAACTCTTGATAGAAAGGCGATAAATTCTCGTTGATATAAACTCTGTTGGTACTTTTCCCATCCGTAACCACGTCACAGCTTTTCAAAAATTCCTTCCTTTTTTGCAAGAACGCGTCTCTCTTCTTTCTCGTAGTAAATTGAACAATTATTTTGTTTACTTTCCTCTTGATGTTCCTCGTTGGAAGACGGTGAACAGCGTCTATTTCCTCCGGTTTAACTTCAAGGTCAAGCTCCTTAGCAATATTAATCACAATAGCTTCCACTCTTTCGTTCTCAACTTGCTCAACGTTATCAATTTCAATATTTCTGTTCCTACTATACTGATCATGCGCATGTACCTGAATCATCAAATTCTCAATCACAATATCTTTTTCATCACTATTTTTCTGAAGAAATTCTACTTTATCCTTCAAGACCTTAACCTCTTCAGTGAAATCTTTCCTCAATTTCTGCAATTCTTCCGTTAACAGCTTGAAGTTCTCGCGCATTTCAGCCTTGAACTCATTGAGACCTCAATGAGTCCTCTAATTAAAGTATAGATATTCAGTTGACAATGTAAAACTTAAACATTGGTGCTTCAAACTTTATCAACAGCAACATGAATTCGTTGTCAATACGTGACTCAATACAGACCACTCTACGAAATAAGAAACGACTGAAAATGATTTTTTTTATTTTTTTTTATTGGTCACACAAGAAATACATCTATAATAATTCCTACTAAGCCCGTTGGACTTATCAGTAGGTTGTTAAATGAAATATTGTAAAATAAAAATAATAATGGTATATTGATTTTTTTTAAATGAATAAAGTAATAATAATTATAATTAATAATTATGAAAACAATAGTACATTAAACCATGAAAATATAATACAAAACATACTCAATCGCAGTGAAAAGCCGAAATTACAAAACTAGTAATCGTTTGGAACACAAGAAGAATAAGATACAAATTAATAATGTTTGAAAATTGGCAGCAAAACAAGTTACATTACTACAAAATTACTTACTACAATTACTACAAAACTAGTAATTAGCGTTTGGAACACAAGAATAACAAGAATACAAGATACAAGATTACTAATGTTTGAAAATAGGCAGCAAAACAAGTTAAAACACTGTTATATACCCGTGCACAAAATGCAATGTTACAATATTGACAACAGCAATATCACCAGGAATCCGCTTCATAAACTCTTCAGTTTTAGAATGAGAAGAAAAATGTTGGTTAATACAAATGTATAATTTAGATATCACTCAACATCCAATTTTTAATCGCTCTTTTTATGGTAGCATAGTTATCTAATTCTTTAAGGTTTTCTGGAAGTGAATTTAGCAAAGTTGGAATTAAGACTGATAGCTGTCTCTCACCATATTTGTTTGTACTGATAGGAACAATATATGTGGTTTTGTTTGTTGATCTTGTATTCTTAATGTTTTCATACTTGTTCCTATACTGTTCACAAAAGTAATGATGTAAAATCATTCTAAAGTTGAAGAGCTCATGAAACGGAAGTAAATGGGCATATTGATACAATTCTGTTATATCATTATCAGCAATTGGACTAGGGGTTATAGATTTAATGATGCTACGTTGTGTGGATTGTATTTTATTTAAATGTCCCTTAGTAGCGTTTCCCCATGTCATAATACCATACAATAAGAATGATTCTCCTAGAGCCAAGTAAACTGATCTTAGAGTACTGAAGGGTAATATGTGTTTAAGTTTATACAAATATAGTGAGCAAGTACGCAGTTTATTACAAACAGAGTCGATGTGGGGTTTCCAACTAAAATGACGATCTACTCTTACTCCTAAATAAACATGACAGTCGACACTTTCAATTATGTCACTGCAACCTGTGCACGGGCGTCCATAACTTAATGTATGTATACAAGAATAACTATGAAATATAATATTACAATTAGTATCGGAATATTTATTAAAAGGAGAACAAATATGCATAAGCTTGGTTTTTTCTGAGTTTATAACCAGGTCGTGATCGTGACTCCATTGTAATATGCGATTAAAATCTGTTTGAAGATAAGATATAGCAGTGTCGATATTTTTGTGAGTAGCAATAATCATCGTGTCATCAGCATACATATATATATTACATTTGGAAATAGAATCAAATATACTGTTGACATAGATAATGTACAAAATTGGTCCTAATATGGAACCTTGAGGTACCCCCGTAGTATTATTTTTTTCCATACTTACAACATTACCTACTTTAACTACAAATCTCCTATTTTGGAGATAACTTGTAAACCAGGCAAGCAATGGTCCTCTTATTCCTGCAATATCTAACGCGTGAATTAGTTTAGCATAGTTTAACGTGTCAAATGCCTTCGAATAATCTATAAATAAGGTTAATACGTGCATGTTACTATCTAACTTCTTATTAACAAAATCCGAAAAGGACAGCAATAAATCTGATGTACCTTTGCCCTTTTGAAATCCGTATTGCAATGAATTAATGATTTGATATTTCTTTAAGTAGTCAGTTAGGTGATTTGCGACACAACGTTCCATGATCTTCTCTATAGCCGGAAGCAAAGAAATTGGTCTATAATTATTAAATTGTAAATGATCACCTTTTTTAAATACTGGCTTGACCATTGAGATTTTCAAAAATTTAGGTATTTCTCCACTTCTAATCGAACAGTTAACTAAATGAGCCAGAACAGGGCTAATTTCACATTTTAGATTCACTAAGTCCCGAACTCTGATACCATCAATCCCGGGCTGCTTATTTAAGTCCATTGTTCCTATAATATGTTCAATTTGTTGAGCTAGAATAGTTGGCATTCTCATTGATTGGTTGGCAATAGGGAGAGGTACATTATGTAAGGTAATTATATTACAACGATGCAAAATATTTATCACATCGTCTGTAAAGGCATTCGCAAATTGATTTACAATTTTGTCAATTGATAAGGTTTTACCTAAGTATTTTTTGATAACTTCGTCAGCTGACGCTTTTGCTGTTCTCCCAATTAACTCGTTAATGATCTTCCACGTTTCCTTAGGATTACGAGTTGACTTGTCTATTTCGCCTTTATAATATCTAGCTTTACTGTTATACATTTCTTTATTAACGAGGTTACGGTATTTTTTATAATCAATTTTGGACATTTTCTTTAATAAATTTGTGGAATTTTTCCATAACCGAAATAGTCTATCTCTCTCAATAGTCATGTTGATAAGTTCCTCTGTCATCCATTTTTTTCGAGCTCTTTTTTTATTTGACTTATTAGGTCTATCACGAGAAGCCTTTAGGTAATTAGTGTTAAATATTGCCTCGATGTTTTCGCTTAATACATCACAATCATTTACATTTAATACTCACACCAATCTACACTTGTCAATAATTGATAGAGAGATCGCTCATGATAATAAGTTTGAATATTATTATTTAATGGCACATTTGGAGTATAATTGAACTCTACATTAAGACCAATTAAGTAATGATCTGACAATTTCGTTGTATAAATTACAGAATTTAGTTTTACTGTTTCATCTGCTATTCTAATAAAAATATGGTCAATGCAAGAACTAGAAAGAATATTCTGAATAAACTCTTCCCTGGTTGGCTGTTCGATGCAGCAACAAAAACCGCTAGAAGCGAGCATGTTCTTATAATCACTGACGGATGGGTCAATGTTGTTTAATAAGTCAATGTTAATGTATCATATAAGAATTATATTGGCATTGGAATTGCCACTCACGTAATATTCCAACTCACGAATAAACCCAGGCTTACTCATATTTGGAGGTCGATAGATACACAACAAGGAGAATGTAAACATGTTGTTATTGGGCATAGTTACAGTAAATGCTATCCCCTCAAAATTCACGAACTGTACAATTTCATCCGAACAATACAACTCATTTCTGATATACATACCGACTCCACCTCCTCTTCGATCAGAACGTACTTTAAAATGTGAAATGTAGCCATCTATTTCATATTTATCTGCATCACACATCCGTGACACCTCAGTGAGTACAAGAATGTCAACTTTTTCATTATCAATGCTATTGTTTAATACAAGTTTTAATTCGTCCCAATGTTTGCGAATAGATCTGATGTTTACATGTAATATAACTAAGCCCTTGAGCTTCTCAATCCACAAATCTAGATTTGCTGTTTTGCTGGATACTACATTATTAGATAATTCATCTGTGTTATTGTATATTAACATTAACTAATTACAGCTCTACGAACCGAATACCAAATTATATCAAATATTTTTGGAGATCGCCGTAATGTGATATCTTTATGACGGTTTTTGTTGCCTCGGTTTTTCGAACAAAGATTTTTCCAAACTTAAACCAGACAAATTTATAGCCTAACTCTTTTGCCTTGATTTTTGTTTTCATAAGCAATCCTCGATTGAAATGTGACAAATTTTCATTGATATAAAACCGCTGCGTGTACAGTCCCCCCACCAAGTCTTGGTTCGTGAGTTCCGCGACTTGTTTCTTCTTATTGATGAATAGGTCACGTTTCTTACGACTGAGCAATTGTACAATTATTCTCGCAGGACGATCAGGATTGCTAGAGGGCAGTCGATGAGCGGCGTCGATGTCTGATGCTTGTAGATCAATATCTAGTTTGTCGGCAAGTTTAATGACGATGTCTTCTACGTTTTCGCCTTTTAGTTGAACAATGTTGTCCAACTCGAAATTCTTGTTACGGCCGTATTGGTCAAGATGATTGAGATGACTTGAAATATTGTCTATGTAAGACTCCAGTTCCTCACACCTTTTTTCAACTTTTGAGACTGAGTCCTTGACTAACTTTATTTCACTGAAAATGTCCTCCTTAATTTTCAATAAACTATCTCCGAAAGCTTTGAGAGAGTCACGTACCTCGCGTTGGATTTCTTCTAGTAATTCCTCGATGTTTAGTTCCGGCTCTTCTGTCGTAGGCGTGCCTGGATTAGATGTGCTTTTGCGACACACCACACACCTCCAAGCGTCTTTTTGTACCTGTGATTTAGCAGTATATGTGGTTTTCTTCAAACCTGGACAGGGGTAGTGAAATGAACTATCACACCCCAAACACTTGACGTAATCGCCGTCCGTCGGCAGGTTAACTACACATTTACCACACGACATCACAATAACAAAATACTTCGACGACTTTGAGCACAGGACAGGCAGCTAGGTAAACACACGTCCGCTCTCCACCACGAACCAGACGCGAATGACCAAATCTAACATGACGAACCAGACCAAATCTAACAACATTATTTAAAAACTTCGTCGGTTAGTTGGTTTGAGGGTTACAGAGCCGTGTTGATTAAATGTAGGAAGAAAATAATACATTTGATCGTTTGCAAATTGTATCTTGAGGCCAATGTTAAAAATCTATCGGCTTTGTTTGGTTTTCATGGCCCTCTAAAATCAGAGGAAATGAAAAATTTATAAAAATTACACTTTGACGTTTCTTGGAGTAAAGAAGTTTTCTATGTAATGTCTCTTTTGAACGGTTATTATGTGTTATAGTAGATTTTTTACACACTCAAAGGGATAAGGATTACGTTTTAGGTAAGTTATGATTATTTCTTTACTTTATGAAGGCAAAAGACGTATTTTTAGACACGATTGGCAATGAAAGGCCACCATTTTAAATACAAAATAGTGCCGTTTTCAATGTAATGTAAAGATTTGGACAGTTATTCTGTGTTACATTTCATACATTTCATTTCATAATACATTTCTTATAAACACAAAGGGATAAGGATTGCCATTTAGGTAAGTTTCAGTTATTTATTTATGCACAAAGAGCAGTAGATGTATTTTGGACATGATTTGGGCAATGTTACGTCGACCATTTTAATTTTAAATACAACATAGAGAGTGTGCGCGCGAAATTGAGAGGATGCGCGCGCAGGCGTTCCTGACACACAGATAGACAGGTCTGTGCTATTGGTCTACGCTATTGGTCTTACCAACGTCATGTAAGCCTTTTTCTTAACAGATTCGCATGTCCCTTCCAAGTTTCTCATAACAAAGTTAAGAGTTTTAGTAGCTTTTGTTGTGATTTTCTCTGTGTGATCTTTCCAATTTAACTCTTTATTTAACACTACTCCTAAATATTTATAACGGAGACTACGGAGACTCAGACCTCTTGTCAACTCTTCTCAAATTTCTTCGCTTCAACCTTTCTTAGTTCGCACGCACCAGTTGCTGCAAACTGTCTGCCTGAGACTCCACTCTATGATAATGTGGAATCTCTTTCGACATTTATTGTTAGTAAGAGGGAAGTAGAATTCTACTTGTCTAGTTTAGTAAATGGGAAATCGCCGGGACCGGATGGTATCCCAAACAAAGTACTCAAACACTGTCGTGAGCCCCTTTCTATCCCGCTTACAAAGTTGTTTAACCACTCGCTGCAAGCTGGAAAGTTTCCTACACGATGGAAGCACTCAAACGTCACGCCGATCCTCAAAAAGGGAAGTCGGTTCCATGTGTCCAACTATCGACCTATTTCGCTGTTATCGGTGTTCTCAAAAATTTTTGAGAAGATTATCCACAAGAATATTTATTCGCATGTCGCCAAGCACATTGTGGTTGAACAGCACGGCTTCGTGAAGGGCCGGTCGACTGTGACTAATTTGGTGAAATATACTACCGACGTTGCCTTTCATATTAATGAAAAAATACAAGTAGACGCAATCTACACGGACTTTTCTAAGGCATTTGATTCGGTAGATCATCAACTGTTGGTTCACAAACTCCGAGGCTTCGGTATTGATGGGAATCTTATCGACTTGATTACAAACTACCTTTCTGGACGGACGCAGTCAGTGGTCATCGATTCTGCGAGCTCCAGGCCGGTTCAAGTTACGTCGGGTGTCCCGCAAGGGTCCATACTTGGACCCTTATTTTTTACCCTTTTTGTGAATGACATCCCGAGGAAAATCAAGTCTAGGTGTTTGCTGTATGCAGATGACTTAAAGATTTATATGCCAGTGAATAATGTGAGAGATTGTTCTCGACTCCAAAAAGACATTGACAGCCTCGTGAACTGGTGTTCTCAGTGGAACCTAAAGCTTAATATATCAAAGTGTAATGTTATAACTTTCACAAATAAAATTAAACATGTTGTTGGTTTTAATTATACTATGGGTGCTGTAGCCCTTGTAAGGGTTAAATCAGTCAAGGACCTTGGCGTTTTTATTTCTTCTGACTTAACTTACAACTTACACATTGACTTTATGAAATCCAAGGCCCTGAAATTACTTGGTCTGTTGGGAAGGAATTGCTTTACTCCTTTCAGCAAATCAACTAATAGACTGTTGTTTTCTGCAATTGTCAGACCTCAGATAGAGTACGCCAGCACTGTATGGAATCCCTACCATGTAACTAAAATTAAGTCTATAGAGAGTGTTCAGAGACGTTTCGTCAAGTCAATGTGTTTTCATTCTGGTGTAGTATATAATGGTTTGGAGTATGACTCGTTTTGTAAAAATATGAATCTGATACCACTACACGATAGGCGTAAAATGGCTGACATGGTATTTCTTTACAAATTAATGAATGGGCTATTGGATACTGACCTTGTGCAACTTTTAAATGTGTATGTTCCTGTACGATTGTCAAGGTCTCGCCAATTTTTTAGAGTGTCACCTGTCAGAATAGATGTTTTTAAATTTTCTACTATAAATAGACTGCAAGCCACTTTTAATCATTTTTATAACTTGTGTAGTGAATTAGATGTTAATTTTAATTCCTTGACTGAGTTTAAAGCATTAATTTTACGACATCTGTGATAATTTTTACTTGCTTTAAATGTTTAATTCCTTCTGTGATATACCCTATGTTCTTTTTATGTATTCCTAGACTATGTGCAATTTTGTATGTAATGTGTGTTTTTATTATATTTGTACTTGTGGTCTTGCCCGTTACAAATAAAGGATTAATAATAATAATAATAATAACTTGGTTTCGTCTCTAATCTGGCTCCACCCATTTCATACTCTGGTTCCTCTCCGTGCATCTTGTTCACGAACCTGACTACTTGGCACTTATTTACATTAAATTGCATCTGGTTTTCCTCCGCCCATCCCCATAGTTTGTCTAAGTCTCTTTGGATTTCATTCTCATCTTCCTGGTTTTCAATCTCTCTGTATATGACAGTGTCGACTGCAAATAATCTAATTCTCGAGTTAAGTGTTCCTTTAATGTCATTAATATAAATTAGGAAGAGCAGTGGCCCCAACACACTGCACTGTCATCTGCAAAGATGACTTACCAGTGCTTTCAGGCAATTTATTTCGTACACCATGTTGTTCACTGTGTTTTGAGGTAGGGTTTTGTTGGTGAATACGTGGCTCAGTCCAGGCGAAAGTGGGTTCCTGTGGGGCACGATGTTTTTAGCCATTTTCCCCCCGTAAAGTCACAAGTAGCACAAATCAAATCGGTGGTATCTAAGAGTGAATGATAAGGAACAGATTGAAGCACGCTAAAAGTTTAACACCAATAAAATAAATCTTTATCTAAAGATTTAGATGATAAACTACTTTATCTATAAGTAGATAAAGTAGATGGATGATAAGCGATGTACACCTTGCCCTCACTAGTCGTCCATCTTCTAGGTTCCTTTGCCCTCCCCAAGAGTTCCTTGTAGAATGCGTTTCAGTTTTCGTTAATATTCATTCTTGCTGTGCTTGGAACCTGTTAATATTATTGTGTTGCTGTGCAACACATCCCGCCTTTTGCTCATAAACAAATCTCTCTTCCTGCTAGCCTACTGCACACAATTTTGTAAGTTGTTAGTAGACACCAACAACTAGCAAAATCAACTCCATTTGGAAAGTAAAAAATTCTCGATCAATCCAAACTGGTTCAAGACGATTCACAGGAACTACCCAAAATGAATATCCGTTGATATTAGAAAGCTGACACTTGGTATGAATAATCATAATACACACGAAGAGAGTATAAAAATATTTTTTGGGGCAACCAACATTGGCGGTGCCGAGGCCAGGGTAATTGTGTTCGCTTTTGTTGTGTTAATCCAATGCATAAATGTAATACATTTTAAAGACAAAATCGAGACGACCATATTGGAGATGAAAAAAGCTGAGCGTGTTGTAGAATCACTAGAGCTAGGTAGTATCACTACTACGTAAGGAGTAAAACGTCATATAAGGTAAGATAACCATCAATGTTAGCCTAGCCTACCAGTAAATTTGAACTCACCTGGAGTGTCCAGTAACACGGGCGGCGTTACAGAATTAATTATCCCCATCACTCCATTGATTAACTCGTAATATTGACACGTTTTGCGAGCTCTTCCTGTGAAGTTGTTATTGTCCGCCGTAGTTTTGTAGTTCTTTATTAGCGTTTTAATGATGTCCTTAAACTGACACGCTGATCGTCTGTACCCGTAGGAAGAAAGCTTTTGAGGATTCGGTTGCCGTCTCTCGAAGCAAACGGACGTGTTTCGAGCTGCGCCTACTAGTATACACGCCTACCGGTACTTACCACCATCTTTTAACAGCGGCAGGTGGAAAAGGGGATACAATCCGGATCTAATATTCGTGAGTGGAAATATCAGTCAACAATGTGTGAAAGATGTATGCGAATCAACACAAAATACGCAACATGGAGCATTAAAACTACAAGTACATGCGGTGGTTAAGGCTGATACAATACCATTCTAAAGGAGGTTTCACTATCGGAAAGCTGACTGGAAACAATACACGAGGAGCCTGGATATGCAGATTGGGGATATAATACCATCTGTTCAGAACTACGATACATTTGTGGAACTAGTTCAGAAAATTTCGAGACAGTTCATCCCTCGAGGTTGTAGAAGACATTACATTCCCGGAATGTCGGAATCGGCAAGTGAGCTATCGACCCATTTAGAGAATCTACCATCATGGAGGGAGAAGCACTCATGGTGGAGCTAGCTGAAAACCGGAGAGCAAAATGACATGAGCTGATGGAAAGTATAGACATGAAGCACAATAGCAAGAAAGCTTGGGGGTTAATTAAAAAACTGAATGGAGATCCAACAAAGGCAGGGGTGCACACAAACGTAACACCTAATCAGGTTGCACATCAGTTACTCATGAATGGGAAAGTTAAACTGAAGCTCAAGAAGAAGACACTGGTGAAACAAGTGTCCGAAGTCCCTAGTAGCGTAGAAAAGGATTTCACTCTTGAGGAGTTAATAATCGGAATACAAAAGCTGAAGAATGGCAAAGCGGCAGGTATAGATGACATTATGTCAGAGCAAATAAAGAACTTTGGCCCAAGAACGATACAGTGGTTGCTGAGTCTCCTTAACGAATGTCGAAGAACGTGCCGATTTCCGAAAAGTTGGAGAAATGCGAAGGTTGTGGCGCTGCTTAAGCCAGGCAAAGAGCCACAGGATCCCGAAAGTTATCGGCCTATTTCGCTGCTTTGCCATACATTCAAACTGTACGAGAGGTTGATATTACATCGCATTGCGGATTCTGTTGATGATAAACTTATAAGAGAACAAGCAGGATTCAGACCTGGTAAAGCTTGCACCGGGCAGGTGCTTAACCTGTGTCAGTTCATTGAGGATGGTTTTGAGTCGAAACGAGTTACAGGGGCTGTTTTTGTGGACCTAACCGCAGCTTACGATACAGTTAATCACAACCTTTTGCTGAACAAGGTACATGGAATGACGAATGATTACCATCTCACGGAAATAATAGGGTCTTTGCTTCATGCTCGAAGATTTACTGTGACGTTGAATGGTAAATGGAGTAGATGGCGTATGCAACGGAACGGACTGCCTCAAGGTAGCGTCTTAGCACCAATGTTATTCAACATATATACAAACGACCAGCCACTACCTGAGAGCACTAACCATTTCCTGTATGCCGACGACCTGGCTATAGCAGCTCAGGCAGCATCGTTTGAAGAAGTAGAGGCAAGGCTTTCCAGTACTCTGGATATCTTAGCAGATTTCTACGAGACTAATCAGTTGCGGCCAAATCCTGCAAAAACCTAGGTATGCGCTTTTCATCTGCAAAGCAAAGAGGCGAAAAGAAAACTCCAGGTATCATGGCTAGGTAAGAGTATAGAAAGCACTGAGAATCCTGTGTATCTCGGTGTTACTATAGATCGCATGTAAACCTTCAAGGAACATTGCAATAAAACTAAGATAAAAGTACAGGCCAGGAATAACTTGCTTCGCAGACTCGTTGGTACCACATGGGGAGCCAAGCCGCATACTGTGCGGACAACCGCTTTGGCTATGTGCTACTCTGCTGGTGAGTATGCATGCCCAGTGTGGAACAGTTCAACACATGCAAAGCAAGTAGACACTGCCTTGAACGAGACGTGCAGAATTGTAACTGGGTGCTTGAGACCAACTCCTAGAGATCAGTTGAATTTGTTAGCCGGGATTGCACCGCATCAAGTTCGAAGGATTGTTGCAACTGATATTGAAAGAACAAAGCAAATCAGAGACAGCAGGCATCCTATGGCTAAGTACAAAAGTCCTCATCTAAAACTAAAATCACGGAAGAGCTTCATGCAGGTCTCCAAAAAGATCCCTGATTCGGCTCGAGATGAGCGTCTGTCGAGATGGGAAGCTGGCCTGCAGCGACGTAGCATTCCGGGAAATCCAGCGGAAGAACTGCCTCCAGGGAAAGACCTCGAGTGGAGAATTTGGAGGACATTGAATAGGATAAGAACTGGTGTGGGAAGGACAAAAGCAAATTTAATGAAGTTTCGGAAGACGGAGATCTCTGCGAGTGTGGAGAGCGGCAAGATGGGTAACATCTTCTTCGCTGTGTTTTGGCACCATGTCCCTGCACACATGACGACTTAGAGAGGGCTAGTAGCATAGCAATTGACGTGGCCACATTTTGGCAAAAACAAAATATTTAGTAATTAGGTGTTAGTTGTAAGTTTTAATTATTGCTTCCGGACACGAAAGAAGAAGAACTTAGTCACGCCCCTTATTTACTCTCTGACCGAAAAACATTCAAGTATTATTGTACTGTATTCCAAGAAACATTTACCTTATAATTAATGTAAAATTATACATTAAAATATGAGAAATTATTGGAAGGGTATTATTAAAACATACTTTTTTAATACATTCATCAATTATAATCTTACTTATAGTTACCCAGTTCTGTCTGTCTGTGTGTGTGTGTCAGGAACGCCTGCGCGCGCATCCTCTCAATTTCGCGCGCACACTCTCTATGTTGTATTTAAAATTAAAATGGTCGACGTTACATTGCCCAAATCATGTCCAAAATACATCTTCTGCTCTTTGTGCATAAATAAATAACTGAAACTTACCTAAATGGCAATCCTTATCCCTTTGTGTTTATAAGAAATGTATTTTAACACAAAATAACTGTCCAAATCTTTACATTATATTGAAAACGGCACTATTTTGTATTTAAAATGGTGGCCTTTCATTGCCAATCGTGTCTAAAAATACGTCTTTTGCCTTCGCAAAGTAAAGAAATAACCATAACTTACCTAAAACGTAATCCTTATCCCTTTGAGTGTGTAAAAAATCTACTATAACACATAATAACCGTTCAAAAGAGCCATTACATATAGAAAACTTCTTCACGCTAAGAAACGTCAAAGTGTAATTTTTAAAAATTTTCATTTCCTGTGTATTTTAGAGGGCCATGAAAACCAAACAAAGCCGATAGATTTTTAACATTGGCCTCAAGATACAATTTGCAAATGATCGAACGTATTATTTTCTTCCTACATTTAATCAACACGGCTCTGTAACCCTCAAACCAACTAAACCGACGAAGTTTTTAAATAATGTTGTTAGATTAATCATTTTCAGTCGTTTCTTATTTCGTAGAGTGGTCTGTATTATTGAGTCATGCATTGACAACGAATTCATGTTGCTGTTGCTGTTGGTGAAGCACCAATGTTTAAGTTTTACATTGTCAACTGAATATCTATACCTTAATTAGAGGTAGATGGGCTGAAGTCCATTTTAATATTCTTGAAGTGAGCTCAGAGAACTGTATTTCTGACATCAACCAATCATTTGTAATGGTGACATGAGATTTTGTAAGAGAATACTTCAATATACCTAACGTTATTTGTTAACAGTGAAACGGTACTTGATAGAGCTTGATTACAATCCAAAATTATGCACCGCAAAATCAAACAAATTTACTTCCGCCCTACATCTGAGGAACGTATATAATGAAACCGTAGATACCATGTAATAGCATCACAAATGAAGAAAAGGTCGTGGGTATGAGGTCACGGTATCAACGTTATGTATATATATAATATATTTTTTACGGCGCATACATTGTTTTTCTTCTTATTTTTACTTAGTACAAATACTTGGTGTAAATTTGGAAACTTATATGAAATTGTTTCATCATTATAAGTATGATCAAATTGCTTTTCTTCGTTCCTCATGTTAACGTATTCTGTTAAGATTGGGTCATCAACGACGTCAAGTGTATTAACGACGCACACTCTGCTGACAAATATTGCTGTCGTTTTATATTTACGCATACCTCACTGGTGCACATTTGTCATGTTTTACATGACGGGACCCTCTAGTTATCAATATAAATGATTCCTAATAAAGTAGGACAATGACAGTATGCATGCATAATTATATTGTTATTCATTGATAAGTACACTCGTAAATTTTTTTGCGAATTGTTATTTTTAATAAAGTGAGAGAAAGACTGAAAGTTACTGTTACAATTTTCACTCTGTATTCTGTATAATTTGAAACACACATGTAATACAACACAATGGCATTATTATGTGCTTTTAAAAACAAATTTTAATATAAATAAATACCAACTGCAATATGAAAAGATTTTCCTCGAGTGGGACTCGAACCCACGACCATCCGATATCCAGTCAGATGCTCTACCAACTGAGCTACCGAGGCAGTTCACATTGCAGCGGCTGTGTTCCAGTATAAGCTGCGTTAGCAACTTACCGACTTTGAAATAGGGTCAGAAGACCGTGAACTATTATGGTGACTATTATGTGGAAGACTATTATATTACGGTTAGCTGGAAGAAAATCCGTCAGTGCTTAATCTCGCCGTATCAAATAAAGACGTTTTTACTTTACTTTTACTTTTATATATGGTGACTACTTTTTAATTTTTTTATTAGTATGAAGTAACTATCATCCAGACAGTTTATGTACAAACATACAACCTTCATTTTTAATGACTTTGAGAGAGTCTGATATCCTTGGGTTCCGTCACTTATTAGGTCGGTCACTTATTAGGTAATTTTCCTAATAGTTTCTAAATCTTAAAAAGCATATCACAATGAAATAATTCGCAAGCAGGTGACACATTAGGTATACTTATTTTGTTGAGATAATTAATTAATCTAATAAGAAGATTAGTTATATCATATTCTTGATATTAATTAAACTCACATTATTATAAAAGAAATGCATAGACAGGTATTTCGATATTTCTTAAAACAAATCATTGTGACTGAATTTAAAGTGAAACATCTTATTCACTTCTATAAATTCGTAAATCTCAAAAAAAAACATCACATAAAACGGCTTGATGGTAGAAGATTTCCAAAAAAAACACTATCACCGAAACCAACACATTTTTAAAACTGAAATTTCACTGTTGTAATTGAGTAATTTGGATATGTATCGTTGGCTTACAGCTGAAAGTCAAAGTTTAGTAAGGAGACTTATTAGTCAGGAATAGTTGTTTTATTGCTGGAAAATTGTCTTCAGCGAAA
This sequence comes from Leuctra nigra, assembly GCA_934045905.1. NCBI lineage: Eukaryota > Metazoa > Arthropoda > Insecta > Plecoptera > Leuctridae > Leuctra > Leuctra nigra. Next base: position 4,601,334 of record OW203772.1, read on the forward strand.
ATCACAATTATTTCAGTACGAAACTTTTCATATAATCAAATTTAATAAGCCTTGGCCAAGATTTCCGCACACACCAGTCCGTTTTCTACGCAATTTCAAACAACTTCGCACATTTATAACACTCTTTACTGTAGTTTTCACCTTCGAATCTTGATCTAACAACACACTTCCATTTATTTTCTGATATTAAGTTACAATTTACAATCACTGCATGTTGATCAAAACTGAAAAAACTGCGTGGGACCTCCATATCCGCGTATGCAGAACTGTTCTCGCTCGGCCTGGCTTACTGCGTCCGCCTCTTGGGGGAGGGGCTTAATAGACATAGCATCGGTGCTGAAATCGGGTGCAATTCGGAAATAAGCTCCCCGGTCTTGCCCCACTTGACGGTACAAAACTCGCCGACTCTCTGGTCGGCCTTTGGAATAAAAGAGTCCAGGTCCCGGAGGATGGCCGTCCTACCCTCCTCCTCAAAGAACACGAGGCCCGCCCCACCGATGGCTGCCACCTTAGCGCGGTGGTGGGGTTTGCGTTGGCCAATGATCCATTGCAGCTACGCCGGCGAGCATATGCTCATGTGTAAGGGTTACCCATGCCGGACAGATCAGTGGTGAGGTCCAGACAAAGAGCAGCCAGGGTCGGCCTAACCATGTCCTCCCTTGAATTTGCGGTCCCCTCCCCTCCCCTCGGGCCGGCCTTCCCCCTCGAGATGGTGATCCCCCTGAAATCGGGTTCCGCCGGCTCGAATCCTCACACCCCCCGGTCCGTCCCCATTCCGGCCTGGCCTCCCCACCAGTGTTGGACTCCCCCGGATCGGGCCCGTTAGGTCGACCCCTCCCCATGTCCACCACTTATATCAACAAAGTAAAATGCAAAAATGCAAACATTAATGTGCGCAATATAACCTCGTCGTTGACGCGCCGTTAAACCACACTAATCTATCTAACACGAGGCCCTTACACTTTCGGTTCTTGTTTCTTGACTCTCTGGTCGGCCTTTGGAATAAAAGAGTCCAGGTCCCGGAGGATGGCCGTCCTATCCCTCCTCCTCAAAGAACACGAGGCCCTTACACTTTTGGTTCTTGTTTCTTGACTCTCTGGTCGGCCTTTGGAATAAAAGAGTCCAGGTCCCGGAGGATGGCCGTCCTACCCTCCTCCTCGAAGAACACGAGGCCCTTACACTTTTGGTTCTCGTTTCTTGTTGCAGATGTCCCTATGTTTGAACCGCATCAGACACATCACTCTCACATGTGTCATCATTTAACATAGCGGAGTACATATTATTTGATAAAATTAAAAAACAATAACTTGCACAATAAGAATGAACTAGGCACACACAACATGGCTGCGAATTTGCGAAACGATGCGATCCGATCACGACGAGAAGCTAACAAAGAAGGAAGCGGGCCGGCTTGTCACGTGATCTCCTTTATTTCCGGTCGTTTTCGTCGTTTAGTAACTTGTCGATAGTCGAAAGCAGTTTCAGTCAAATGCCAACACTTGAATGTGAAATCTAATTCTGAGAAAACCATGAGAATACCCAGAGGAAGGCCTCCCGCTATGCTTGGACGTTCCGCACTTTCAGCAAGGCTTCATCCAGCGTCTATTGGCTGAACTTTCTGCTTTGCAGAGACATCTGGGAATAAAAATTTTAATGTATAAAATAATAATATAATATAATATTAATATACCTAATATAATATTTTATATAATTACACATTAAAATCGTAAGGACATTTCACAAACTTTTATTTTTATAAAAATCGTTCCAATATTTCGCCTTCCTTGTAAATCCGATTGTAAATATGATTGGAATCTGCCAGCTGTTTGTAACGGAACTGATTTGCGAAGGATGATGATGAGCTGAATCGTGTAAGCATCGCTTGGTATGCGTTGGCATTATATAAACAGTGTGAGCTATAGACCCATCTCCATTTCGCATACTAGCACATCAAGTAATGGTAGCTGAAAGTTATGTTCAACTTCCATTGTAAATTTGATCTTGTGGTGCTGACTATTCAAATGGTTGAAATCATTCAAAGCCGCTGTACCATGGGGCCATACAACAAATGTGTCGTCGACGTAGCGAAGCCATATTCTCGGTTTAAGACTGGCCAAAACGAGAGCATTAACTTCATCATTGAACAGTAAGCACGATTTTTCATGTATTTATGTTACTTCTACCCTGAAAATTTATATTTTTATGAAGTCCGAAGTCTTCCATCGGAGTGAGATAGTTTCTGTTGAAAATATTTAAAATAGATATTGTTTTAAAATATGTCGATGCAAATAAATTAAAACGTTAAATCGATTTCTATAAATAAAATAAAGAATATATATAGAGAATAATATAGTATTGTATAATATAATAATATAATATAGAATATAGAATATATATCTCGCCTCAGAGAGTCTAGTATAACCTCCGACAAATGTTGCCCCGTTGTTCTTTCAACATTGTACATACCGGTAAAAACCTCATCTGGATTAAGCTTCGAGTCTACATAGCGCAAGCAGATAGACACTTGTTCCTTGTCCTGTGTGTCGGTGGTTTTATCTACAATTAAACTAAACTCTCCCGACTCCTTCAATTCAGAAATAACGTCGCGAAGAACTGCGTGTGCCATCAGCTCCAAGACTTCGTTTTGCATTTCATGGGACGTATAATTCTTCTTCCTCTTGATAAAGAATTTGAGCTCCCGAACGTAATTTGAACGCACTTTTAGCAGTTGCTACAACAAACAAACAAATAAAAATACCCCAATAATGTCCACAATCATTAGTCATGCAAAGTGTCACTGTCACCAACAATCACCAGGGCTGACTGAGCCACTATACAGGGCTGGCCGTGTTAAAAGTGTTTGTCCACCCAGTTAAACACAAGATCAATTGCAACATAGCGGTAATGCATTCTCCTGATAACGTAAAGTGGTAGGCCAGTGTTAATATTGACAAAATACTTTCCAACATTGAAATCTTAGAGTTGGCTTACAATGGGCAACTCGCTTCTAGATGTTACCACCGGTTACCACCGGCGCCATTCTGTAATGAATAATATAAAGTGTTATTATTAACAGCTATAGCTACAAAATACAAACATGTTCGCAAGTACGTTTACATGACGCATTTCACTTGAATACATGACGGCAAGTGTAGAAGTAACTTGTTGGTAAGTCAAAGTGTTTGCTATGGGTTTGCAAGGCTATATTTTCAGGGATTGGATCAGCGCATGCAAAAAAACAAAAAATAATCAACATGTAGATACGTCCTAAATGAGCCAAATGGAGTCGCTAGCTTCGCTCGCTCAAATGAATTTAAGTAAATGAAATTGATAAATCCGAATACTGTTGGATTATAAAGTAAATGTGAAAAAACAAACAATGTGTTGCACTTTTCTGAGATAGTATAAATTCATCCATGTCTGCTTCGGAATGACCCTGGAAATTCATTGATCACACTTGAAAAGTCAGAAAAGAGAAACGAAGTACTACGATGCCTTTTCATTGGTCAATCACTGTACCCCTGCTATGACTTTGAAACAATATAAATGTTTCTTACCTCTCTGTTTCTTGACGATCAGCGTTCTATCAGCAGACCAGCAAGCAAGAACGTTGCGACTAGCTTCAAATCTCTGGCAGAAATAAGAGATCTACTCTGCCGTACATTGTCACGCTCAGACTAAGTGTTTGTCGCAGACAGTGGAGTGCGGTGATACTTACCTGCTCACTGGTTCATTGCGTCAAAAATAATAAAAGAATGAGATATAAAGTACTGTAGGATTGGCCTTTATAAGGGTTAAAATTATTTAATTTATATCTAATATCAGTTTTCCGACACCACGTTATTTTATTGAAATAACAACGAAAAAGTTTTAATAATTTTGAAGAAATCGAAAGTTTCCAATAGGTATAAATTTGGGCGTTGGGTACAGACTGCTAAGTCTGTAACTGTAAAGTTTTTATATAAGTTCGGAGAAAATAGATAATCGATAAAAACACTTCCCGATATTGAGATGAATAATTTGAATAGAAAATCTTGTCTTGACAAAATAAATCTTTAAGTTGTTTACGCGATTCGATATATAAAGGATGATGATAATGTGGTTCGAATGTTTTAGAGGGATGGCTGGACCAATGTGCTCGCCTTAGACTTTGTAGACTATATGTAGTAGATGTAATTCAGAAGATTTATTGACACAGTTGAAATTCCCAACACATCGATGAAAGTTACAAACACTTGTATATTTGTTCACCCGATTTAAATTATACTTTTAAAACTTAAGGGATATTCCCTTTCTTGAAATTGAAAGATTATAAAAGGCTTCGAAAAATTTGTAAGAACGAAGTTAAATTACATTTGCAAGAAAAAACCCGAAAATTAGTCGAAGTCAGTAAATGTTCAAAAGAACTTAGAAATCTTGATGCATGGTCAATTAAGTAACCCTGTATGGCCCGAAGATGAGGAGACAAGAAACCCTGTCTACTCGAAGATGAGGGGACAAGAAACCCTGTCCCACTGGTTCATATGGGAAATACATCTTATATACCCAATTTAGAAAAGAGAAAAATATTTATAGAAAAGATTACATTTCCTTGTGTGAGGCGCTAAGATTGCCTAGATTGCACCAGCGAAGGAAGCTTTCAGACATCTTATTTTTACACAAATTACTAAATAACCATGTTGATTGCCCTCAGCTTTTATCAAAGATTAATATATTTGTCCCTGCTCGTCAAACTCGTCACACAACTTTGTTTCGGAACCACAAAAGTAGAATTTACGTTTACGCTTTTGTTAATAGAATAATGACGACTTTTGATACATTAACTTGCAAACTGGTAACTTTTTAGACATTTTTCATCGTTCGGCTAAAATTATTAGAACCATTTACAACAAAACAGATCATGTTCAGGCCCAGATAGTAGATTAAGTTTATTTGAATAGTTGTACCTACTTTTACGCTTAAACTTTTAAATTCTTGTTTATTATGTTTATTGTCTTGTTTATTAATGTTTATTGTGTCTTGTAACTTCTTTAATCATAGTTTAAATATATATAATTTTTTGTTATTTTAAATCCCACTTGTGGAATATTTTGTATTCTGTTGGTGATTTCAAATAAAATTAAAATGAAAATGAAATTTGAAAATATTCCAAAGTCGTGTATGGAAAAATACACAAAATATATGTAATATCTTCCCCCCGACGGCTGCCACCTTAGCGCGGTGGTGGGTTTGTGTTGGCCAATGATCCTCTGCAGCTACGCCGGCGAGCATATGCTCATGTGTAAGGGCTACCCATGCCGGACAGGTCAGTGGTGAGGTCCAGACAAAGAGCAGCCAGGGTTGACCTATCCATGCCTACCTTGAATTTGCGGTCCCCTCGGGCCGGCCTTCCCCCTCGAGATGGTGATCCCCTGATATTGGGTTCCGCCGGACTGAACCCTCACGCCCCCCGGTCCGTCCCCATTCCGGCCTGGCCTTCCCATCAGAGCTGGACTCCCCCGGATCAGGCCCTTTAGGTCGACCCCTCCGCAGAAGTGTTTGAAACACTCGGGCATTCGTCATAAGATTTCATCTTTTGGTGCCCAGTGAAGATCTATACTTCGTAGCCAGTGTTCTGTTATACAAATTGCATCTATTTGTGTACCCTTATCATCTTGTAGGTCTAGAAAGGCCTCCAGACCAGTTAAAGATGTTCTAATTGCCCGGATATTTTGATGTATAATTACTATTGGCTGTTTTCTGTTAGAGTTTAAGTTTAAAGATTTTACAGTTTCGTTAATGCTAAATGCTTTCAATGTATTGTGATTGATGATGAAAGGGTATTTGGGTCAGTATGATGTTAATGTTTTTGATTTTGACGGACGCTGACTCATTCGTATCATTGGGGAAACAGTTGCCTTTTTTTATTGCCCCTTGCCCTTGGGCTGTTTGTTTGATTGTGGCAATCTTGGCTTTTTCACTAGATTGGTCCACTACTGGGGCTTAAAGTGTCTTTCCCGCGTAGACTCGTATTGCAGAGGTTGTGGTAGATGCAGCTGAAGTATTCCCCGCCTCAGACTTCTCTGCTCGCGGTGTTGTTTGCTTCGTGCTTGGGCTCACTGGAGGGCTCTCTGCTGCGGCGACTGGTGGTTTGAGTCGATGCTGTTGCTTAAGATTGCACCTGCTTCCGGTATGCCAGCAGGTCCTTGCGCAGGTCACGTCACTTTTGTTTCGAGAAATGGTGACGTCACGTTGTTATTTCCAGTCTGTCTGGGTAATTGCCACTCTCGCAATTGCACAGCGGATGCTTCGGCAGAATCAGTTGGCATAGTTGGTCGTGCCGCTGCATTGTCATCGCGCTTCTGTGGGTCTTTGGTACTGGTAGCAATCGTTTGGTTCATCTGGTGATTTTCTGGATTTGCGCTATATTTCAATAGATCTGTGTCAATGTCGCGAGGTTTGCTGGGGAGTTTGCAGACTGTCACACTAACGCCAGAATTCGTGAAGATGTTCACGATTAGATCTTTAACATCCATCCATAGTTTCCAGTCCCTACCACACGCAATTTTAGGCATTGCAATATGGCGGATCCCCATCAGCCTGCATTGAGTCACTAGATGCCTCAGGGAAGCAGCAATGGCTCCAGCTGTTGGTTTGTCATATTGTCACGAGAATGAATTTCTCGTTGGGATCATTATACAATTTGGGGGTTGTAGCTAGAGCAGAAATACGTTTACATAGAGATTACCCCACCAATGGACTGCCGCCTTGACGCGGTGGAGGGGCTTAAGGGGCCGCATCTCAAGACTAGTGTTGGTCCCAACTAAGTGCAGTCCAGGGTCGACCTAGTCCCATGCCCTCCCCAAATTCGCGGGCCCCTCGGGCCGGCCTCCCCCCTCGAGATGGTGATCCCCCTGAAATCGGGTCCTACCGGCCCGAAGTCTCCCCCCCCCCCCGATCTGTCCCCATTCCGGCCTGGCCTTCCCACCCGTGCTGGACTCCCCCGGATCGGGCCCATTAGGTCGACCCCTCCCCATGTCCTCCAATTTTGTTCAACAAAGTTAAATATAAAATTAATGTGCGCAATATAACCTCGTCGTTGACGCGCCGTTACACCAAACTAATCTAATCTAATCTAATCATAGAGATTAGAGAGCAATTTATTATTATGGTATAAAATACGGAAAGGGTTACAATAGTGATAGTGAAGCTACAAGGGTGAAACTTTTCTGGCACTTATCTCACAATGTCCGACCAGACACGTGGTCCTCGGTCTCATGTCCGTCCCGCACGTCCCGCGTATGTCCCGCGCCCCTGGAGTCCAAACGATGTTGTCTTGGCTGGATCTTCTGGCCGACTCCTCGATTCTCACCTCTTGGTTCGGCGGCTATCAATAGACCACATTTTAAATTATCTAGAAAGCTCTGCTTTTCAAAAAATTTCATATGCAGTACGGCGATCCTCATATCTATTAGTGTTTTTCAACAATGGATCATAACATGAATAGATATTAGGATCACGGTACTGCATATGAAATTTTTTGAAAAGCAGAGCTAACTAGATAATTTAAAATGTGGTCTATATTGCTGACCAGGCAGGCATGAACAAAGTGCACTGGCAGATACACAGTCCTCCCTGATGGTTATGCAACCAATCATGCAGGGATGGATCGCGGGTTGCGAAACCACGATGTATCGTGACAATATCTATTGCTTTTGGTTACGAGATGGAAAATCAGGCGTCCATTGCAGTGCTGGACCAGAGCTTTCCCCACCGTTCGATTTTGGGCTCTTACTTCTTCCGTTACTCCGAATCTTCGTTTGAAGTCAGCTGCAATCCCTTTGCTCATTGCTAAGTCCGCCGATATTGTGTGAGCTAGGGGAGTGGAGTGATGTATGCCGAATAGGTTTCCTGTGATTTCAGTTACGGCGGGGTGTAGTGTGTGCGGTGGTCGTGCTTGTTGATTTGGACTGGCATGCGAGTATCTGTCACTGCCACTTGGCCACTGCGGTGTCACCTGGCGGGCAGCTGGGTAGCTGTCACTTCGCGATGGGGCCGTTGGGCGGGAGGTGAAGCTGTTCCTGCCACTGCTCTGCGGTGTTGGAGGGGCCTCCTGGCGGGCAGCTGGGTAGCTGTTACTTCGCGAGTCGTAGTTGTAGCATCCTAGTGGTCCCGAGTGGCTAGCAGCTGCGTCACTATAGCTGCCGTATTGCTGTGGTGGTTCCTCCTGTCGGACACCCGAATAATTATCTCTTCCCGGCGGTCCCGATTTGCTTGCACCTGCGTCACTATGACTGCCACTGCTCTTTGGGGCCGCCTGGCCGATTTGTGGTGTGATCTTCGAGGCACCTTCTATAGTGAGCATGGGTAGTGGCGTATTCTGTCGCGCTATCGAAGCACTATGCCCTGCGCTGCTTGCAGCACCAGCGCCGTAGAGACTGCTGCGCGGTGGTGCCGCCTGACGGCTACCCGCTACACTAGCTGAGTTGTTCATCAGTGTTGCCGTCTGCCGGTCAGCTGTAACAATAGGACCTCGTGTATTTGTATCTATTAAATACCTGATTTGTTTGTATTCATCTTCTCTAGCCTTTAAGAAAAAACTCTATTGAGAACAATTAAAAAAAACTATTTGCTTAGATCAATAGTAAAATTGGACATTACTATTAGGAAATACTATTGGGAAAACTATTGATCAACTATTGTAAATAGTATTAAAAAACACTATTGATATACTCTGGAGAAATACTATTAAGAAACACTATTAAGATATAAGTACATGGGTTGATCAAAAAGTTCCAGGACTTTACGAATTGTGCGGCAATGGCGCGTAGGAGAACGGTGTGGTTGGCAGCATTGTTTAGCATGACTCTTCCTGAGCACAACTGATCTTTTACAGATTCTGGATAACCTCCTTTATTGTGAAGCTCTACATGCATTACTGATACTTGATATCGATTGCTTTGTACTTCACTGATTCACTATCAAATACAAATCAGGTACAATCAACAAGACCTCCATATTGAACACAAATCATGGTACACTGATCACACTGTAGCGCACAACACTACTCCAGAGACCTTACTGATACTTCTCAATTGCTTTGTACTTCACTGATTCACTATCAAATACAAATCAGGTACAATCAACAAGACCTTCATATTGAACACAAATCATGGTACACTGATCACACTGTAGCGCACAACACTACTCCAGAGACCTTACTGATACTTCTCAATTGCTTTGTACTTCACTGATTCACTATCAAATACAAATCAGGTACAATCAACAAGACCTTCATATTGAACACAAATCATGGTACGACTGATCACACTGTAGCGCACAACACTTCTCTAGAGACCTTACTGATACTTCTCAATTGCTTTGTACTTCACTGATTCACTATCAAATACAAATCAGGTACAATCAACAAGACCTTCATATTGAACACAAATCATGGTACACTGATCACACTGTAGCGCACAACACTACTCCAGAGACCTTACTGATACTTCTCAATTGCTTTGTACTTCACTGATTCACTATCAAATACAAATCAGGTACAATCAACAAGACCTTCATATTGAACACAAATCATGGTACACTGATGACACTGTATCGCACAACACTACTCTAGAGACATTACTGATACTTGATCTCAATTGCTTTGTACTTCACTGATTCACTATCAAATACAAATCAGGCCCCCCGACGGCTGTCACCTTATCGCGGTGGTGGGGTTTGCGTTGGCCAATGATCCATTGCAGCTACGCCGGCGAGCATATGCTCATGAGTAAGGGTTACCCATGCCGGACAGATCAGTGGTGAGGCCCAGACCAAGAGCAGCCAGGGTCGGCCTAACCATGCCCTCCCTTGAATTTGCGGTCCCCTCGGGCCGGCCTCCCCCCTCGAGATGGTGATCCCCCTGAAATCGGGTTCAGCCGGTCCGATTCCTCACACCCCCCGGTCCGTCCCCATTCCGGCCTGGCCTTCCCACTAGTGCTGGACTCCCCCGGATCGGGCCCGTTAGGTCGACCCCCTCCCCTTGCCCTCCAATTATGATCAACAAAATTAAATATAACAATTAATGTGCGCAGTATAACCTCGTCGTTGACGCGCCATTAAACCCTAATAATCTAATCTAATCTACAAATCAGGTACAATCAACAAGACCTTCATATTGAACACAAATCATGGTACACTGATCACACTGTAGCGCACAACACTACTCTAGAGACCTTACTGATACTTCTCAATTGCTTTGTACTTCACTGATTCACTATCAAATACAAATCAGGTATAATTAACAAGACCTTCATATTGAACACAAATCATGGTACGACTGATCACACTGTAGCGCACAACACTACTCTAGAGACCTTACTGATACTTGATCTCAATTGCTTTGTACTTCACTGATTCACTATCAAATACAAATCAGGTAAATCAACAAGACCTTCATATTGAACACAAATCATGGTACGACTGATCACACTGTAGCGCACATGGACTGTGATCACAAGTAGAACCACAACGCTCTTAACACAATGCTAATTCCGGCTACTTGAAGAAATCACTCATGTAATAAACACACGCTAGCAAGCATCGCACCGTGATATTGAACTAAACAGATTATCTTGAACAATTATTTAGCTTGCCCCGGACAGTTTTCACGATTTTGGCCACGACCTCATCATCAGAGCTGAATTTACCCTTGACGTATTATAGAAAAAATAAAGTAAAAAACATTACATTTATTTTCTATACTGTGCACAGAATTATTTTCACTGCAATTTCCAAAATGAGAAATTGTATTCTAACATAATAGCTTTAATTTTTATAGAGACAAATAAACGGGTGACAACCACTGACATTAGCCAATATAGGGTGCACTAGATACACGCACTGGTGTGGATGCGGCATGTTAAATTGTTCAAGGTCACACATAGGTATGACTTGGGGCTACATTATAGATACGGGATCTAAATCAAGCACGCATTCAATGCGCGAGGTGGATTCGCTGTAGGGGTGGGACGTTAACGTTTAACTGTCAAGCTCGCGCTTAAACGTTTAATCGTAAAAAATTGACATTTGTAATAGGTACCTACTCAAAACTGTGCATCAAAGAATACCAAACACCAGTTGTTTTGTCTAGTTATTTTGATGTCAGTTCGTAAGCATGCTGCGATCAGCTGTGATACTTTTACCCCTCCCCCTCTAGCTACTATCTCACGTCCACCCCCAAGTCACTTCAAGACTGAAGCTGTACGTTCAATGTATATTGACCCTTATATTTTTGCTGGCGACATAGCCTCTGGGGTTATGAAGAAAGTTCATATCTTCACAATGAGTAGTAGAATGGAAGACTGGAAATCACGCGGCATGCGTAATTGCATTTATAGATCAGTCGAGATGCGGGAGTGCTTGTTTCAATAAACAACAAAGTGCAAGATATGTTGAAAAATATTGCAATTTAAAAAATGTATTTTTATTTTGATCAGTTGAAGCATGTTGAAGGAATGTTTTGGGAAGTGTACAATATCAACAAGCTCAGTAGGTAAATGTCTTTACTGAACTGCTCAGTTTTTCCCATCCTTAATTCGTTGTGTGTACTGGCTATATAAAGATTCTTGTAATTAAAATTTTTAGAAAAAGAAAACTTTGTAATACAACATCTCTACGGCTTCATGGTAAAAAAGTTATCTGGATTTATTAACACAAGAACGCAAAGTCAACTGGATTCTATCTACAAGATAATTAGTGCACTGTGTTATGGTGTTGAGGACTGGCATGCAACTACTTGAGAATGCAAAATCTTTCCAGCATGAGGCTGTTAGTGTTTTAATATTTAATCTAAGAAACTTGGGTCAAGACTACACAGTAACAAATACATACCAATAATAGCATTCAGCTTCCCTTCATGAAGTTTCGGTTTGGCAGCTACATTTACTCCCGAAGTATTCGCTTTCTTGCCCGAGATCGAGCATGATTCAAGCTCGGACTTCGTGAAAACGCAACCCATTAGGTCTGCCGTCATCAGGCCTAATTTCACGCTATTACATCTGACTTTTAACGTCCGAAATAATATCTTCCAATTTGAGTTCCTAAAAATAGATACATATTACAAGACAGGATTTCAGGCAGTAAGAACTTTGGAACACGGAAAATGGATGGTCAAAAAAGGCACAAAGCTAGTATTATTTGCTCAAATAGGCAGTATTGTGTCTAAAAATGCAAAAAAAGACCCAAGGTAAAGTTCGTTCACATTAATAATATTTCTGACGTTTCGTCGTTCACGGCGTTCATTGGTCGTTCGCTTGAACACAGCCTGTCATTGGCAAGACTTTCTTCTTTGTATAATTGAAATTGTATAAATTATGTCAAATACACAATTTTTAATAGTAGCAAATATTATAAAAATTCAAGAAAATTGATTACTTTTTATCTATAGTCGTATTACACATTTTTTGATTATTATATTGATATTTACAAGTTTAGGTATACGTTCGCTTGACTTCGGTAGTACACGGCCGCCATTACGGCTTGATATTCTAAACATGAACGAACTTTATCATCCCAAAAAAGGCAAATATCAAGTGGCTATACTTGGAAACAGCAAAATATAAAATGAAACAAATTATTATTATTCCCTGATCTTGAAGGTCCTCAGGTGAATATTTAGAAATAGGCATTTGCCCCAAAATCTTGACTTCAATGAATGAATGAAAACGTGTTGAGTGAAGAAAATATTTCAGTAAATTAGACACACAGAACTTCAAATTGTACAACATGGAAGCTTTTTAAGGAAATACATGTCTAATTTCTGTTTTAAAAATGTCATCTAAATTTAGTTAATCCGTAACAACTTAACTTTGGTAATACTGGCCCTTAGACATTAGCTTTTTTGAAATCAATATTTATCATCTCACAAATATGAGATGTGGCTAGGCACATCTATAACCATTGAGTGACTGATTAACAGAACTTTAAATTTTGCTCTACAATGAAATATGCGGGTGAGTACTTCCACTCACTCATTATACTTACATTGGTACTTGCTGTAACCCCCGGTTCATCAAGGCTCTGCCGACAGTTGTCCGAGGGTGAGGAATCTGGTCGATGATCCGATGTGGAAGGCATTGGTGCGAATCCGGTTATTTCCTAGGAAAGAAGCAAACAAAACCTTGTTTAATTACTATACGTATATATTTCACTAGGCACGGTCTTAAGGTGTTTATCGAATGTTTGTGGGCACCCAGTAAGTGGTCTGATAGTGTCACACTCACAACACCTTGGTGTGTCTGAGACTTTTCATAAATTTGAAATAAACCGACAAAAAGTTGCCATTATCTCAATGAACGTGCACTTTCATTAACTAGTAACATACAGACTAGTTAACCTAGTGCCGGTGTTGTCCAGAGCAGAAGTTTAATCATAAATTTCTTAGTTAGATTTTTAAAAACATCTGTTTAGGTAAAAAATAAAAATGAAAGCTAAAAGTAAAATACTCACATCATACTTGTCGACTAAACAGCTGCTTGTTGTGGTCGAATCGTTGGTCGAACCTGCCAGTTTTGTAAGGCTTGGGTTAGGGGAGCGCAACAGAGATTGAAAATTGACGCTTGCCAATTGATGCTTGTCTTCGATGTTCCTGGATCCGCTGCTCTTCTTGGAGCTGTCTTTGATGTTCCTGGATCCGCTGCTCTTCTTTGAGCTGTCTTCGATGTTCCTGGATCCATTTCTCTTCTTTGAGCTGTCTTCGATGTTCCTGGATCCGCTGCTCTTCTTTGAGCTGTCTTCGATGTTCCTGGATCCGCTGCTCTTCTTTGAGCTGTCTTCGATGTTCCTGGATCCATTGCTCTTCTTTGAGCTGTCTTCGATGTTCCTGGATCCGCTGCTCTTCTTTGAGCTGTCTTCGATGTTCCTGGATCCATTGCTCTTCTTTGAGCTGTCTTCGATGTTCCTGGATCCGCTGCTCTTCTTTGAGCCGTCTTCGATGTTCCTGGATCCGCTGCTCTTCTTTGAGCCGTCTTCGATGTTCCTGGATCCGCTGCTCTTCTTTGAGCTGTCTTCGATGTTCCTGGATCCGCTGCTCTTCTTTGAGCCGTCTTCGATGTTCCTGGATCCATTGCTCTTCTTTGAGCTGTCTTCGATGTTCCTGGATCTGCTGCTCTTCTTTGAGCTGTCTTTGATGTTCCTGGATCCGCTGCTCTTCCTTGAGCCATCATAGAGCTTCTTCCTGGAATTCCTTGTCTCACTCATGGGCGTTCTACTCGCACTGCCTTCCAGAACCGACATGGCTCCTTGGCATGACTTAATTAATCCTGGTATGTCTGGAAACAAATAAATAACCATTTGAATAGCAGCAAAGTTAGCAGTTGCCTAATTGTATGGAATTAACAACCTCAATGGGTTAGTTATATGTTACCTTCAACAATGATGAGGAGGTACTTCAGAGAGATTTAGAGACGTTGACAGCATGGTTACAGTCTAATAAACTATCTTTAAACCTGAATAAATGTGAGACAGTTCATTTCTCTAGAAAAAAGAAGAAATATGCAAGTCAATTACCATTTAAATAATGAAGTGTTAAAACAGTTTGTGGGTATAAGTATTTGGGGGTATGGATGGATGAAAGATTGGACTGGAAGGATTATGTTATGAGAAATCTCAATGATGCTGATAAGGGAGTAAAAAATCAAGTTTTACCACTTGAAGGTTATGGAAGGTATGCATTAGATCATATATTTCACGGTTTATTGCGTCGATTCGATTGTTACACCGGTAGTTTTCTGGTCGAAGCATTTGAGGAATTTCCACAATAATGGTGTTTGTGTGGGTAAGCTTGGCGAGGATATCTAGGTATGTTGTTGTCACTGCCGATGCATTTCTAAGGATGTTGTTCGTTCCCCCCATTAGGATGACGGTGTCTTCTAGTGTATATGCCCTACATGTGTCCTCCACTTCACTTATTACCTCCTGAATTCTGCCATTTGGTTTAAGTACACAGTTTATCTGGTACATTTCAGGCCACATCTTTTTGTCCTGGCCAAGAGCAGATCACCTAATTTATAGCAATTGTACATCCATCGTTGTACATTTGATGGACTAACTGGTTCCTCTTTGCTGTGGCTGTAGCAAGAATGTTTCTCTGATTGTGTACTTGCTCCATTTGTGGTAAATGTTCCTCTGCCCTTACCACAATTTGTGCCCAGTGAGGATAAAACTAATCCCCGTTCTCTTCACAGATATTGTGCAATACGAGGCATGTCTTGATTATTCTTTTCATGTTATCCAGAGAAAAGTCTGCCCGCTTAAGGAGAATCCTCCAACGTCCTTTCAAACGTCCGAAAGCGTTCTCGACAGACATACGAGCACTTGAAAGTCTATATTTGAAATTGAATTCCTCAAGGGGCATTGGATGTCGATTTATAAATGGCTTCATACGCCATGGCAGCAATGGGAAGGCGGCGTCTCCGATTATGTGGCGGTCTCCTTCATTTGCATGATCAAACTCATCAGTTATATACTTTTTGAGCAGTCTTTCGGCTAATACAGAAGCATCATTCTTTCTGCCTGGATGCGCGATATTTGCATACCTGTGTGATGACAGAGAAATAACTTTGTACCTACCTTCTATAAAACACAATTCATAATACTAGCTTTTCACCTAATTTGTGTTACTTACATAAACTTATAGTTAGAGTCGACAAGCGCAAGCAAAACTTGTGAATGGTAGTGCTTATAATTATAATAATCGGCAGCATATTTACGAGGTGGCATTGATATTATTGATCATTGAGACTAGGAATGATTATGATGATGATTGTGAAAAGATGATGGGAATGTGGGTGGACGGGGGGAAGGAAGCGGTCGTTCCTCTTCTTGTGGAACCTTCCCATCATTTGCCTCTCGACTGAGTGGAAATTAATACCTAGTAATTTAAATTTAATACCAATTTGTACTTTATGATAATTATAAGAACGAAGATATTTTTCTCCGAGTAGCGAGTTTAATCGAAATTAGAATGACCTTTTTGACTGTTTACGTTTTGTAACGCAAGACCAAGTAATGAAGATGAGCCACACACAGAGTGTGTGCAGTTATCTGGAACTGAATTCTTGATATTTCTTGAGATGGTGTTCTGATGAAGTATTTGGTACAATTCACAATTTAAAAGACGTGTTGTTCAAATGCATCAACCTGCCAATCAAATAGCGAAGTGTGGCCCTGAAAAGGGCCGTGTGTTTGTTGCTGACCTCAATCCCAATCCAGTGGCATGGCAAGCGGCTCGTCATCTTCTTCCTCGAGGTCAGATTCTTCTCTTCATCTGATTCATCTGATTCTGAATCGGATCCCAAGTGGATGATCATTTCATCGACAATGTCGTCTCTAACTCCATCCAACATCCACATTTCTTGATGTGATCAACATAGTTCTTCCAGTGTTCTTGGGTGACCTGGGCGAAACCATCGTATACGAGCCGTTTGACATCTTAAATTTTGAACGTCTCGTTATTGTTTCCAATAAAACGTTTAACCTGGCTCCATACGTGTTCAATGGGGTTGGCCATTTCATCGGCTCTGTATTTCTTGATGGGCCTGTGCTGATTGACAAGTGTCATCAACTCAACAACTTCCAAATCCTAAGATTTTTAGGACCCATGTCACTGCCCAATCCATGTACATGGTAGCCAGTAGCCTCGACTGCAACAACAGTTTCCTTTACAAACTCCGCGAAGCCGTCGACGTTGGACTTGGGAACCAAGTGGTAGCCAATCACCTGCTTCCAGTTAGCGTTTATTCCTCGCACCATGACCACGAGCAGCTGTGTGGCAAGAACTTCCTTACTTCCATCAGAACCCAGGGTGCAAGTACCAATGTAGTTTTTCATCCCTTGCGCTAATTCTACACCTTTTGCCGTCTCCATCAAGTCAATCATGATGACCCAATCCCCCTTTGAATGGCATGACGTAGACTTTAATTGAAGGTAGAATAACACATCATGTATCATGAGAGTATCATATGTATCATATGTATCATATGTATATATGTATCATATGTATCATATCACATCACATCATGAGCAAAACATAACACATTCTTCGTCGGCTCTTATTTCGTTCCAATTGTTCTGAACTGATCCGTGCTGATCACGGTTACGTCTGCACCGCTGTCAATCTTGAAGCGCATCTTGCTCGTATTGCATTAAGTTCGACGAACCAAGGGGGTGTTCGATGGGAATGTTCGACGACATTCCCATCATCGGAAACTACACCGATTTGAAGGTCATCGGTTTCTGCCTCCGAGTAAGAAACTTCCGAAACTTTCTGCGTACGACAACATGAACGGTAATGTCCAATTAAATGGCTTTTCCCGCACTCAGCCTTTTTCGCAGGGCACTCACTTACTTGATGTTTCGGAGTTTTGCCACATCTGCGACACGAAGATGTCGTCTGGTTTTCCCCAGACGTGGATGCAGCTGCTGAATGTTTCTTCATCAGGCGATTCCCTCACTTCTCCGGTGGATATTTAACTTTGGAAGTAAAACCTTTGCTTCAGCTGAGTAGCAAGTTAACAGTGAAGGAAGTGCAACGCTTTCGCAACAGTGTTGCTTCAGAAGCAGACAGATTTGAAGCTCTCAAACTCATAACCCATGTATGGCTTAGGATCTAAGTAGCTTTTAATGGGTGTGACCAGAATATTAACTCGAGCAGATGGATATAGGACTTTGTTGCATACTGATCTGTGAAGACTTAGCAAATCAGCTAATCCAATTTTTTCATTTAATTTGAACCATAAAATGCGTCTTACCCGCAAAGAAATGTACGTAATATTCTAGTTTGAAATGTCAACATTTTGAGATTTTATTAAAATTATTTTTGAGGAGACAAAATATTTTCAAAGCCCAACAAGATGTCTACTAAAAGCAAACCAGTATCTCCAGGAAGCGCAGGCATCAAACAAACAATGTCAGGCATCAAACGATGTCACAGACTTCCTCAACATTCTAAATGTCTACAATATCATAGTTTAAATATATAAGCCATAGTTTATAATCATAGTTTACATTTTTTTTGTTTTGTTATGTTTCAAATCCCACTTGTGGAATACATGTATTCTGTGGATGATTTCAAATAAAATGAAAATGAAGGGACAGAAACAAAGAGTCAAAGGAAGTTTTCAAGACATATGAAAAATTGTTTCTAATCACGCCGCAAGAGGGAGTGCCACTGTCGACTTGCGCCAGCACTAAGACGAACGTGCGATTTAGTCGGCGAGTGCGACGAGACGGCAACACATTCCTGAAGAAATTGCCTTATGATCCAGACGGGAGGAAAAAATTACCCGAAGGAGAAAAGGAGAGATGAAGAGGAATTGTTTAAAATAAAATAAAATAAATAATGAAATGTAAAAAATGTAATATAATGGAATAATAAAACAATGATCATATTAGTATGTAAGGCGAGCAGTGGCCTATGTAGAATGTTGCCATTTGTATGAGACGAACAATCCCAATGTTAAAAAAGTAAAGTAAAGTAAAAACGTCTTTTTTTGATACGGCGTTTTTTTGGACTGACGGCTTTTCTTCCACCTAACCGTTCAGATGGCTTAACATCAATTCTAGCAGCAGTAGATCGAGGATAGATAAGAGTAGATTACAAAGTTCAAGGATATTCTTCTGGGGACGTCTACCGAGCTTGAACAGCCAAACCTTTAAAGATGATGTGCGGCGGCAGCTTATCGCCAGATGCTCTTACAAATGCATTAACATAAATATTTCCCCGTCCTGTTCCGCCAATCACTCGATAAAGGGTCTTCTTAAATTTCTCTCCCAAAGCTTTGGTCTTATATGGATCTGTAGGAAATCCAAATTCATCACAGTTAAAGATTCGGGAAGGAAGATTATTCAAACCGTAGTCATTGATGATCATTTCATACTTGTAAAAATCGTAGACAATAAATGGATCTGCTGCATCGCTTCGCTTCTTTTGCAACTGCTCCGGCTTCCGCAGGGAAAGATTCGGATGGTCTCGCATAAAACGGTAATACTATTACCGTGACCGACAATGTTTTGACTTTCTAGATAGAGTTGGAGTGATCTTGCCCATCTTGTCCATCGTTGGCCTAATGTTTGTTCTGCGAGACAATCAAAATGTTTGATCACTGTCTTCTGCCGTCATCCTTGTCGCCAATTGTAGTAGCCGAATAAAACCACTTCATTTATTTATATACTTTAATGCAGGAATCCCTCACATCATTCTCAAACACTCACACTCTAACAATCACTCTCTAAACATTCTCTGATGCTCCCTTGTTTCTATTTCCCAGTTCACTGCCTTCTGAGTGTCACTCTCAGTACACATTCTTGTACGCCGCTTCGACCGCCACCGCTGCTCTCAGAACCTCGTCGAACGATGGATCACCTTTTCCAACAGCCGTTCGCACATACGATCATTTCTCATACCACAAACTAGCTGGTCTCGAAGAACATATTTTAAATTCGCTGGAGGGCATTTCCATTGTCACTTAGGTTACATTCGAACAAACATTTTGCCACATAACTGCTTGTTACTATTTCTAAAATTTTATCAATATTTCCCCAAAAATGGAAATATGCTCTTTTAAGTATGCCAAATACTGTATTATATTCAGCCCCACCAATGGACTGCTACCTTGACGAGGTGGTGGGGCTTAAGGGGCCGCCTCACATAATGAGTGTTGGTCCCAACTAAGTGCAATCCAGGGTCGACCTAGTCCCATGCCCTTTAAATGAGTATTATTTCCTTGGTTACAAAGATTCAATAATTGTCAATTATCAGTTTGTGAACAATTTCATTATTAACAATAGGGATTTATGCATTCTTGCATTTAATCATTAACTATGTTTCCAATCATGAAAGTATTCAAACTCATGAACTGAAAATGTCTTTCACCTGAGAGCCTATTTATGCTGCCTGTTTAGCCGACTTTGCCATCTGAAGCACACTTGCTCTGCGCAGACTCGCTGCAGTTCCATGTGATTGCCACGATCTGTGGAACATCTTGTGCAGTTCGTCGATCAAGTGAAACATAGTTTCGTTTCTGTATTGAGTTGCTGGCCTGCTGCTGAGAGAATACGATATACGATGGCGGCTCATCAACATATGCATATAAACATTCACACATGCAACCGATTTACTATGATTTCAATTATGTCACTTACTTTCAGTATACTTTATATGAGTATTACTTTATTATAGAGTGTCCTTTTTTAGTTTCTAGAAACAAAATAATTACGTAATAAGTGTGATGTCTGAAAGAACCCCCCCCGACGGCTGCCAACTTATCGCGGTTGTGGGGTTTGCGTTGGCCAATGATCCATTGCAGCTACGCCGGCGAGCATATGCTCATGTGTAAGGGCTACCCATGCCGGACAGATCAGTGGTGAGGCCCAGACAAAGAGCAGCCAGGGTCGACCTAGCCAAGCCCTCCCGTTAATTAACGGTCTCGTCGGGCCGGCCTTTCCCCCTCGAGATGGTGATCCCCCTGAATACGGGTCCCGCCGGCCCGAACCCTCACGCCCTCCGGGTTCGTCCCCATTCCGCCCTCGCCATCCCACCAGTGATGGACTCCCCCGGATCGGGCCCGTTAGGGCGTACCCTCCCCATGTCCTCTACTTTATTCAACAAAGCTAAAAGTAAAAATTAATGTGCGCAATAT
The DNA here is from genome assembly GCA_934045905.1 of Leuctra nigra. Lineage (NCBI taxonomy): Eukaryota > Metazoa > Arthropoda > Insecta > Plecoptera > Leuctridae > Leuctra > Leuctra nigra. Next base: position 4,622,012 of record OW203772.1, read on the forward strand.
AACCTCGTCGTTGACGCGCCGTTACAACATATTAATCTAATCTAATCTAATCTGGAAGAACCCAATGTTAAACTCGGTGTTAAAGACATGGGAATACACGTGAAATTTGAAGTTGGTGTGTCCGTTTCATTCATGTTTTCAACGTACTCCCGATACATTCTCGGATAGTCAGCCCCCATGAATATATTCCCTTGTTGTTTGTGCCCGCAACTTGTGGGATTCTATTCTCGGGAAGGAATTGATATTTGCGCGTATATTTATTAATATGTTGCTGGCAAATCATCTGCTGACACTGCTGCCGACTCATCTATAGACACTACTGACGGTTCATCTGCTAGAACTAATGGCGAATCATCGACTGACACTACTGTCGATACTACTGTCGACGGCTTCGAGTCTATTGGCACTGCTGACTGTACCTGGTTAACACGATCCTTCCTAATCTGCGGGGGAACTGCGCTTGAAGATTGTACTGATGCCATAAAATTGTGCCTACTGTTGGTCTTGCTGGGACGCGGGACGAGTTTATAAAATATTAAGTTTTAAATCTCCCGGGTGAGACCTCGAGGCTGCGTCAGTTTTAATATGTTGCGTGTTTTCACTTACTCCCAGCTTACAGTTGGCAACACTGCCAGGATTAGGTCTAGGGTGCGGCGCTGCGTGGAGCGTAGTTTCATCTTGATTGTGCTGGGTGTCTTGCAGGTTATGTTTGTTTATGATGCCGTATAGATGCTGTATGACTTGGGTGTGCTGAAAGTTCTTGGGAGTTGGAGAATGTCTCGGTCCAGAATATTAATTGTCTCCTGATCTCCAGTAACCAGCATCTTATTAGTTAGAAATCTCACTGGGTGTTGACGGCTTTCCAGCACAGAGCTAGTCATTGTTCAAAGACATATTAGATAGTGGTTTGGAGTGACTTACGCGTAGACTTATTTGTGTGTTGGACTATGATTCAGAGCACTCGCCTTAGTTTTAACCAATTTTTACCAATTACCCGCTTCCAATCGTTCCGCGCGGTACCAGTTCTTTTCATCGCACGTTCGGACCATATCTCGCGGGTCCAATATCCACGCGAGTGCGTGGTCGACGCAAGTGGTTCGACGCCACGTTGTTTTTAATGAAATCAATACAACTTGGCCAAAACATATGAAATATAAATATAAATGAGTGTTCGTAGTTTTTTTAAACCTCCTTTCCGTGATATTGGTGAAAACAATTAAGGTGGGCCTTATTCCCCCCTAGTACCTTACATCAGATTGAAATAGCTTGTATCTCCATCTAGAAAATAAGACAGAAAACCACACTGCAACACCACCATATCTCATTTGTGAACTAACTGTTTGTGAACAGTTTTGTTGCTCTCCTGAAAAACTATGTTTTTGGAGATACAAAGTCCTGATTCTTAGCCATCGATATGGAATTTGAAGCAAATCAGAACCGTGTCCAAGATACAGCATACTTAGATACATCTCTAACCCGGGTTTAGAATCTTGGTGAAACGCAGCCTTAGCTGGTATTTTTATACGGAATGTTTTTATGGGGTTCTACTTACATTTATTGTAGGAGATAGTCAGCATTTTTCAATGCTTTTGCTGATGGTGTGCACAATACCATCAGCACAAAACATTGCCTCTGGCTTCAGTTTGATTTCGTCTATAATGAAGTTGTAACAATCGATAGTAGCTGACACGCTCCGTGATAGCTCCCGTGCATCGAAGTTCTTCCCTTCATTAAGTAGTTGTGCAGGCAAGGAACCAAGAACCATGGATTTTAGGTCGGCAGCGCCGAACTGCATCAAAATCTCTCTGGCCCCTTGAATTCCTGAAAAGACCAAATCACAATCATGTATTCCATAAACTAGATAATTATATATAGTTTAAGACATTAGTGTCCGTGTGGAGGCTGTTCCCGACTTCATCGTCTTTGTTTGATACTGAGAGGACATCGCGTGGAAATAGATAGTTCATTAGTGTCCGTGTGGAGGCTGTTCCCGACTTCATCGTCTTTGTTTGATACTGAGAGGACATCGCGTGGAAATAGATAGTTCATTAGTGTCCGTGTGGAGGCTGTTCCCGACTTCATCGTCTTTGTTTGATACTGAGAGGACATCGCGTGGAAATAGATAGTTCATTAGTGTCCGTGTGAAGGCTGTTCCCGACTTCATCGTCTTTGTTTGATACTGAGAGGACATCGCGTGGAAATAGATAGTTCATTAGTGTCCGTGTGAAGGCTGTTCCCGACTTCATACTATTTGCTTGTTTCCAGGCACTACTGGATACTACTGTTTAAAGACTCGTTGGCATTTTGCGTACGGCCTCCAAGGCATCGCTCCAGCAACTTTGGGTCACACAAGACTTTGAAAATTAATCTTTTTACATCTAAGAATGCCCTTGCAATATTGTTTTTATGTTTGTAATTTCGTTGCTTTGTCAACCACTGCTCTTTGGTAAGGGCACCACGACTCACTTCCTTTCGGAGAGAACTGATGCGTTGGATCCTCGTTCGTCGAGTATTTATGAAAAAACGGCCATACGCATATCCGCCAGACTCGGTAGTATTCACGGCGACCGTTTTGATGTTCACTGCTCAAATAGACCAGAAGCTTCAAGAGTTCTTCATGGTATGTGTAGTGTCCAAGGCCTACAGTTGGCAACCATGAGATGTGTAGGAACATCTGGAGATGAAGGGCTTTGGAATATGACTTGGATGATTGGGATCTTTGACTTAACTTCCTCAGACCCAGGCATTTTTTTTGACAGATTGTTGGGGGATCGCCTTTGGGAGACATTGGGTCTAAGCTCATCACAAATTCAATAAATTTCAATTGAGAAAATAATTTTCAATTACATTATTTTAATTATTAATTGGTCAAATACATTGTTTGATACATTTGGAGACAATCCTGTTGTGTAAAAAGTCCTAAACAACGTTTCCACAAATCGCAAAACAAAAGGGCTGTTTTTAGATCACTGAAACTTACCGTAGGTACTACACACTGCTAGGAATAAAGACATTTCAAATTACAATAAATTACTCTAAACACAGAATATCAATCGATTTTTTATGATTACTTGTTATGATACAGTGTGAAGCACTGACGCTGCGGTAGAAGGCTAAAAATACTTTGCATTCTGAGCACCGAATACGTGCTTTCTTGCTTTTACACTCTGGATATCTTCATCGGTGATTGTAAGGAATGTCCTCAAACTCCGGAAGGTGTAATGCATGCCTTCGTCTCTTGGCTTCTGACGGTCATGTCAGACCGTCTGACGTGTAAGTCGGCCAGTCATGTATGTAAAGTTTTTTTCATTTTTCACATCATCCATGGAGGGTTATGGTGTTCTTCCTCTTTTACCCCCGCGCGACCGCTCGCCATCAGTCACACTCGTCTCCAGGTCAACACTCTCATCACCATGGTCAATCGTTTCATTAAATTCCTCTCCAGAAATTATTTGAATGGATTTAACGGCCCTCATTGTTTCGTCGTCCATGCTGGTCATGACAGCATTTCTGAATGTACTTGATACCTGGAGTTTTAAGAACGGGGTGTTTCGACTGCAATTTATACAGTGCATTTCGGACATTTTTTACAATGTGTTAGATCTGACCACTTCGCAACATCTTCCCTATTTGTAAAAAAATCGTCTCTTTGAAACACTTCGTGAATTGGCACCTCCCCCATTGTTGCAAGGTCGACCAATGGCGGCAAAGTGGTATTTCCAGCTGTGTCATGATTTTGTTACGCGTCAGCCATTGAAGTGAAGTGAAATATATTTTCGTAAATTTAACATAGATTCAGTTTTATTTCCATTAACATAAAAAAATGCATTGACCCTTGAGAACTAAAGTCCTCTTCCAGTAGGGCATCTCTCTACCGGGACGTCGCCCTCGGAGAAATACTCCGCAATGTCGGCCACATGAACCTGACGGCCGTTTTGGACGCTGAATTCTGCGTTGTATCTGCGACGCATCATTTTCTCGATCACGGAAAGAGCGGCTTGTTGATTGATCTGCCTACGTCGTTTCCCGATGGATAAGACTTGTCGATATTATTCTCCGATGTAGTTTGGCTCTAAATGGACTGATTTGACGTCTGGAAATGCTTTTCTGCAGGTCCGTGAAGTTAGCACCGCCCATTAACGCACTAATTATCTCATGTGTGGGATGAATTAGTGCACAATTAGTGCGTTCGATCGGCACTAATTTTATAATTAGTGCGTCATCCGTTTCCGAGAAAAACGCACTTTACTATGGGCGGTGCCAACTTCACGCAGCACCGCCCATTGACGCACTAATTTTCAAACCCACACAGGCAATTAGTGCACAATTAGTGCGTTCGATCCCCCCCATTCCCATAATTAGTGCGCACTTACTTTTCGAGTTATTCGTGAATAACCGTGGGCGGTGCAGCACCGCCCATTGAAAATTTCAAGGTTTTCAGCACGCCATGTTTTAGTGCACAATTAGTGCGATCGATTCCCCCCATTCCCATAATTAGTGCGCACTTACTTTTCGAGTTATTCGTGAATAACCGTGGGCGGTGCAGCACCGCCCATTGAAAATTTAAGATTTTTAGCAGGTTCGTAGACGCCGGTCCCGCGCGCAGACATCTCGGATAGTCGAGATCCGTACATGGTCCGCAGGATCTCCCTCACAAGCTTCTTTGGGCTTCCCCCTGCTCTGTAAAGTGCTTTCTTCTTCTCAACGAAGAAACTCCCCAAAACTAGCTCCACATTTACTGCCGCTGGTGTTTTGCTACTGGACAGGACCTAAAATTAAATAAATTTTTTAAATAAAACTCCACTCTACCGCTTGCAACGGTAAATGATGCCGTGCAATCTTGTTTCCTATTAAGTCCGTAACTGTCTTCTGACGATTATCGTTACACGTTCGGCCAGTTGTCATTCCCAAATTGGGTGATGTGGGTGGCTTTACTTTCACAGATTTGTCGGTAATATCATGAATTTGTTCACAATGTTTCCCCATTGTCGAAGTAGAGCCTTTATAGCCTAGCTTAATATCACAGATTTTGAACTTCACCTTGTCGGCGGAAATTTCATCAAAATACTTCCACAAATACGACTTTTTTCGCGACCACATCGCAAATCACTTCTCTTCATTCAAACGCAATACAACTACACGCTACAGCGGCTAGCGGAGAACTGACTAAGTGGTAAGAGGGGTAGAGGCAGGCGGGGTGGTCTATCTTCACATAATTCCGGCGACGACACGGTTGGTACCACTGGTTGGCGCACAAGTAGACTGGACATACCAAGGAAAAACTCTCTATGGGTAGAGAAATTCGAACTGGCGAGAATTAAAGCTAGGCAGCTAAAAAAAAGTAACTCTATGATTAGGCAAAATCCAAACTTGTGAAAATGTCTAAATAAAAAAAGTGCGACCAGGGCCGGAATCGAACCGTGGTCCCCTAGTCACATAACGAGCAGGCAGAAGCAGACGTTTTAGTACGCCGATAATGAAACTCTTAATTACCCGGGTACACGGGTATTTGCGTACCCGGTTTGTACCCGGGTAACCTAACTGACCTCTAGTCGTTACTATCTGATTTATTAAAATTATTAGTGGCAAGACAAATTTCCCAAATCCGCTCTGACGAACCTTGCGATTCCCGTTCGCTTCCGCAGGCCTCTTACGTGAGCCTTGATAACTTTCAGCCATAGATTCCCGTGGTGAAACTAGAGGCGTATTTTGCCTATTGGGAGTACCAACTACAGTGGACTGCGGTGTGACATGAGAACCTCGAGAATGTTCTGTCGAGGATTGCGAGGGTGGCAAACATTAAGACGTATTTTGCCATGTAGGCATATTTATCGCAGGTTTCATATTCATGTTGTCATATTCGGAAGATCGTATTCTTTCGGGTTCGGCGCATTTACAAGGACTGTTAACATCTTCTTACGGGGCGATCTCCTTGGCAGGTTGTTAACTCGTCTTCATCGCTGTCATTATCAGAAGAAGAATCCTGGTGAAACGGAACCTTACCTCGCCTACGCCCTCCATCATTGCTGTCAACATCGGATGTATAGCCTCCACTTCTTTCTGGCATCCAATAGATTATCTGGATGAGTAGGTAACTAAATATTAATGCACACCTTGAAATTATACAATATTTAATATTGCAGAATGTTGACAACATTCAGGATGTTGTGGAATGTTGACGGCTACAATTCTAGGTATTGGTTTGAATATCTCTATGTCATCGAGTGATTGTCTAATATTGTCTGTTCTTTGGTTAGGAATGTTGTTTGTGCCTACAATTATTATTTACGTGGCATGCTCACCTAGTTCAGAGGTTTCCCATTCAAGACGTTTGGCTATTTCTTCAAAGTTGCTGCTAGTTTTGAAAATACTTTGAACTGTCATGGCTGGGCTTCCTCTCTTGTTTAGGATGTAATTCATGTGCTGTCTCAATTCTCTACCATGGCTGTCAGATATAAACTTGAGCTTGGTTGGCCGATTTTCAAACTCAATGAGTTCGGTGATTAGTCCTCGCCCACTCACGAGCGTCTACTTCACTCTGTTAGATGTTTTCGACTTCGATTTTGTTTCGATTGTCGGGTGTGTCGGTAAAGCAGGCCTTGGCAGTTTGAAGTTTGAAATTAGGACGTTACTCTTACTGGAAGCCTTACTCGTATTCTTACTGTCAGCCACGATCTTTAGTTTTAATCCTGTGCAGGGTGCTGGCACCTGCCGGCCAGTACCTGAAATTTCATTGGCCTTAGATACTTCCTTGTGCTGCCCTCTGACAGGTGAAGCAGGATTTTAAACATTTATTTTCGTTTTCTCAGTCGATAACATGGTCGGTAATGAGGTTGGGTTTGTCGGTAAAGTAGTTTCGTCCGTTGATCTCAATAATTGTTCTTCCACTTTCTGGACTCTCGTGAAAAATGTGTTCATAATGGTCTTCAACTTATGCAATTGAACCTGCAATCCAGCTGTGTTATCATTAGTCATGTGTTTCACTTGCCTTGTGTCTTTGTTCTCTTCATTTGCTCTAGCTCTGCAACACGTGTATGGAGAAGATGGAACAATAGGCTCATCTGTTTTCCTCGCTTTGCCTGCACAATTCAATCCATTCCCCCTTTCATTCACTGAATTTAAATAGTTACACCTACTATTCTTAGAATCCAATAACTCTTTATGCTTTAAACACTCCAGAAGATATCTATATTCTTGAAAGCTGAGAGCAGAACGTCCCAGACAACCTGTTAGCAGCCATTTGATCCAATAATTTGATCCAATAATACATAATGCCCTCGTAGCTCATTCCATACATAATTGCACACTGCTTCGTGGCATATAAAACCACCATAATTCAACACACTGCTTTGGCTTCTGCTTCTTCCGAAACGGGAGGCTGGGGACTAATCCATCCCCAGCCAACCGGCTTGTTCGTATGTGTTAAAGCTGCAACATGGATGAGCGGGTGGTCTACATTGGCATGATGATGCATACTGGTGTCCCAGTCGGTATGCTGTCACTCATGACGTAGCGCTACCCGCTATACCTTCTGGACAACCCTGGTATTTCTAAAATATCCCATTTGTGGCTCCGTGGTGGGTGGGGATCCAGAAGATGAATTTATGATTGATTTGATTATGACGACCACAGCAAACTCCCCCCCTCCCCCAACTTTCAACAAAAATAATACAAATACCAATGAAGAAAATACGAACCAAAATACAACTCTACCTCAACTATTTGACAACATTATTGACCCGAAAACTATCTACAAAATGAACGATAACACTAGATTCTTCATAATTACGAGATCAGAGCAAGAAGTCACTTTCAATGGCGTCTCTCCTTTCAAGCTTCACAGTTGTATTCAGAAAGATATCGGAAGAGTACACGTAAAGAGGCTGAGAGACGGCTCTTTGCTTATAGAATCTTAAAATAAAGATCAATCAACTTCTCTAATGTCACTCAAACTGCTGGCACATTCCCAATCAACGTCGCTCCACACGCAACTCTGAACACTTCCAAAGGCGTCATTTACTCGAGGGACTTACTTAGCTTTTCAGAGGAAGAATTATTAAAGGAATTTGAAAGTCAAAATGTTATTTCCGTAAAGCGCATAATGTCACGCGTAAATAAAGAACTTGTACCGACACCAATGATTTCTCTCACTTTCTCTACAACATCCCTTCCTGAATATATTTTCGCTGGGTTTATTCGAATACCTGTCCGACTGCACATCCCAAACCCATTCAGGTGTACAAATTGTCTGACCCTTGGACACACACATCACAGGTGTGAGAAGGCATATGGTTGCGACAGATGCGGCTCTCCGACTAAACATGGGAAACCATGTGACGGGGAGCCCTTCTGCGTCAACTGCAAGGGAGACCATCCATCTTGGTCCCACGAATGCCCCACCTGGAAGAAAAGATAATAGAAATTCAAACTAAAGAGAAAATAGCACCACAAGATGCGCGACGAAAATTTTTCCAGCTGTATCCAAACTTTTCGAAACCTAAAATTACATACGCACAATCAGTAGCAACTCCACCTCCAGTATTTACACCTAAAACATCCAATAATTGTCAATTATTAGCTTATGAACAATTCCATTATTAACAATAGGGATTCATGCATTCTTGCATTTAATTATTTAACTATGTTTCCAAGACAACGTATTGAAATTATTTCAAATGGGCGTGTAAATCATTACTGGCACCGCTAACAGAAGTTTGTTTCCATATGTCACTTGAAGAACTGTCACATACACCTCAATCTTCCACTGACACTTCCAATACTCTCTCTTCAATGCAGCAAGAGCAGAATACCTGGGAGAACACATTGAACTGCAACTTACTATTATCTGATGTTCAAACAGTAAGCACGATATTTAATGTATTAATGTTACTTCTACCCTGAAAATTTATATTTTTCTTTTGTCAGAAGACTTCCATCGGATTGAGATAGCTTCTGTTGAAAATATTGAAAATAGTGATTGTTGAAAATATGTTTGTAGCAAATTAATTGAAACGTATCCCATTTCTAAAGGTAACTGACAGTCGAAATGTATAAATTGCACTGACACTTGTGGTTTTGTTCTCGAAAAATTGTGTAAACTCCCTGAAGCTGTCCTGAAATCACCAGCCAGCCGCGCTATGTAGAACTTGTTAGTCGGCAGTCGGAGGCTCAACGTGTCGGTCGTGGGTGTGTTGCTGCGCGCGATATGTGTTTAACATGCATTGCTGCAATACGAAGCCATAGCGGAACCATATCTAATATTATTTGGTATATAGTTCGTCGGATATGCCATTAATTTAATGGTTACCTTCCTATATTTGCTCTAGAGAATATAAATAGGCACGATTGCACAATGTGCACAATTTAATTTGATGTATAACAAGTTTGAACTGTTTTTACAACTGCAATGTGTAGTATGCCAGGTCAATGCCTGGGTTGATTTCTCGCATCTCCTCGTTTACGGCAGACCCGGAACCGAGGAATGTAGTGTTGCCTGCCTTAGACACGCTTGTCAATCTCTTGTTGGTGAACAATGACTCAATGTACGCCTTGACTGTTCTGTGAGTCCGATCACAGTCTGTGTGAACACGGGAATGAGATTCTTCGTCAATGTCTTCACAGCTTGGTTTTCCACGCCCGCAGCACTGCTTACATATGTTTTCAGGCTGTATATTCCCGATTAAAATGTAAACGCAGAATTGCACCAAAGCGGACCATTATTAAGGAAATATTCTACTAAATGTTGCAGAGAATGAAAATACTTACCCCACCAATGGCTGCCACCTTAGCGCGGTGGTGGGGTTTGCGTTGGCCAATGATCCATTGCAGCTACGCCGGCGAGCATATGCTCATGTGTAAGGGTTACCCATGCCGGACAGGTCAGTGGTGAGGTCCAGACAAAGAGCAGCCAGGGTCGGCCTAACCATGTCCTCCCTTGAATTTGCGGTCCCCTCCCCTCGGGCCGGCCTTCCCCCTCGAGATGATGATCCCCCTGAAATCGGGTTCCGCCGGCCCGAATCCTCACACCCCCCGGTCCGTCCCCATTCCGGCCTGGCCTCCCCACCAGTGTTGGACTCCCCCGGATCGGGCCCGTTAGGTCGACCCCTCCCCATGCCCACCACTTATATCAACAAAGTTAAATGCAAAAATGCAAAAATTAATGTGCGCAATATAACCTCGTCGTTGACGCGCCGTTAAACCACAATAATCTAAATCTAATCTGAAAATACTTCGATTGTGTGAAGCCTCTGAAACTGCCGAACAAACAATTCCATGTCAAGTTCAGCTTGACGTAACTCTCTTTCTGAAATGCTTTCTTTCAGCAACACGTATACAGACTTGACCGACAACGTGAAGTGGACCGACTTTCCTTGTGGCAAAACCCCAGTTAAGCACAGAACCGCGTTATACAACAACCAAGACTTTCTCTCGGAAGCTTTCCACTTTCTGGTCGTAGGTCTCGGTGTTCTGTGGATAGTTTGTGGTGGTTTGATGCTGATTTGTCGTTTGTTTATGATCCGTAGGTTGGGCGGTGATCCAACATAGTTGCGAGCACGTGTTGTAGCGAATGTTGTCCATACATACCTCCCACATGTACTTCTCACAACCATGCAGGACCCCATGCATGTATTCTGGCGGACAACCTCAGACAATGTCAAAGTGTGGCAATGTCCATAAGGGAGATGACACTCTTTGAAACCGTCATTTGCCCTCCGATTGGCTTCTACCATATCCTCTCTAACATCTTCTTTTGAACGGCTGACGAACGGCTGACGTAGAAAGTTTTGCTGTCATAACGCATCGTCCGATTAACCATGGTTCCTGGGTGATAGCCCCAAGCACATCCTCTATATCCATTAAACTGAACCATGTTCTGAAGCACTGCCCTTGCCACGGAATCCACACAACAGTTTAGAGGCACATGTCGGGTTACAACTCTCGGGTTAAACCTGTAAATCCAGGTTACGCCTTCAGTGTGAAGAAGCAGGGCCTCCGCGGACTTGGAAAAATAAATGTAAAGAATTCTTTATTCTTTCCAAACCACAAACCAACTTATATTCGGTTCTGAACTTAAATCCCCTTTGGTCACTCAGGTTACAATTCTGCAAGTCCTCATCAATAAATTAGTAGATTATTATTATCATCATCAGTATTAAATAATGAGACAATAGTAAATATATATTGTAAAAAGAACATTGATTAGTAAAATATATGAAATAAAATGCATAACAACATACCTTGAAAATGGTGAAAATGGCGGGCACTAAAATTCAATCTTTTCCTCCGTTTGTTTTTCTGTCACTTCAAAACCACTGCACTTAGATTCATTTAGGGACATGGAATATCTAGTGGAGCGGTCGCTCCACCCAGCCAAGTCGTACTATACACTCACAGTCACTCAACATACCGTAAATGCCTAATAAACTGAGGAGCAGACCAAACACTTTTACTGTAAGCAACAACATGGCATTTTCGGCCTACTGGATCTCAAAATTGGTAAATCTCACATTGTTGCGAAATATCTTAATTTCGAGCTATGGCCCACCCCACTACATATACCAAATTTGGGAACAATATGTTATGCCGTTTGCGAGCTAGAGGGCCGAGAAAACAGTGAAATTACACCACTTTCTGATTCTGATGATGATATCACGAAACGTCGCTATCACCGCCACAGCCTAAACGGCTGAACCGATCGACCTGAAATTTTTACCACATGTGCACTTTTGGCGTCTGAGGTGCCTTTTTATAAAACCAACCGGAAGCCGCCATTTTGAAACCGGAAGTGACGTCATAACTCAAAAACGTCTGGACCGATTAGAACGAAATTAGCGCCATTCGATTTAGATGGTCATCTATATGAAGTATCAATAAAAAAAATATTATTTTCTTATTTTCTAAACCGGAAGTGACGTCATAAATACGCAATATTTAACTTATTTCAACAAATTATACTTAAAATACGTACATAATTAACTTACATTGTAACATAGACAATACAATTTATATATTCAAGGTAGCAGTGTTCTCGGCCGCCATTCCTGAAACCGGAAGTGACGTCATATATCTAAAACGCCTGTACCGATTGCAACTGAACTAGCTCCTGCGTATTCATTCTGCTATTTATTTGAAAAATCAATTGTGAAAAATGAATAAATAAATTAATGGTACCGGAAATGGCGGCAGGAACCACTAAATGAAACCGGAAGTGACGTCATATATTACAAACGGCATGACCGATTTTACGGAAATATAGGGATTAGGAATTCAGATGGTCGTTCATGAAGGTATCAACTAGATAAAACTAGATTGTTTTCTTATTACCTATACCGGAATTCGGCCGCTATTTCAAAACCGGAAGTGACGTCATGTATCGAAAACGGCTGGATCGATTATAACGAAACTTAAGCTATTCTTCTTGGATAATCATTTTCATCTTATACCAAACGCAACTTTTCATAGTAACCAAATCGGTTGAGGCGTATTTTTTTAAAGAAATTAGTCCCTGCTCGGACATGTGCTACAAGCTGTATGAATAAACTAACAAAAGAAGTGATATCCCAGAAAAAACACTCCGTGTAAAAATACCAGCCAAGTCTCTTTAACTATAAAAAAAATAGAAGAAATCTAAAAATTCAGCACTGAAAAGGAGTGATATCAAAAAAGGAGCCAAGTCAACGAATTTTCCAAATTTTAATCGTACCATTGAAATAAAAATATCAACCCCCGAGAAATACTTAAAAAAAGGACTTGGCGCATCGTTTTTTTAAAGACATTTTTCTATTCTTAAGCTTAAGCCACTCACATACTACGTAGTTCAGAAATGCCTAGAAAAATTGGGACAAAACTTTCAAATTAAATATTGAACATTCTGTAAAATATTTTAAATTTAAATATAAGTACGCAAAGAAACATAGCATTGTCTTACAAGCAATAAATACAGAACAGTTGTGTTTGTGATTGGTAGGTACCTATAGTTTTGTGGGTACATCAACATACCTACTACAGCATTATACTTGGAACCTTCTCGCCGTGTAATTAATTGCTATTAATTAACATTTTATACCAAAAAAATTCATAAATTACATAACGTATTACTTTAGATAAAAATCTAGTCAGTAATTATTTGAGCAGCATGGCTCAGTGCACTAGTCACTTATACAAATCTCATTGACGGCCTTCTTGTAATGAGCGCTTTCGCTATTTCCCTCAGTCACGATATTGAGAAGTATGATTGATTAATATGACCCTAGAAATAGTGGCAATAACGAATAGACTAGGCCGCTTCCGTTTATTCGTTATTCGTTTATCCGTTTATTTCCTCTGAATATTGACAAAATACCAAAACTGCCAGTAGGTAAGAGTACTAGTTATATTAAAACGTAGTATGATTCGTCGATAATGAATGTGATATACTCAGGAAATTATACTTGTAGAGTTCTTCCTATACTTTTAGGATAGAAAAGTGTCTTTAAAAAAACGATGCGCCAAGTCCTTTTTTTAAGTATTTCTCGGGGGTTGATATTTTTATTTCAATGGTACGATTAAAATTTGGAAAATTCGTTGACTTGGCTCCTTTTTTGATATCACTCCTTTTCAGTGCTGCATTTTTAGATTTCTTCTATTTTTTTTTATAGTTAAAGAGACTTGGCTGGTATTTTTACACGGAGTGTTTTTTCTGGGTGCATTTATACAGTAAGTGGCATCCATCAATAACACTTCCGGAAAACGCCGAAAAGTTGCTTTTATATCACCTGTCTGAAAGAAGACAACTTTTACCATGCCGCTTTCATCATTGCCAACATGAACAGATGCATCGAGATCTTGTCCTTTTAGTTGCTTCAGCGGACGGACGACGGAGACGGATACGATGTTTAGGTATATGGCCGTGTGACTTTAAAATGGATGGTTTGCACCTCTAAGAACGACAACAGGTGATAACACCATCACGTGGAACGTAAAAGCTGGCACTTTTCTTCGAGTCTCGGATTTTCTTGCGAGCCTCCAACCATTGAGTTCGTAGTCCGTTGATTTTAGTTTTGACGTGATGATCAGTGGTTCCAGATCAGAGCTCTTGCATAGATTCGCAATATCTTCTAAAGCGTGTTGCCGCAATGCTCTGAAGAAAGATAATAGTATTTTATAATCTGAGTGTACTTAGGTGTGTTCAGAGTGGTCAAAGAGCACCAAAGGCAAAAATTTGTTTGAATCTAGGTCTTGTAAAAAAAACATTCTTAATTTATAATATTGAATCTCCCATTGAAATGTCAGAGAACACATTGACAGTCATCTAACGAATCACATAGCAGATGGATGCAGTGAAGGTGTTTGCAATAACGTTTGAGTTATTTCAAAAGTGGTATAGGTAGTACATTGAATTGGAAAACGTTAAAATATGAATTAGCATCAATGAGTGTTGATGTGCCATCACTTTTCAAAATATTTCGGAATCATAATTGATGAACACCTCGAGTGGAATACGCGCATTGCTAAGACTGTTGAGATGCTCCTAATACCGTGTAGAACACCTGGAAGTGGCGACGTGGAGAGGAAACTGAAGACGGTGACGACGCCACCTACCGTGGCAACCACGTTCTACAGCACGAGCACGTTAACACCGGGGATAGCGCAGGCGATGCCGCAGCCAATACGGGCCAACAGGCTGGCGACCATCATACTGGCCAGCTGCCGGTTCGTACCGGCAGAGATTGATATTGTTGACTCAGAGCTTGCTGAGGAGTGTGATCTCGTACAAGTGGTTGACAGTGTTGCAGAGATTGATATTGTTGCCTCGGAGCTTGCTGAGGAGTGTGATCTCGTACAGGTGGTTGACAGTGTTGCAGAGATTGATATTGTTGACTCGGAGCTTGCTGAAGAGTGTGATCTCGTACAGGTGGTTGACAGTGTTGCAGAGATTGATATTGTTGACTCGGAGCTTGCTGAGGAGTGTGATCTCGTACAGGTGGTTGACAGTGTTGCAGAGATTGATATTGTTGACTCGGAGCTTGCTGAGGAGTGTGATCTCGTACAGGTGGTTGACAGTGTTGCAGAGATTGATATTGTTGCCTCGGAGCTTGCTGAGGAGTGTGATCTCGTACAGGTGGTTGGCAGTGTTGCAGAGATTGATATTGTTGACTCGGAGCTTGCTGAGGAGTGTGATCTCGTACAGGTGGTTGACAGTGTTGCAGAGATTGATATTGTTGACTCGGAGCTTGCTGAGGAGTGTGATCTCGTACAGGTGGTTGACAGTGTTGCAGAGATTGATATTGTTGACTCGGAGCTTGCTGAGGAGTGTGATCTCGTACAGGTGGTTGACAGTGTTGCAGAGATTGATATTGTTGACTCGGAGCTTGCTGAGGAGTGTGATCTCGTACAGGTGGTTGACAGTGTTGCAGAGATTGATATTGTTGACTCGGAGCTTGCTGAGGAGTGTGATCTCGTACAGGTGGTTGACAGTGTTGCAGAGATTGATATTGTTGCCTCGGAGCTTGCTGAGGAGTGCGATCTCGTACAAGTGGTTGACAGTGTTGCAGAGATTGATATTGTTGCCTCGGAGCTTGCTGAGGAGTGTGATCTCGTACAGGTGGTTGACAGTGTTGCAGAGATTGATATTGTTGACTCGGAGCTTGCTGAGGAGTGTGATCTCGTACGGGTGGTTGACAGTGTTGCAGAGATTGATATTGTTGCCTCGGAACTTGCTGAGGAGTGTGATCTCGTACAGGTTGTTGACAGTGTTGCAGAGATTGATATTGTTGCCTCGGAGCTTGCCGAGGAGTGTGATCTCGTACAGGTGGTTGACAGTGTTGCAGAGATTGATATTGTTGACTCGGAGCTTGCTGAGGAGTGTGATCTCGTACAGGTTGTTGACAGTGTTGCAGAGATTGATATTGTTGCCTCGGAGCTTGCTGAGGAGTGTGATCTCGTACAGGTGGTTGACAGTGTTGCAGAGATTGATATTGTTGCCTCGGAGCTTGCTGAGGAGTGTGATCTCGTACAGGTGGTTGACAGTGTTGCAGAGATTGATATTGTTGACTCGGAGCTTGCTGAGGAGTGTGATCTCGTACAGGTTGTTGACAGTGTTGCAGAGATTGATATTGTTGCCTCGGAGCTTGCTGAGGAGTGTGATCTCGTACAGGTGGTTGACAGTGTTGCAGAGATTGATATTGTTGACTCGGAGCTTGCTGAGGAGTGTGATCTCGTACAGGTGGTTGACAGTGTTGCAGAGATTGATATTGTTGCCTCGGAACTTGCTGAGGAGTGTGATCTCGTACAGGTTGTTGACAGTGTTGCAGAGATTGATATTGTTGCCTCGGAGCTTGCTGAGGAGTGTGATCTCGTACAGGTTGTTGACAGTGTTGCAGAGATTGATATTGTTGACTCGGAGCTTGCTGAGGAGTGTGATCTCGTACAGGTGGTTGACAGTGTTGCAGAGATTGATATTGTTGCCTCGGAGCTTGCTGAGGAGTGTGATCTCGTACAGGTGGTTGACAGTGTTGCAGAGATTGATATTGTTGCCTCGGAGCTTGCTGAGGAGTGTGATCTCGTACAGGTGGTTGACAGTGTTGCAGAGATTGATATTGTTGACTCGGAGCTTGCTGAGGAGTGTGATCTCGTACAGGTGGTTGACAGTGTTGCAGAGATTGATATTAATGCCTCGGAGCTTGCTGAGGAGTGTGATCTCGTACAGGTTGTTGACAGTGTTGCAGAGATTGATATTGTTGCCTCGGAGCTTGCTGAGGAGTGTGATCTCGTGGGCATTTCCATGGTCACTCAGGTTACATTCGGTCCTTATTTTGAAACTTATTTCTTTGATAACTCATCCAAAAATATTTCAAAGTTCACCAAAAATTCAAAACATTATCTACTGAGCTAGCTTGTATTTATAGAACCTTTAAAATTGCTTTGGCATTCCTAATTTTTTAAATATTAATTATCCTACAGCGGTCACTCAGGTTACTCGAAACGGGCATTGCTTTTTTGAAATATTACATAGACTAATATTTTTGCTCTCAGGGTCCCATTATTTGATTACCAAATTTTCTATAGCTACATATACCTAAATAGATTTGATATTTTGTCTGACTGTTAAAAAAAATAAATTGGTTGCTTTAAAAAAAATAAAAAAAAAGTCACTCAGGTTACATTTTCTGGTCACTCAGGTTACATGTACCCATTTATCATGCATTTTGGGCCTATTATTTTTTTCATTCACTATGAACACTGGACCTGTAAAAAATAAGTGCATAACATGTTTTTTCATATTATATTTATTCAAAATAATTTCTTGGCAAGTAGTAATCTTAAATAATAACTCATTATAATGATGTGCATACATTATCAAGTGTAGGTAATTAATTAATAGGTTGCCGAATATAAAATTAAAGGTTGGGAACAGAACTTGAAATAAATCATTTTGCAGATTCAACAGGCAAAAATCTAGATAAAGATTGGACATAAAGATTGGGCATAAAGATGAAAACAAAACATGTCTGGTAGGTAATTACTATTATAATCTACATAGATTAGCGAAGAAAAACAGCTTCAAGATTACATGTCTTCAAAGGAATAATGTTCTCTCTGATTCATGATGCACGGAGCAGCAATCTTCTGTATCAGATGTTCTCTCTTGTAGAAAATCTCATCAACACAATCTGGCCACTTCCAAAGCCGACCAATCCTAGTCATCACTTTTACTTTATAGTCACCTTGACTAGAAACATCAGTAACGATACCTGGATACAGCTGACCCTCGTACTCAACCTTGTACCATTCATCAACAAACACTTCCCTAGCAACATCCAGCTCTGGCAAGCTCGATGGTTGGTCAGGAAGGTTTTCGATGGTGTACTGGTCTTCTTCACCGACAATGCCTTCAGTATAGTATTTACTAAGCGGAAGGGTCACAAGTCCATTGCTGTTCTTCATGAAGTGGCACTTGGAAATCCCCACTACATTAGAACAAGTTTCAAATGTTTCTTGGACTTGAAGGATGATGTTTCTATTGTTCATCTCTTCAGAGGTCATTTCAAACACCTTCACATTTGAATCTTCTGCTGCACGAACAAACTGCATTGCGTTATACACGACATGTCTTCGTGCTTGAACACGCCTCCAAACAAAACGTTTGACCGATCCACCAATTCCATCGACTGGTCCTTTACCGTGTGCCGATGCAAAAAAGTTCCACTTAATAATGACTGAATACTTATCTTGAAGCAACTTAAGAGCCGCTGCAATATATTTATTTTTGAATTGGGAGCTGGGACCATCAGACCAAATGCTGATCTCCCGAACGCTCTCGGGTAACTCCTCCAAAAGTCGGGCAATGTAAGGAATAACTGTGTCCTTGGAGTGAACTAAGTTATCTGAAGCAATGACTATGGGTTTTAAAGATCCGGAATACCATAGAGCAGCAGTGAATAGGCTAACTTGATTTTGTTGCCAATGAGCACTTTGGATTTCATCCTGCGAAATGCAGGTGAAATTCTCTGAAAAATCTATTTGTAAAAGGCATGAATTGGAATTGGGAATGGCTGCAATGTCTCGTTCAGTGTTGTAAGTCTTTGCCTGCTCACGTTTGGTATGAACGTGAGACAGGAAATCGGGATACAATTTAACAATATAAGTAGCTAGATCCTTCAAGGATCCCTGCTTGGCAACCTTCTCCAATCGCCCGTTCGGCCCAGTTTCCCAAACAAACCAATTGGCAGGAGCATCGGCTTGTGCACCGACTTCAAGCGCAGCTGCAAGTTGCCCTTTACATGTCTCACAAGTTGAGAGCCAACAGCTCTCCGTCTCTTCAGCGCATAAGAAGCTCGTCACAAATGATTCATTATATAACGGGAAGGCGGACTGGCTATCGTGAAAGGAATTCACAGCAATGATAAAGTCCTCGTGTCGCTTGCACAAACACACATTATGAGGAAGTTTGTTGCTAGTTAGTACGTGTCCAGGTCTCAAATCAATAAACTTGCTCTTACCTATTTTCATGTCAGGAAAATCTTTTTTGAACAGAGCATGTGTCTCTAACAGTGATGCTGTTAGATGCCGTGCTTGCATTCTCACTTTCGATCCATCGGAGTTTCGTACAATGACAACGTCCTTTCGTCCAGGAGCTTGGCGGCTTATGTCATCTTGATTATAGAATTTAAGGACCGCCTCAACAGTTTCAGGTGCAACTGCAGATGTGCGGTGCTTTGTCGAACTTTGAACAAGTTGCCCAAATTCACTCTCAAATACAAGTTTGAGGACACACCGCTTCTTACGTGGCGATAGCGGCAACGCTCGATTCACACGGGCTCTTGCTTTGCCCAATGTAGCGGACGATTTATAGGCCGGAGACTGACTTGGGTCGACTTGAGGAACCAGTTTCTTCTGTCTCCAATTTGCTACCTTCTTCTTAACTTTATTTCGTTGATCTTTAAGCAGCTGCATCTGAAGTTTCTTTGGTAGTTTTGACGCTGAATCTTTCTTTCGTTCCTGGCTCATCTTTTCATGAAGTTTGTGCTTCACCATGTATGCTTCATACTCATTGCTATCCTTTAACTTCTGACGAAACCGTCTCATCTTTTCTGCAGATGTTAAAGGGGCCATGCTAAAATAAAAGTTGAAATATTTGTAAGCATATATCGTACCCACATAACCTATTTGGTCACTCAGGTTACACAAATTTGAACTGATTTTACACTACCTTCTAATTTTTTCTAAAAATTGTCAATTTAATTTGAAGTTTAACTAGATATATTATAATAGATTCCACTAATATAACATAGTTTTTCAATATGGTTTACTAACAAAACTAACTGTAATATGTTTCGGTCACTCAGGTTACAAATTTTGCAGAAGTTCTTAATTTACTATTTGTACCAACAACTAATGATGTTAAGATTGAAAGTCAATGCAGTTTATTATTATTATACTTCCAATAAGTGAACAAAACATTAATATGTGTAATATTTGCACAAGAAACATAAAATAACATACCTGAATGTGGATGCAATAGCTCAGGACGCCAGATGGACAATTTTCCCTCAATTTTAAAGAGCTGTCACTTGAAAACCAATGAACCAAAATAACTCATATTTCATACCAACATAATTTAAACACCCACTACCAACCTCGAAAAATAAAAATCCCTAAATAAAAATTTCAAAATTTTATTGTGAATGTCCCTAGTTACATGGAAATGCCCTCGTACAGGTGGTTGACAGTGTTGCAGAGATTGATATTGTTGCCTCGGAGCTTGCTGAGGAGTGTGATCTCGTACAGGTGGTTGACAGTGTTGCAGAGATTGATATTGTTGCCTCGGAGCTTGCTGAGGAGTGTGATCTCGTACAGGTGGTTGACAGTGTTGCAGAGATTGATATTGTTGCCTCGGAGCTTGCCGAGGAGTGTGATCTCGTACAGGTTGTTGACAGTGTTGCAGAGATTGATATTGTTGCCTCGGAGCTTGCTGAGGAGTGTGATCTCGTACAGGTGGTTGACAGTGTTGCAGAGATTGATATTGTTGCCTCGGAGCTTGCCGAGGAGTGTGATCTCGTACAGGTTGTTGACAGTGTTGCAGAGATTGATATTGTTGCCTCGGAGCTTGCTGAGGAGTGTGATCTCGTACAGGTGGTTGACAGTGTTGCAGAGATTGATATTGTTACTTCAATGGTGTTTAAAGATTTTATCCACTGTTTTGAATCGCCGCACTCAATTGTTTTATCCTTGTGAGTGGCTAAACAGGGTTTGCACCACCACTGTAAATGCTTTATGCTACCTATAGTGTTCAACTGTTTGGTTGATATATTGAGACACACTGTATGAGCCCACTGATTACAGTTACCATCGCATTCAAATGTAGTGTCTACTTCAAGCACATCATTCTTACAAACCATACATTTTAAAGCAGATGTAATACGTTCTTCTATGTAAGTCTCTTCTCTGTTTTTAGTTTTAGCAACTACATTTCTGTGTTTAGCATCTGTTTTAGTTTCAAGTACTTCAAAACCAAAGGTATTTGGATCTTGGTTTAACTTTTGCATGATGCATTTCTAACAGAACTGACTTCTTACCAGTGTTTTCCTCTTCTCCTCTGCTAATCAATTCATTCTTCAACTCATAAAGTTTAAGTTCCTCCAATCTCTTGATATTGATTTGAGACGTGGGTTTCAAGTTTTCATCTAAAGACTTTGCAAGGTATTCAGTGCCTTCCGTTTCCTTCACCGACATTTTATTGTTTTCAATATTTTACCTTGTCCGTTGTTTCAGTTTGAAATCCTTCAAATCTTCAAAATAATTTTGACTTATTTCAGTGAAATTAATGGAATTCTGCATGAATACTGATAGCAATTTATGGATCAAATAGTACCTCAATGTTGGTGTTGCACCTAGAAAGCCTTCATATCTTGAGAAACCACGTAATTTACTTAAAAATTATATATTTTGAAGAACGTGTCTTAACCCAACTAGTAGCTCCTGTAGTTGCTGTGCTATTAGTTGCTGTAGTTGCAACTAGTAGCATTCGGATTTGAGGTCCGAATGAAAATATGGCATAAGGGGACAGTTTGACGCCCAAAGCAGTGCTTCCTAGAAGTCGTGGCCCTCGTGGCTGAATGGGTTGGCTCTCACATTCACCGTAATCTGTGACATTATGCCACACTAAACACTGTTGTATTCCGATGTGAAGATTGTTGTTGTGTTTGTTGGAGTCCATCTCTGAATCCAACACGCTATGAAGTAACATGCGCCTTGCATTCAATATCACTTGTAGAGGTCAAGAAGTCAGAACATATCAATGTATTGCAAAGTCTGCATGGCTGCTTCTTCTAATATTAGCGTGCCCTTTGTTACCTCATTGTTTTTAGGTTGTTCCGATGAGTGTATTTCGATGAATTTAGGCACAACTTTTGACAAAGAATCCACTAGGACCATTAGCGAATCTTTTGTGTGATGTGTATTTTAACTTACGATCTAGTCATTATACGTTTTTATTTATCCACACTTTTGTGTGACGTTTGTTTTATTGGCGGCGGTCTGGTCATTGTACATATTATTTTATATACATATATTATAACTACATGTTGAATTTTTTGATATAATATAATGAATTCGGCGCAACATAACCTCGTCGTTGACGCGCCGTTAAACCATAATAATCTAATCTAATGTGTCACTAAGTAGTAGTTTAAGACGCAGTTCATTACCTGGCATTGTGCTGAGTTAGCCTGTGGTGGTTGCAGTGCCGAAGCCGCGCCAACGCTGCCTGTTCCGTAATACGGAGCGTACTGTAATGAATGAAAATAATCATCACCAACTCTGCACAACAATGTGTCACCAAGTAGTAGTTTAAGACGCAGTTCATTACCTGGCACTGTGCTGAGTTAGCCTGCGGTGGTTGCAGTGCCGAAGCCGCGCCAACGCTGCCTGTTCCGTAATACGGAGCGTACTGTAATGAATGAAAATAATCATCACCAACTCTGCACAACAATGTGTCACCAAGTAGTAGTTTAAGACGCAGTTCATTACCTGGCACTGTGCTGGAAAAGTATTACCTGGAAAAGTATCCAACGTTTTTGTTCTTTTCCTGTGGATGGGTTATTTTCCTTCAATGCTGGTTTATACATTCTCCGTGCAGTGGCCTTGGTGTGTGAAAGCATCAGGCTATTCGTACGTTTTGCCGCTGGCTTCATTTCCAGCTTACGTGGCAGCCGTTAGCTTGTGGCATGATCGGTACGTGCCGAAATCCTTCTTAATTAACTCTACAAGAGGACGCTTGACAAATACAGGGTGGTCTTCTAGCATAGAACCAGTGTCAAGTAACCAGTTGCGAATAAGTTTTAAAAGATAAGGAGTGTCGGCAAACACATGAATTTGTCCCCATCATCAGGATGCAGAAACCACGTAAACTCTGTGCTAATACCTAGTTTCTTCCGGAGTCCACGGTTAGAGGGAGCCCATGTCGCATATTCATGCAACAACTTGTAGCCAATTGCATGCGACTTTGACGTTAGTTTAAACATTATTTCCTCCGTTACATTCTGATAAAAGTCGCAAAACAATGGTCATCCAACTATCGAACATGATCTGTCCATTTCTACCTGCGTTTGTGAATGAGGTCCGATCACTTCATCTGTCTGCACGTCACATTCGTGTGGAGTTCTTAATTTATCCTCATCGAATTGCAGTGACACTAATTTTTGGTGCTTCTGTTTGGTTCGCCCTACAATTTACAATGATTGAATAATTGCCAATTATCAGTTTGTGAACACTTCAATTATTAACAATGGGGATTTATGCATTCTTGCATTTAATCATGAAGCTATATTTCTAAGACAACGTATTGATATTATTTCAAATGGAACGTGTAAATCATAATCTTGTTGCCGCTAAATGAAGTCTGTTCTTATTATGCACTTGAAGTACTCTCACATATGTCTTAATCTTCCAGTGGCACTTTCAATACTCTCTCTTAAATGCAGCAGGAGCATAAGACCTGGGAGAACGCAATGAACTGCCACTTACTATCACCTGATGTTCAAACAGTTAGCACGATATTTTATATTTAAGTTACTTCTACCCTGGAAATTGATATTTTTGTCTTGTCAGAAGACTTCCAACGGTTTGAGATTGAGCTGCTGTTGAATATCTTGCAAATATTGAATGTTGAAGATTGTTTATAAGAAAATAATTGAAACGTGTCCATTTCTAAAGCTAACAATAGTCTAAAAGTATATTAAATTGCACAGATACTTGTGGTTTTGTTCTCGAAAAATTGTGTAAACTCCCTGAAGCTGTCCTGAAATCACCAGCCAGCCGCGCTATGCTGAACTTGTTAGTCGGCAGACAGAGGCTCAACGTGTCGGACGTGTGTGCGTTGCTGCGCGCTCTGTGTGTTTAACACGCATTGCTGCAATACGAAGCCATAGCGGAACCACATCTTATATTATTTGTTGTATAGTTCGTCGGTAGTCTCATTCATTTAATGGTTCTCTCCTAATGTTGCTATGGAGAACTTAAATATGCATAATTTGTAGAATTTGTCGTGTCGAATCTTCTTGACTTGCTCCAGATGATTTTTCTTTTGATCTTTGTATGTATTATTTTCCGTCATCTTGGTTCGGTAACTGATGATAATTTAATGGTAAGAACACGATTGAAAGATAGAATTAGCTAAAATGATCTAGCTCAATTTCTATAATTTCAAGAACAAGAAAAACAAAAGAGATAAACAAAATACTACAATTACAAAGCTATCCGAACTAATGTATATATCAACTGTTGAATTGCAAAGTAGTGCTTTTCAACACTCCGCCTCAATTCAATGACAATACAATTTCTCTTGTACTCTTGCAACGTTGCAGTTCGTGCCAATTGAATTTTCCGATTAAATTTCGAATCAACACAAATCGTGTTCCGAGCAGTCCCTTCGTAAATATGTCTGCTTTCTGGTCTTCTGTAGGAATTTAAACCTCTTGAATTGTTTTCTTTTCGACCAATTCTTTCACAAAATGATACTTGATATCCACATGCTTGAGACGCTTAACAAGAAAATACAAGCCTGGTTGTCTTTCAGAGTAACAGGTTCATTCAGAATCACACTTACGGCGTCCGGAGAATCCATGGTAAATCGAAGGGATTAGATTTGCCTTGCATAAAGATAGAAGGTCGCGCTTCTTTGCTTCTGATATTCCAGGACAACTGGCATACGCGGGCTGAAGTTGAGGTTTGGAAGGATGCAAATCCAGAACTTGTCATTCAACTTCATTGACATTTAATTTATAGAGTGTCTTATAAGATACTTATTTCATGGTTGTCGTACATATTATTGACACAAGTTTCAAAGTTTCCGAGAATGTTTCTGAAAGATTATTGTTCACGATTGATTCCAGAAGAGGGATGGATCCACTGCACTGGCGGCAATCGGCTACATTGCAGTGAGAAACATTACTGTGAGAAAAGAGAGAATTATAAGAATTCGATGGGACGAACGGTGGTTTGCTGGTTGGCAAAGAGAAAGTGTTTTATTTGCTTGTTTTATTCCCTACATATCCTAGACTTGACTCATTTGATCATGCTGCTATATAGGTGATTACCAAGTGCAATCCACACACTTATTTTCATACGTAGACGAACATATTTACTTCTCGGTAGTTAAGACATACAAGAGTAAAAATACCACCAGCAATCTGTAAGTTAGTGGGTGTACAAAATATATGATTATTGACGTGGATTTTTTTATGTAAAAAACATGTTATTGAGCATTCAATTTGGAATAGAATGAGATCAACACGGCTAGCATTTGCATGATGGTTGACTAAGATATAGCTCAAAGATTCCGAATTATTTGAAATTTCGTAAAACGAAAACTCAGCAAACTTGGAACACTATGACACATTGACTCCAATGTAAAGGCTACCCTCGTTATGTTCCAAAATGAACGTTCTATCATTTGCATGCACTTTTTTAAACGTATACATATACTTTCTTTAATATTCACGTGTGTATGCGTAAATTTTCACGACTTCTCTGCGAATACAGTAAATACAGTATCGTTTTCAATAATTTTATGTTTCCTCATTGGCAACATAGTAGTTGTCTAGTAGTTGCTAGTAGCTAGTAGTTGTCCTCTTAACCCTGATGATCTCAAATGAATAATTAACATGATTTCAAATAAAATAAAATTTAAATGTATGCAGCTTTCGTTTGACGCCAGTTTTCTAATATTAGAAGTAATACATATGCGCGATTTTTGGTGGACTTAAGATATGTGATAAAGGGAATTTTTCTAAAAAGAATGATACCAAAAAACGAAACGTATTAATTAGTTTTGGGTCAAAACCTATCATTCCTTTACTATTTGTGCTCAACAAAAAAGCTATTCGAAATCACATCGTATTGAATGTCTAAATGCACGATGAGCATAGAGAGGTAAAATTATTATTTGGTTGTATCATTGTCAACAAGTCATTAGTGAACCACACCATTGCAACTAGTCAAACAACTTAATTCGACGAGATAACATTGAAGCAGGAGGTGGGGGGAATCAACCCCCGTATTTAGATAACTTATCGGCCTTCTGTGTGTTGCGGGATGGCAACTTTTGACAATCCTGGACAGTGGATATTGGTTGGTATAACTTGAGGTCATCCGCATATAACATGCACTCTGAATTTGATATTATGTCCGGGATGTCATTAACAAATAATACGAAAAGTAGGGGTCCCAGCACCGACCCCTGGGGCACACCTGAGGTCACACCGACAGGATCCGATTTGTCTCCATTCACAATCACTACTTGCCTCCGATCTGTCAAGTAGCTTGTAAGAAGTTTGTGCAATTGGCCTAAAATTCCAAACGAAGTTAATTTATGCAATAGCAAAACATGGTTAACACTGTCGAAAGCTTTAGAGAAGTCGGTGTATATAGCATCTACTTGCTTCAAATTGTTTAAATGACGTGCAAGATCGTCCACATAAATGCCAAGATTAGTAACAGTTGACCTCTTATTGAGGAATCCATGTTGATACATAGTTATGTATTGCTGGCAATGGTCATAAATGCGCCGATGCAGTAAACTTTCAAAAACTTTAGAAACGACAGGTAACAATGATATTGGTCTATAGTTTTTAACATCACATCGACTGCCTTTCTTTAATATGGGAGTGACATGCGCCACTTTCCATCGGTCAGGAAAAACTCCTTTAGACAAGCAACAGTTGAAGAGAAGAGCCAGAGCAAACGAGAGAGGTCTGGCGCATCTCTTGACAAACGACACATCAGGTCCAGTAACCTTCCCATTCTTCAATGTCTTCAGCTGTTGAAATACTTCTGTCTCGGAGAAAGCAAGTGTAGACAATGTATCGCTGACGTTAAGAGTGTTTTCTGGAAGAACGGGAGGAAGCGGAGACTTGGTGAAAACTGACTCGAAGTATGTTGAGAACAAGCTGCATGCTGAGACATCATTGGTGGATTTAATACCATCAAGTGTTACTTCAGTTGGGATGCGGTTTCTCTGTGATTTCTCATGAACAAATCGCCACATACTCTTCGGATTATACCTAATCTTGCTCTCAATGTCAGTAAGATGCATATTCTATCATAATCATATCTATCATATCTATCATATATCTATCAGAATCATAATGGAACTATCAAGGAGGAGGTGCTGGAAGATTTTAATCCAAGATTAAATCTTGGATTAAAATGGCTCCCACTCTTTGCTTCTACTTAATCTAGAAAGATTGAACTTTATAGGCATTTATAGTAGTTACTTAATTATTAGTACTGGTAAATAGGTACTCATTATTTAAACTTGTGTCATGTTACTTCACAACACTGTCCATTGGTAAAAAAATTAAATTTAAAAAAGTACGTTACTCCGACGCCGGCGGCTGCCCCTCGACGCCCGACGTCTCCGCCTCGCGTGCCTCGTCGTCATCGGCAAACCTTAGGCTCAATTTTAGGCCGACGGCTCAGTAGGCCCAGTACACAATACCGGGAGGCCATGTCAGCTTCTTCCCAACCGAATGTTTGGGCCATTCGGTTGGTTCCAGAACTTGCCGGAGGAGTCTACGCATACTCAGGACATGCGTCGTATCAGCTGTGCCATTGCTGCTCTCGGTCACTGCCCAATTAATGAGCTCCGGGCACACCGGCAGCATGCCGAGGAGTCCCTTGGACTTGAGGCGCCTTTGGACGGTGGCGCGGCTGGCGTCGGCGGCGTCTCGAGGCGCACGGCCGGTCCTCGTGGCGTGACGAGTGGCGGCGGGCTGGTCGTGGTCCTCCGCGTGGTCCTCCTCCGGCACCGCCGCCCCGGCGTCGGCGTCGCGGCGGAGGCACCCTTGGACGAGGACAAATCCCAACTGCCTCGTCCAGTCCACAACTGAAACGAGTGAAACGATACATAACGATGAGACAATGGCAAGGCTTGCGGGGTTGCACTGTTCCGCAACGGTGGCGAAGAGAATCAATGACAATCAATAAAACCATGTCTACTCACTCTTCTCCCAAGTATCGTGGTCGGCGAAGGTGGCCTCGCCGAAGTGCCGCCGCGCGACGTCGACGCGCAGCTCCTCTTTGTTTGCGTATTCCGCCTCTTTGTCCTGCTTAAAGAACTCGTCGGCCCAGACATCGTTGGGCACGCCCGGATGTTCGGCGGCGTACTCGACGTGCCTGGCTGCCTCACTCCCCTGCTTGGCTTTCAGATGTTTGGCCAAGTCTGCTTGAGGCCGGCAAACTTGACATATTGGGTAACGAAGCATCTTGCGGTATCTAAATTTACCGTTCGGTAGCGGCTGCAAAGTGAATGGGCTAAGTAAACACACTGACAATGGTAGCTAGTCCTACTAATAGGCAACGACTACCTCCTTCGCAGCGTTCATCATGATATAATCAAGTACTAGAACATTACTAATGTGAATCGTCCCCCTCCAGAACGTACACTAGTAGTTTGCATTTCCATTTCACATTCCAATATTCACATTACTCACGTTCTATTATCATGTACAATCCGATTACTCTTTTTGTCTCTTTACTCTCTGGGACCAAGCAAAACACGACGGCAGTCGCGACGGCGGTTTCAAAAGTGACCGAGTCGCGTTGCTAAATTTACCATGGGTGAACTAACATGATATGCAAACACTAACTAACATGTTCGCACGACGACGATGCCGGCGATGATGCCGCTGATTCCTGGTCCCCGGCACTGTCGACCAGCACCGACACTTCCATGGCGTCGTCGCTCTGGTCTCTCGGCAGGTCGCCGTCGTCCGACGAGGCGATCATGTCGGATGACACTGCCGTGTTGTCAGCGACCGAGACCGGCGTCTCGATGGCAACGGTGGCTGATGCCTGGTCCTCGGCACTGTCGACCAGCACCGACACTTCCCTGGCGTCGTCGCTCTGGTCTCTCGGCAGGTCGCCGTCGTCCGACGAGGCGATCATGTCGGATGACACTGCCGTGTTGTCAGCGACCGAGACCGACGTCTCGATGGTGACGGTGGCTGTTGACGGCTCCCCGGGGACGGCAGAAGATGGTCCTGGCTCCGGGGAGGCGTCGCCGTGGGGCAGCTGCTGTCTGGCGGCGTCCAGCAGTCCGGCGACCATGTCAGCGTGCCGTCGCTTCCTCGCCCTCCTCTTGTGCGCCCGCGACCGCACAGTGGGCGGCAGTTCGTCGTCGCCGTCGTCACAACGGCGCTTCTTGCAGTGCCTCCCATGGTGCGGGGGCAGGGCGGGGGCTTCGTTTCCGACGTCACGATGGCGCTTCCTCCCCTGGTGCGCTGACTGCACCTTGGAGGCGGCGGGTGGTGACGCCTTGGTGGTCGACGTCGAGGGACGTGGCGGAGCTGAAACAGAAGCACACATGCCAATGCAAACGCAAATACATGAGTTATAGAACGCCGCCGTCCTGCAGACAACAATCGAGACACTGATTATGGCGGTGAATGATGACATATCGCTTTGCAGTGATATTATTTCCAGCGACACTGCACTGTAATAAAATATCGTTATTTTGCATGGACATTGTTGGGTATAAGATACAATCATGATTATATTTTTTCAAATTTCATCTACAACATTAGTAAATTTAGTGTAGTGCTGTAAAGTATCATTTAACCCCATAAAAAAACACTCCGTGTAAAAAAACAGCCAAGTCTCTTCAACTAAAAATCCCCGAATCCTCACACCCCCCATTCCGGCCTGGCCTTCCCACCAGTGCTGGACTCCCCCGGATCGGGTCCGTTAGGTCGACCATCTCCCCTTGCCCTCCAATTATGATCAACAAAGTTAATCCTCTTACATAATGTACACTATTCACGCATGCGCATATCGCGTATGTCCGGGTGTCCGGGTGTCCTGTATGTCCGACAAAGGAAAATAATCGAACTGTCATTTTAAAACGTCAAAATGTCAGCACGAATCATTATATCCACTTTTAAGTAAGTTATAACAATAATTCGTTCAAATAATATACGAAATCACATTCTTCATACCTGATCGATGAATTAACTCCGTTTCACTAACGTTTGACAGTATTTTGAGAGAAATTACATGAGAAGCAAGAGTGTAGCCCATGGAAGAATAGACAAGTTTCGAAACTTTCAAATTTGCGCAGTATAGGCCGTGATTTTTTTACATTGAACGAAAATTGGAATACACTCTTGGGACCTTGACTTAGTAGAACCACGGGTAAAGCAATATAATGTAAATAGATTATATTTTTGGGGTTGCAAATGGTGAGGGGTTAGGGGGCGGGGTGTGGGGGGGGGGGGGGTTAGTGAACTTTTAAGCTCGAGTCAACTTCTCATTAGTATATTGACAGTTACGTTTTGGGAATCAAAATTGTACTAAAGCGATCGATCGTTAATGTTTCAATTTCAATTATCTTTATTTGCATCTTTAAGTACAAAAAGGCGACATTCAGCAATGTGGGAATCGACTGAGAAGCTCAGCGGCTCCCTGCTGATCTGCCATGTAACCTGATGTGAATTCCTGATGTTGATGTGAATTATGCAGAGATGCAGACTTTTATTTCATCAGGAGGCAAGTAAGATCACGTGACAGATTTCAGTCAATGAGAGAGCTGCTCTGGTTTTATCTAAATTTGATAGAGTATTCCATGTTTTCTTAGAAACTTTTTTAAAATCTTTTTACCCAATTTTTCATTTTTCATTTCTTATGTACTCATTGGGCCGTTATTTTTTAAAGTTGCGTATAATTCACTCATTTATGATTTCAGATTTGAAACTTGGATTCGTTTAGAAATTTTAATCTGTAGTAGATTTGTAGTTTCCATGTAGGTACCTATTTGTTTTAGTAGTGTATAACGTCGCACTGTTCTGCAGCTAACCTATTATGATGATGGGAGATAATGGTGAATAGGAGGTAAAGATGGAAGGTGGGAAGGAGGCGGTCGTGGCCTATTAGTGGGTATACCTTCCCAGCATTTGCCTGTCGACTGAGATAATACCACGAACAAAACCGTCAGGAAGTACGCTTTTTATAATTTCCCAAACTTTGGTACGTAGTTGGTGATAAATTAATCATAAATTCAAATCACACAACTTAGATGATGGTGAATAATAGGTATAGATGGAAGCAGGGAAGGAGGCGGTCGTGGCCTATTAGTTGGGTAATCGAGAAAATAAGGAACACAACTGATAGGTATATCAGTACTGATGCATTATAGGTATATTATATGTATATTTTATATATGGACTGTACTTCTAAATTATTTATATAGTATACGATGCGCCAAGTGTTTTGTTGATTTTCAAATAAAGTTTTGACTTGGCTTATTTTTTGATATCACTACTTTTCAGTGCAGAATTTTAAGATTTCATAGCTTTTTTTGTTGTAGAGACTTGGCTGGTATTTTTACACGGAGTGTTTTTTATGGGGTTAGATTTACTTTGTCCTACAGACGTTTAGTGCCCGAAAATTAGTAAAATTATGGCACTCTGGTGGACAAAAAAAACCAACAACTTATTCCAAACTATGAAATTATTTTCACTGAACTGTTCTGAATACTCGTACAAAACCCTATTTTTTAACAATTACATTGGTGAAAGATATTGATAAAAATCGATTAAAAACCTCTTCAAGGTCAAGCTCACTACTCAGCCATCTTAATGCAGAGAGTGCTTGAAAGGGTGGTGATTGAATGATACTTGTAATCGCTACTCATAATAGAAGTCTGGTAATTTTTCCCATTGCCAAGGAACTGCACCTTCTCCCATGAAGAAACTAGCAAAACGATCTCTCACATCTTTTGCTTCCTTGCTATGGTTGTTCGATCCCATTTGGCCAAGCACCCGCAAGCCGTCCATCTCTTCTCGCCTCCATCGGGCCGGATGAATGTTGCCATTCCCATCCATGTAGTCCGTCAGTCCTGGTGGGCAGTATTGCCTTTCAACAGGTCCACGGTTTTCATTACTTCTTCCTTGCAGTAAATTGTGCAGGCAAACAGTTGCCTGGACAATGACATGAAGAGTTTTGTGAGATGCGTTAATCGGTCCTCGGAAAATGTGCCACCGCGAAGCCAGTATGCCAAATGTGTTTTCGATTATGCGACGAGCACTGCTGAGCTTTTAAAAAAATGTATAATCATACAGAACTCTTAAAGTCTGCTGTTCAGAGCCATTTTAAACACCTTTTTTCTTTCAGTTTACAAATAAATTAGTTTACTCACCTCATATTGAAAATTGTTTTTTCATCCTCCAAGAATCTTCCTGGGAAAGGCCGCATCAGGTTTGGCTTTAACGGAAAAGCTTCGTCCCCTACGAAGACACTAGGCAGGTGATGTCCATCCAATTGTAAAGGATCAGGCAACGGAAGCAAATCATCTTGAATTGCTTTTCCAAAGCGTGACCTTTGGAACACTCCCCCGTCACTCTGGCGACCCGGGGCGCCGATGTCTATCATGGTGAATAGATACTTTGCGCTGCATGATGCCATTAACACCAAGCTTGTTACTATTTAGTAACAAAATAATAATAACCCCCCACCGACGGCTGCCACCTTATCGCGGTGGTGGGGTTTGTGTTGGCCAACGATCCATTGCAGCTACGCCGGCGAGCATATGCTCATGTGTAAGGGCTACCCATGCCGGACAGGTCAGTGGTGAGGTCCAGACAAAGAGCAGCGAGGGTTGGCATAACCATGTCCTCCCTTGAATTTGCGGTCCCCTCGGGCCGGCCTTCCCCCTCGAGATGGTGATCCCCCTGAAATCGGGTTCCGCCGGCCCGAATCCTTACAACCCCCGGTCCGTCCCCATTCCGGCCTGGCCTTCCCACCAGTGCTGGACTCCCCCGGATCGGGCCCGTTAGGTCAACCCCCTCCCGTTGTCCTCCACTTAATTCAACAAAGTTTAATGTAAAATAATTAATGTGCGCAATATAACCTCGTCGTTGACGCGCCGTTAAAAACTATTTATCTAATCTAATCTAACAATAACCATCCACATAAAACAAACGATGATTGATGATTATTGACCTGTGCTGTAACTTATCATTAAATTTTCATTTAATACTTATTAATGTGTCACTTTCAAAGACAAACATGATGACAAAATTAAACTGCTTCACCGATTTACTAAACATTGATTTAACTAAGACCTTGTGAGTAGGTAGGTACCTTATCTTTTTTGCAGCATCAATTGACATGGCAATCGTCTATTCCTCGTAAGTGGAACTGATTTATTTAAACAAAAATGGGCAATGATGTAAACCCATGTCGGTCTGGTTACCTGGATGACGACATGCTTTCCGTCTATCACTCCGCAGCAATTAGGAAAATTCCAGAGTTCCATGAATTCATTTGCTATTTTCTTCCATCTCTTCTCCGTTGGTAAAGGTAAAACCTCCTTGTGCAGAACTGTCCAGATAGCAAGGCAGGTAAACCTAATTATATTTGTCACCGTTGCCCTTCCCAGTCGCTCAGCAAACGTCATGGACACCATGCTATTACCAGATGCAAGATACCTAAAAGATAAATGGAAACATTGTGTGTGTAGGTCGGTACTCGGTACCTAGGTAGGTACCTACCTAATATACATACCTCAATTGCCCTGTAGGTGGCTCCTGTCAGTAAGGGCCGTATGAGTTCCAGAATCTCATCAAAGGTTTCTTTTGGCAACCTAAAATATCTGTGATGAGATTCAGGATCGTTTAACCTCATCTCACTAATGAGAGTGTACCAATGCCCATTTCCCTCCCGGTTCTGAAGTATTGGCCTCACCCACCACCTCGGTGGGTTTCGTTCTTGTTTTCTTCTCATTTGCATTAATAACAAAAGAGCCAAGGCTCTTCTCCTCCTTCGCCACCTCACAACTCGTTCCATAGGAAATTAATAACAAATAATCAATGTGCTTTTCCAAAAACAACAAACAACCTAACCTCAGTAACTGACAGCTGTTGTCAAACTCGATTCGATAGCGCCAGCTCGATAGATCGACTTATTTCAGCGCTGCCTAATTTGGCCGCTAGGTACCACTATAATCGAGGAGGAGAAATATTCGCTCTTGGAAACGGGATACTTCCGCGGAACAAATCCGTCGCGAAATTCGTCCCGCAACGCGGCGAAATTCCGCCCTTGGAAACCTTACTTAAGTCTGTGGACGATCTTCTTCAGCATCATGGCGGTGATGTCCCAAGACGAGCTCACTTCCTCGAGGTGTATTTACTTAAATGTTGCATTGATGAATAAATAAATAGTTTGTGAAAGTCCAACGAAGATTTTATTAATGTATCTCCAAACTAAGAACTGGAACTTTGATAAGCAGTCGTGTGTTTTTCTTCAATATAACCATGATTCATGTTGAAAGTACTAGGGCAATTTAATGAATAAAGTAATATTTCCTTGGTTATAGTAATTCAATATTTGTCAATTATCATCATGTGAACAATTCCATGCATTCTTGCATTTTTTGTCTGGGGCTTAACGTCGCACTTTTCTGCAGCCAGGCTAATGGCGACGGATGAATGATTATGATGATGATTGGGAGATGATGGTGAAGAGTAGGTAAGGATGGAAGGTGGGAAGAAGACGGTCGTGGCCTATTAGTAGGGTACCTTCCCAGCATTTGCCTGTCGACTGAGGGAATACCACGAAAACCCCCAGTCAGGAAGGACGGCCGCGGGAATCGAACCCGGGCCTCCGGAATACAAGTTCAGAGCGTTAACCACTCACCCAACCTGTTCCTGTTCCGTTCTTGCATTTAATCATGTAACTATGTTTCCAAGACAACGTATTGAAATCATTTCAAATGTCTATTCGGACAGTAAACTGGTTGAACGTGTAAAATCATAACTGGCGCCGCTAACAAAAGTTCGTTTTCATATGTCACTTGAAGAACTGTCACATACGTCTCAATCTTCCACTGGCACTTCCAATACGCTCTCTTCAATGCAGCAGGAGCAGAAGACCTGGGAGAACACATTGAACTGTCACTTACTATCAGTTGATGTTCAAACAGTAAGCACAATATTTCATGTATTTATGTTACTTCTACCCTGAAAATAGATATTTATCAAGTCCAGAGGCGTGCGGTGGTTTTCCAGCATGACTAGGCACTTTCCACATTTCCAGCCAAAAAGACTCGTCCCCCCCCCCCACGCCGACTAAATTACTAATTTATAATTTTTTTATAGCATTAATTAACCAACATAATTTTTCTTACCGAGAATATTTTAATCCTGATAGAAGCAATAATTTTGATGGAATCTCTCACCTTATGTTGAAAAACTTTGATTGCGAACTTTTCGATGGCGCTGCATTGCTGTCTATCTTTATAGACCCGAGAAAATAAACGACGGATCCAACTGATTACACACGCTTGGGAATGTCATAATTACAATGTCCAGCCGTGTCCAGCGCAATCGAAATCAAAATTCGACACAACACAATCAGAACTAACTTCCCAAATCTTCTAAATTATAAACTTCTTTGAATATCTAACATCGATGAGAGCAGTCAACAAACTGACATCATAGAAATATCAAAGTCAAAGTCAATTGAAATCACAACACAACATACAATCTCATTTTACTTCACAAAATGTGTGCAATATGTTTACCCGATGAGAGTTGTGAACGAACTGTGTCATTTTGCTTATTTTTATTGCCGAGTTGAGGACATTTTATGCTTTACTTGCATTTTTGAGCTTGCTTCGGCCCAAGGTTATCGCCTGTTCTAGCCGAGTAGCATTTTCGTTGGAGCGAGGGAGAAGAAAGATATCGTTGGAGCATTGGTTAAAGAGAGAAGAGAGATACACCTTTGAAACATTAGTGTGAGAGAGATGGAGATCAGTTGTAGGTGTTCAGTCTGATGACGCGACGTGAGTGACGTCACAGTGCGAGTGCGACTCTTTCTCCCCTCACCGTCGACAATAACACAGGCGCGCAGTTCGATCAGCCTAGTCCTTGCTACTATCTGTTCTAAAAACATTTCCTAAAAAAATCGCAATTTTGGCGGGCACGACTGGCCACGCTCTATACGTGTATATTAAGCATCTCGCGCATATTATACCATAAAGTACGTTCATTTTACAAAATACATTTAATGAAAATAAAATATTATTGGGTAAAATAAAAATTAAGCTTAGGATGTCAACTGCCTGGCTAGGCAGTGCCTACTTTGCCTAGGCTGCACTGCACGCCCCTGATCAAGTCAGAAGACTTCCATCGGATTGAGATAGCTTCTATTGAAAATATTCAAAATGGTGATTGTTGAAAATATATTTATTACGTATTCCATGCCTAAACATATTATCTAATAGTCGAAATGTGTAAATTGCACAGACACTTGTGGTTTTGTTCTCGAAAAATTGTGTAAACTCCCTGAAGCTGTCCTGAAATCACCAGCCAGCCGCGCTATGCTGAACTGAAAGATTAATGAAGTAATATACTCCAGTGTGCAATGTGATCTGACGATGGGAAGAACTAAATGAGCTGTCTGAGTCTCTTTGCCGTACTTTCAGTACGTTTCTTCATCGCTGAGTATTGATGTTGAATGTTGCATACATGGCGAAGAAATGTTAGCATTTAGTTGTTCAACATCGTTCTTATTTCTTCATTATTCATTATTATTTCTTATTTTTTTCCATTAAAAAAAGTGATATAATAATATCTAAAGTAATATCTAAAGAAATTCAATCAATTACTTTGGTATGGATCTTACATGCCACAGCCTGGCGAACAGCCGCACCGACGGGCTTCTGGGTCTCTAGCTCCAAGTTGGGGACATCGATTTGAAAGAGATCCCTGGTCAGTAGCTTTGGTCTGCCGTGGTGTGTGTCCTTCAACATAGCCTCCTTTTTGGCGTTGCTGTTAATTTACACGCACCAGCTCAGTCTGAAATATCAATCAAGGAATAATTAATTAAAAGAAAAATCATCGACTGAAATATATACGATTGCAATATCACATTGACACCACATGTACTGGAAGTGGAAATGAGGGGCCCGCCTTGATACTCATACCTAAAAACAATTAAAACAAATAAAATATTATTATGAAATTTCCAACAGAGATACATTTGGACTTAATATTGTCTAATATTAAGAGAGAGAGAGGGGAGTCGAGAAGAAGATGATGAAGAGAAGAGAATACAGAAGAAACGTCAGGCCCGGCCAGCCGGTTTCATTAATTAGGGCCTTGTATTTTACCTCCTTTACCCACTGTAATTTGGAAAAAAGGATTAAAGATTATTATTATTATTGTCTAAACTGACGAGTTCTTATATTTAAAACACATTTCAGTAATCTGTGCAACAGACGAGTTAACGAGTCCATAATCTTGAGTCTGGATTCCACACACAGCTAACTGTAAAATACAAAATGTATCTTTCAGAAAAAGGTGGATATACTTACAAATGTCATTTAAATATGCGAACTGATTGAAATTATCATTCGCGGTTGTTTTTTGACACAAAAATTCAAACTGGTTGCAAAATACCCCAAAATCACCCTTTGCGCCCCCCCGGGGGGTTGTTGTCCCAATGGGCAGATGTCAAACAAGTGAAAGTGTAATGTGCGTACCTTGAGGTACCCAAAACCACTTTCAGATCTTCCGTGACCGGGGTGTGGGGTCATCTACGGCTGGCTCATGGTACATTTGTTTGGCCTGTTACATTCACTGAGAAGCCCTGACAACCAATCGGAATCATGTAGTCCTTTTGGCTTGGGTTTGAGCAGCTGTGTATTCTCTGCAAGCAATGCCAACATCAGTAGAATCACATTGCATATCTTTTTGGTGTTTTGCATGCCTGAGTTAATGCTGACGGCATGGATGTTATTACACAAATTCAAGGTCTGCAAAATCATAGAAGCACGTGAAGTCTTTCAAACAGATGAAACAAAGCGAGCATTTAATTCCACACATCGTACCACTATACACTTGCGATTGCTTAACAACTTCATATTGTGCTCCAGAGTTACTCGATGTGCCTTCCTCTCTCACAGCTTGGAGCAATTAGTTTTCCAGCAGCGTGCTTTTGCGTGGAAACATCAATGTGTAGCTCAATGGATCGTTGTTCGGATTCAAGACAGACACGGCCTGTATGAAGCCGTCTCGAGTGTGAATGCGTGTATCTCGTTCCAGAGGGGGCATGCCATCTGCACTCTCGAAGACCACAGCAACTTCGTAGGTAAACATAAACAAATTACAACATATTGCAAGGTAAACATATTTTCCTTCTCTTGGATCATTGGCTGCGAACCAAACTCCTCTGAATTAGTTAAAGAATATGTTCTTACCATTGTAAATTTTGCAATTTTGCATAAATTTTGCAATTTCAGGGCCAACGCAAACAGATCGCAGCAAATTACTAGGCACTACCTAGTAAGTAGTAAGCAGGGCGGTATAGTACACTATAAATAGATTATGACGTCATCTTTTTTAATCGTTTTTTATCAATTATTTTTATTTTTTATCGTTTTTTATCGATTTTTTTTATTGTTTTTTAATCAATCTATCGATTTTTTATCGGTTTTTTTATCGATTTCTTTTTATCTTTTTTTATTGATTTATTTATTGATTTTTTATCATTGGTTACGTTTTGTATCGCCGCCCCCGGAAACCGGCGCCACCGGAAGCCGCCCCCGGCTTCCGGACCGTGAGGACGTTTTCTATGTAAATGTACCTAATTGGCCAGTTATAACGTGTTAATTCCATGTTGCGTGTTGTTTCCATGTCTTGCAAATATGCAGCTAGGTCACCCATCTGAGATTTAGGCCAGGTGTTTGGTTTTGTATGAAATGAAGTGGACTGTATTCGAAATTGGGGTTGAAAAGATAGTTTTATTGAAAAGAATTGATTACAGGTTGATAATATAATAATTAAATGAAGGAACACAAAATATGAAGCTATTAAAATATGATATTAAAGGTCTAAAATCAGCAATACTTTTTGAGCCATAACTTAACTTGCAGGAATAATTGTTGCTCTTTTCAAAGCTGTTGGAATTTGACCCAGTTCAAATGATATATTTACTGCGTGAAGTACAGTCGCAGGTTCAACTGCGTGAAGTTCAGTCGCTGGTTCAACTGCGTGAAGTACAGTCGCTGGTTCAACTGCGTGAAGTACAGTCGCTGGTTCAACTGCGTGAAGTACAATCGCTGCTTCAACTGCGTGAAGTACAGTCGCTGGTTCAACGGCGTGAAGTTGAGCTGCCTCGGAGATGCCTGCTGTTGATTGATGTTGGATCTCACTGGCGTTGTTTCAGTCGTACGAGTAGTTGTTTTCTTCCTCGTTGCTCTTGAGCCGTCTCCTTGTTGGCTCTGCACATCTTTGCCATCCGTACTCACATTTAGATACCCATTTTATTATTTTTCGTTTGGCCTTTGCCTTGTCCAATGAATCTGAAATTAAAAAAAGCACATATTATGAAAACCAATTTTTTTCCACTTATTAATAAGGAAATTTGCAATAAGTAAACATGTAGCAAATTGTAGCAAACAAAACAAACAGGCATTGTGACTTCAATCTAAGAATGCAATATTTAATAACTCTAAACTGATAAACTGAACTGCTTATTCAATGCACTTTAAATCTAAAATTGTGGTCGATACACACTTGATGTGTTTGTCGTACTTTGTTGTAATGCCGAAGACACATTTTTGAATCAGCGGCCACACTTGTTTGCATTCAAAAGCGTACGGAGCATGCAGTGCATGTAATGTTTTAAAGCACAGATCTATGGCTTTCAGTGGAGATTCAACTTTCTTCTGTACTCCATCAACATACACATACGATGCTTGGAGTTGGTACTAGATGCTCCAACATGATGATAAGCGGTTGAAGTGTGAGCTTGAAGGCAAGAAGTTTCTTCCTTTTCTAGCAACTCCAGCATTTGAAGATTAGGTCTCACCCACCCACCAACGTTTCTTTGTAGATTTTGGCTCATCTCTTTTTAATGATCGAGGGACCTTCCGCTGCATGCACGGTTGAGTTGTTACCTAAAGATTCAGAATAATGTCACGAACGATCTAAAATCTTTTGAGCATGAAGTCCTTGATGCATACCCAATAAATAACCACCAAATGCTTATAATTAAAGAAACAGGAAATATCAATAGATCACTCACCGATCCCTCTGGTCGGCTAGGATTGGTATAATTCTCCCGCCCGCTCTGCTGCGCTCTGCTCTTGTCTGCGTCACTTACATGGACAGATCCACGTAGGGTGTCATCATGCACGCTAATTAGTCCCAAATGGATCATACTCTCGTTGTATGCTGTTTCCTGTGTGAGCTTGTTTCGCACGCTCACGTAGAATGCCACGGACTCCTCTGTGGTGTGGACGGTTTGGGCTATTTGAAAGTATACTTCCAACCCGTTAAAAATTAATGTGCGCAATATAACCTCGTCGTTGTCGTGTCGTTAAACCCGAATAATCTAATCTAATCCAAATCTTCATACGAATCCTATAATTCCTAATCAGCGTAAACCTGGAGCCGCGCACAGTAAGATGCCAGTTCAAAGAGGCTTACACTAGATAAATGGTATTATTACTTACCATATCACTCGATGTGTGTTCACTACCCCCGTATACATCGATTATACATTCTTGATCTAAATTAGCTTAACCACTGAACAGGAGGTAACACGGAGACAGAGGTTTAAATCGCACAACTATAACTATAGTACCATATACTATGTAGTAGTATAGTATTATAACTTCACAACTCCAAGTTATGGTATTATCATGGAGTTATATTATATTATATAGTTTTAACCCTTGAAAAGTCCATGGTATAATAATAAGGAAGTTTCGCGTCGTATTAATCCCCATAAAAAACACTCCGTGTAAAAATACCAGCCAAGTCTCAACTAAAAAAAAAATTATTAAATCTAAAAATTCTGCACTGAAACGTAGTGATATCAAAAAATTAGCCAAGTCAAAACTTTATTTGAAAATTAAAAAATACTTGTGCATCGTGTATATAAATAGCTTAGAAGTACATATCATATAAAGGACCGTCTGAATCGATTGGCGCAAATTTCGTTCCGATCGGTTTAGCCGTTTTGGAGATATGACGTCACTTCCGGTTTCAAAATGGCGGCACAAAAAATTCATAAGGGCAAGGTATCATCAGGCAGACGAGCTGTATATGTGGTGAAAATTTCGGGTCAATCAACCCAGCCGTTTAGGCTGTGGCGGAGACCGCGGAATTTATTGGAAGATGAAAAATAATCATTATTATAATCTGAAGAAAGCCGTACAATTTCACGGTTTTCACGGTCCTCCAGCTCGCAAACGGCATAACCTATTGTTCCCAAATTTGGTATATGTGGTGGGGTGGGCCATAGCTCGAAATTAAGATATTTCGCAACAATGTGAGATTTTCCAATTTTGAGATCCAGTAGGCCGAAAATGCCACTTTGATGCTTACAGTAAAAGTGGGTTGCTCCAGCCTTTTTAAATGAGAGTGTGCGCGCTCCGTACGACTTGGCTGGCGTGGAGCGACCGCTCCACTAGATATAAGATGAGAATGTTAATATTATTTTGTTTTTATATTTTGATTATGCTCAGTGTTGATTTAGTATGTTTTTTATGACGTGTCTTATATCACTGTGTGGTATTTAACGAATATACAAATATTCGGTGTGGTATTTAACGCGTTTTCCTTGCGTTTCCACTCGATGTCTTCTCTCCACCCATTTTAAATGTTCAGTTGTCTGTACGTGTTTAAATGCAATGACAGGGGACTTAAAGTATTGGTAGCTCACCTTGCAGTGATACTAGGAAAACGCTCAGTGTAACGCGTTGATGAGCGAGCACGGATACGCGCAAATTCTCGAACCGGAAATGCGTACACAACGCACAGAAAACATATACATCCATATTGAATTGATTATGATATCAACTTAAAAGTGTATGCTTTTCATCGAAACTTTAAAATAGCATCTAAGCACCTGGTTCATAAAGCAAATCAGAATCAATTTTCAATTGGCACTGGAAAACATTCATTTCGATACTTCATTACTGACAGATATTCGGATACACGCAACACCTCGAACCGAAATTATGTCTATCGAATGTCATTAAAAGCCATTAATTCTTTAGTTTCGTCACATACTTGTATAAAAATCTCCAAAATCTCCAAAAATATTGGTACCAATCCTTGCTAAGTTTTAAGTTGATCGATTAAACCTTTATGATTGAACGGTTCCTTGTTAATTTTCAAAAATCACAGGATCTCGTTCAAAAAATATACCTGGGACCACCCATATGATATGATATGTAGTGTGTGTACACAATATCAGATCAATCTGTTGAACGGTCATTATAAGTTTCATATCGTTTAAAACTTTCTGCTCTAACTACCTTGCCTTGAACTGTAGATTCGAAGTCGCCGTGAATTTGACAGCCAACACGCAAAATGTCCCTAAATTGACAAAAACTTTTGAAAATAACGACAGATTAGAGTGAAAATTGGCAAAAATACTTTAAATGTTGGTACCAATGACCATGCGAAGTTTTTAGCTGGTCGGTCAATCGGTTCCAGTTTAAATTTCAAAAAATCACAGGAAAAATGGTTTTAAATTTGAACCAATTGGAGGATTTGGCTGAAATTTTTTTTGATTGGGTACAATGTTGGTTGCAATGACTTTGCTAAATTTCAAATTGATCAAACCAACCAATCGAAAGATAATTTTTATAAAATTTGAACCAATCACAGGATACCGTTCAGAAAAGATCCCAGGGATCGCATAGATTACGTTAGTATGTGTACAAAATTTCAGATCGATTGGTTGTGCGGTTTGACCTGGGCAGTGCAGGCAAAAAAAAAAAAAAAACACAGAGAAAGTGCCATAAGAGTACCGTGGTGACGCTCGCTACGCTCGCTCAAAAATCCTTCCTTCACGATTGAATCATCTTTATTGTAGTTCTTACCTGCAGACAGCAGCTTCTTCGCACGCATTTTAAATTCCGCTTCCGTGTGACTCATGCGGTCCAAATGTAATGACGAGATACACATTATTCATACAATTGGTTATAGGCTAGTAAAGAG
This sequence comes from Leuctra nigra, assembly GCA_934045905.1. NCBI lineage: Eukaryota > Metazoa > Arthropoda > Insecta > Plecoptera > Leuctridae > Leuctra > Leuctra nigra. The sequence continues at coordinate 4,665,007 of OW203772.1, forward strand.
GCCAATAATATAAATTTATATTGCCCATCAATGACAAACATTGGACATTTCATGTTGATGTTAGTAATAGTATTTTATTTAAAATGAAGTTTTAACAACCCATCGACAACGATTCAAATCCACGCGTCTGAGAATAGGCCACACACGTGTTAAACATGCATATCTATTCTCCCCTGAAAAAGTCCCTCCTAAGTGTGAACATTGTGATATAGTTTTAACGGTTCGCCACATACTTATCGACTGCCAACATTTTAACCAATTAAGGAACCAACTGTCAATGGGAGATTGTCTTAGTAAAGTACTGTCAGACTCGCCTAAAGAAATAGACAAGCTCTTCAAGTTTTTAAAAGTTTCTAATTTTATGGACAAAATTTAAAGTTTTAATCATATATGGATAGGTGCTAAATGACCTAAGATGTCGACGCACCTTAACAATAACAAAAAAAAACGGACTGCAGAAAGTTCAGCAGCCATTTTGAAAACCGAAGTGTTGCCATATCTCGGAACTGGGTTGACTGATTGGAATGAAACCTTTGCTATTCTTCGTGAAAGATCATTTAAAGCAATTATTTAGGACCATACGCTGCTATTCATTAGTGGTAACCAAATTGTAAAGGGTGATGATTTTTTAAAAGAATTTAGTAATTGATCATTTCATATGTGTCACAAGTTGTTAGAATAGACTAAAAAAAGGAGTGATATCCCCATAAAAAAACACTTCGTGTTAAAATACCGGCCAAGTCTCTTATACTAAAAAAAAATATATGAAATCTAAAAATTCTGCACTGAAAAGTAATGATATCAAAAAATTTGCTAAGTCAAAACTTTATTTGAAAATCAAAAAATACTTGGCGCATCGATTTTTTAGGGCATTTTAGGTATACTATATGTTTGTATATTTTATGTATATTTTATATCTGGCCTATACTTCTAAGCTATTAATATACACGATGCGCCAAGTATTTTTTGATTTTCAAATAAAGTTTTGACTTGGCAAATTTTTTGATATCATTACTTTTCAGTGCAGAATTTTTATATTTCATATATTTTTTTTAGTAGAAGAGACTTGGCTGGTATTTTTACACGAAGTGTTTTTTATGGGGATTTATTTTAACACGACTCGGATGCAAGTATTTATAAAGAATGCATCTGGGTCAAATACACACTTTTGTGTGATGTGTATTTTAACTTCCCATCTAGTCATTATACGTTTTTATTTATCCACACTTTTGTGTGACTATATTTTATTAACTAACAATCTAGTCATTATACATATTATTTTATATACGTATATTATCACTACATGCTAAATGTTTAGATGTAATATAATGAATTCGGCGCAACATAACCTCGTCGTTGACGAGCCGTTAAACCATAATAATCTAATCTTGAATCCGGCATGGTATCCAAAAGGGAACGTTATTATAATTTCACCGGCCGACTGCGTCACCTGCAACACAGATATTCGCGTCGTTACTTGGCTTCTTAGTAAGACTGAACACCAGTGAATACATTGCTTCTTGGTGAGACTGAACACCAGTGAATACATTGCTGCTCTGTGTGCAACGAACTAATGTGCGAATAGCAACCGGTGGCGTGACTCATCAAGTCAGTTCTCGCAAGTTGCGGGTCTCGCACGCTTGGACGCGGAGGCTTCCCTTCCCTTCCCCGGCACCCCGCTTCACGATGCCGAACCCCGGCGGTCCGCGTTGTTCGTGTTGGACGGAACTTCATCATCAAAACTACAAAAACAATTGTTAACACATGATTTATTTCTTAAAAATTATCTAAAATAATAATTATTGTAGTTTATTATTGTATTGTATTATTGTATTACTTCTGCCCTGAACATTTTTATTTTTATCATGTCAGAAGACTTCCATCGGATTGAGATAGCTTCTATTGAACATAGTGATTGTTGAAAATATGTTTATAGTAAATCAATTGAAACGTGTCCCATTTCTAAAGGTATCTAATAGTCGAAATGTATAAATTGCACAGACACTTGTGCTTTTGTTCTCGAAAAATTGTGTAAACTCCCTGAAGCTGTCCTGAAATCACCAGCCAGCCGCGCCATGCTTAGCTTGTTAGTCGGCAGTCGGAGGCTCAACGTGTCGGACGTGTGTGTGTTGCTGCGCGCTCTGTGTGTTTAACATGCATTGCTGCAATACGAAGCCATAGCGGAACCACATCTAATATTATTTGGTGTACAGTTCGTCTGTAATGTCATTCATTTAATGGTATCCCTCCTAATGTTGCTCTGGAGAACTTAAATATTCACAATTCATTTGCGACCATACGCTTTGTAGTATTAACTCTCATGTGGCTAATATTTAAGTACTTAAACATATTCAAGAGATTTGGTTATAGTGCTTTATCCATGTTTTCAAAGACATTGATCTATTCAATTGTGATCCTGCGTACTTTGCAACTCTGCTGACACTCGACTCCCAAGGTTTGTGACAATGCCATCTTCCATCACAATGTCGTCTCGGCTCTTCTTGACTTACTCCAGATGTGTTTTTCTTTTGATCTACGTTTGCATTATTTTCCTTCATCTTGGTTCGGTGAAGTGCCATTTACTCCGATGCTGTTAATGGAAGGTCAGTGGTGGTCAGTTGGTTCGGATACTAACTCCGGTAGCCCTAGGTCGATAAGATCTTGTGCTGTAAATGTGACGGCTTGACCCGGTTGCCCCGCGCCGTATGGAGTATCGATGAGAAGAATTTCCTCGGTCGTCGGCGGTGTGTTGATTTCTTGAGGCTGGACCACAGGTAGGATCACGGTTAAACCCATGGCTGGTTCTAGCAGAGGAGATAGTGAATAAGAATGCTCATGGAACACGTTTACAGGACGATGTGTAGTCACATTGGCTGCATGAATATCTTCACCAATGAATGATGATGTTTGTGTTGGCTCAGGCGACTAATGGCCGCTCTCCGGAATGAACACCCAGGTGGATGACAAGATCTATCTTTCTTTTCGAACTGTAGTCACATTGGTCCACACACAGCTAACAGTAAACTGCTTACCTGCTTTACCTTGACCTCGACAGATGTCGTGCTCCTCACTCCACTCCCCGTTACAGCTACAAGTCACAGTCCTAGAGATGAAGTCGGCGCTCGCGCTTGCGCCACTGGATGTGCTTTACCTTGACCCCGACAGATGTCGTGCTCCTCACTCCACTCCCCGTTACAGCTACAAGTCACAGTCCTAGAGATGAAGTCGGCGCTCGCGCTTGCGCCACTGGATGTGCTTTACCTTGACCCCGACAGATGTCGTGCTCCTCACTCCACTCCCCGTTACAGCTACAAGTCACAGTCCTAGAGATGAAGTCGGCGCTCGCGCTTGCGCCACTGGATGTGCTTTACCTTGACCCCGACAGATGTCGTGCTCCTCACTCCACTCCCCGTTACAGCTACAAGTCACAGTCCTAGAGATGAAGTCGGCGCTCGCGCTTGCGCCACTGGATGTGCTTTACCTTGACCCCGACAGATGTCGTGCTCCTCACTCCACTCCCCGTTACAGCTACAAGTCACAGTCCTAGAGATGAAGTCGGCGCTCGCGCTTGCGCCACTGGATGTGCTTTACCTTGACCCCGACAGATGTCGTGCTCCTCACTCCACTCCCCGTTACAGCTACAAGTCACAGTCCTAGAGATGAAGTCGGCGCTCGCGCTTGCGCCACTGGATGTGCTTTACCTTGACCTCGACAGATGTCGTGCTCCTCACTCCACTCCCCGTTACAGCTACAAGTCACAGTCCTAGAGATGAAGTCGGCGCTCGCGCTTGCGCCACTGGATGTGCTTTACCTTGACCCCGACAGATGTCGTGCTCCTCACTCCACTCCCCGTTACAGCTACAAGTCACAGTCCTAGAGATGAAGTCGGCGCTCGCGCTTGCGCCACTGGATGTGCTTTACCTTGACCCCGACAGATGTCGTGCTCCTCACTCCACTCCCCGTTACAGCTACAAGTCACAGTCCTAGAGATGAAGTCGGCGCTCGCGCTTGCGCCACTGGATGTGCTTTACCTTGACCCCGACAGATGTCGTGCTCCTCACTCCACTCCCCGTTACAGCTACAAGTCACAGTCCTAGAGATGAAGTCGGCGCTCGCGCTTGCGCCACTGGATGTGCTTTACCTTGACCCCGACAGATGTCGTGCTCCTCACTCCACTCCCCGTTACAGCTACAAGTCACAGTCCTAGAGATGAAGTCGGCGCTCGCGCTTGCGCCACTGGATGTGCTTTACCTTGACCCCGACAGATGTCGTGCTCCTCACTCCACTCCCCGTTACAGCTACAAGTCACAGTCCTAGAGATGAAGTCGGCGCTCGCGCTTGCGCCACTGGATGTGCTTTACCTTGACCCCGACAGATGTCGTGCTCCTCACTCCACTCCCCGTTACAGCTACAAGTCACAGTCCTAGAGATGAAGTCGGCGCTCGCGCTTGCGCCACTGGATGTGCTTTACCTTGACCCCGACAGATGTCGTGCTCCTCACTCCACTCCCCGTTACAGCTACAAGTCACAGTCCTAGAGATGAAGTCGGCGCTCGCGCTTGCGCCACTGGATGTGCTTTACCTTGACCCCGACAGATGTCGTGCTCCTCACTCCACTCCCCGTTACAGCTACAAGTCACAGTCCTAGAGATGAAGTCGGCGCTCGCGCTTGCGCCACTGGATGTGCTTTACCTTGACCCCGACAGATGTCGTGCTCCTCACTCCACTCCCCGTTACAGCTACAAGTCACAGTCCTAGAGATGAAGTCGGCGCTCGCGCTTGCGCCACTGGATGTGCTTTACCTTGACCCCGACAGATGTCGTGCTCCTCACTCCACTCCCCGTTACAGCTACAAGTCACAGTCCTAGAGATGAAGTCGGCGCTCGCGCTTGCGCCACTGGATGTGCTTTACCTTGACCCCGACAGATGTCGTGCTCCTCACTCCACTCCCCGTTACAGCTACAAGTCACAGTCCTAGAGATGAAGTCGGCGCTCGCGCTTGCGCCACTGGATGTGCTTTACCTTGACCCCGACAGATGTCGTGCTCCTCACTCCACTCCCCGTTACAGCTACAAGTCACAGTCCTAGAGATGAAGTCGGCGCTCGCGCTTGCGCCACTGGATGTGCTTTACCTTGACCCCGACAGATGTCGTGCTCCTCACTCCACTCCCCGTCACAGCTACAAGTCACAGTCCTAGAGATGAAGTCGGCGCTCGCGCTTGCGCCACTGGATGTGCTTTACCTTGACCCCGACAGATGTCGTGCTCCTCACTCCACTCCCCGTCACAGCTACAAGTCACAGTCCTAGAGATGAAGTCGGCGCTCGCGCTTGCGCCACTGGATGTGCTTTACCTTGACCCCGACAGATGTCGTGCTCCTCACTCCACTCCCCGTTACAGCTACAAGTCACAGTCCTAGAGATGAAGTCGGCGCTCGCGCTTGCGCCACTGGATGTGCTTTACCTTGACCCCGACAGATGTCGTGCTCCTCACTCCACTCCCCGTACAGCTACAAGTCACAGTCCTAGAGATGAAGTCGGCGCTCGCGCTTGCGCCACTGGATGTGCTTTACCCTTGACCCCGACAGATGTCGTGCTCCTCACTCCACTCCCCGTTACAGCTACAAGTCACAGTCCTAGAGATGAAGTCGGCGCTCGCGCTTGCGCCACTGGATGTGCTTTACCTTGACCCCGACAGATGTCGTGCTCCTCACTCACTCCCCGTTACAGCTACAAGTCACAGTCCTAGAGATGAAGTCGGCGCTCGCGCTTGCGCCACTGGATGTGCTTTACCTTGACCCCGACAGATGTCGTGCTCCTCACTCCACTCCCCGTTACAGCTACAAGTCACAGTCCTAGAGATGAAGTCGGCGCTCGCGCTTGCGCCACTGGATGTGCTTTACCTTGACCCCGACAGATGTCGTGCTCCTCACTTCCACTCCCCGTTACAGCTACAAGTCACAGTCCTAGAGATGAAGTCGGCGCTCGCGCTTGCGCCACTGGATGTGCTTTACCTTGACCCCGACAGATGTCGTGCTCCTCACTCCACTCCCCGTTACAGCTACAAGTCACAGTCCTAGAGATGAAGTCGGCGCTCGCGCTTGCGCCACTGGATGTGCTTTACCTTGACCCCCGACAGATGTCGTGCTCCTCACTCCACTCCCCGTTACAGCTACAAGTCACAGTCCTAGAGATGAAGTCGGCGCTCGCGCTTGCGCCACTGGATGTGCTTTACCTTGACCCCGACAGATGTCGTGCTCCTCACTCCACTCCCCGTTACAGCTACAAGTCACAGTCCTAGAGATGAAGTCGGCGCTCGCGCTTGCGCCACTGGATGTGCTTTACCTTGACCCCCGACAGATGTCGTGCTCCTCACTCCACTCCCCGTTACAGCTACAAGTCACAGTCCTAGAGATGAAGTCGGCGCTCGCGCTTGCGCCACTGGATGTGCTTTACCTTGACCCCGACAGATGTCGTGCTCCTCACTCCACTCCCCGTTACAGCTACAAGTCACAGTCCTAGAGATGAAGTCGGCGCTCGCGCTTGCGCCACTGGATGTGCTTTACCTTGACCCCGACAGATGTCGTGCTCCTCACTCCACTCCCCGTTACAGCTACAAGTCACAGTCCTAGAGATGAAGTCGGCGCTCGCGCTTGCGCCACTGGATGTGCTTTACCTTGACCCCGACAGATGTCGTGCTCCTCACTCCACTCCCCGTTACAGCTACAAGTCACAGTCCTAGAGATGAAGTCGGCGCTCGCGCTTGCGCCACTGGATGTGCTTTACCTTGACCCCGACAGATGTCGTGCTCCTCACTCCACTCCCCGTTACAGCTACAAGTCACAGTCCTAGAGATGAAGTCGGCGCTCGCGCTTGCGCCACTGGATGTGCTTTACCTTGACCCCGACAGATGTCGTGCTCCTCACTCCACTCCCCGTTACAGCTACAAGTCACAGTCCTAGAGATGAAGTCGGCGCTCGCGCTTGCGCCACTGGATGTGCTTTACCTTGACCCCGACAGATGTCGTGCTCCTCACTCCACTCCCCGTTACAGCTACAAGTCACAGTCCTAGAGATGAAGTCGGCGCTCGCGCTTGCGCCACTGGATGTGCTTTACCTTGACCCCGACAGATGTCGTGCTCCTCACTCCACTCCCCGTTACAGCTACAAGTCACAGTCCTAGAGATGAAGTCGGCGCTCGCACTTGCGCCACTGGATGTGCTTTACCTTGACCCCGACAGATGTCGTGCTCCTCACTCCACTCCCCGTTACAGCTACAAGTCACAGTCCTAGAGATGAAGTCGGCGCTCGCGCTTGCGCCACTGGATGTGCTTTACCTTGACCCCGACAGATGTCGTGCTCCTCACTCCACTCCCCGTTACAGCTACAAGTCACAGTCCTAGAGATGAAGTCGGCGCTCGCGCTTGCGCCACTGGATGTGCTTTACCTTGACCCCGACAGATGTCGTGCTCCTCACTCCACTCCCCGTTACAGCTACAAGTCACAGTCCTAGAGATGAAGTCGGCGCTCGCGCTTGCGCCACTGGATGTGCTTTACCTTGACCCCGACAGATGTCGTGCTCCTCACTCCACTCCCCGTTACAGCTACAAGTCACAGTCCTAGAGATGAAGTCGGCGCTCGCGCTTGCGCCACTGGATGTGCTTTACCTTGACCCCGACAGATGTCGTGCTCCTCACTCCACTCCCCGTTACAGCTACAAGTCACAGTCCTAGAGATGAAGTCGGCGCTCGCGCTTGCGCCACTGGATGTGCTTTACCTTGACCCCGACAGATGTCGTGCTCCTCACTCCACTCCCCGTTACAGCTACAAGTCACAGTCCTAGAGATGAAGTCGGCGCTCGCGCTTGCGCCACTGGATGTGCTTTACCTTGACCCCGACAGATGTCGTGCTCCTCACTCCACTCCCCGTTACAGCTACAAGTCACAGTCCTAGAGATGAAGTCGGCGCTCGCGCTTGCGCCACTGGATGTGCTTTACCTTGACCCCGACAGATGTCGTGCTCCTCACTCCACTCCCCGTTACAGCTACAAGTCACAGTCCTAGAGATGAAGTCGGCGCTCGCGCTTGCGCCACTGGATGTGCTTTACCTTGACCCCGACAGATGTCGTGCTCCTCACTCCACTCCCCGTTACAGCTACAAGTCACAGTCCTAGAGATGAAGTCGGCGCTCGCGCTTGCGCCACTGGATGTGCTTTACCTTGACCCCGACAGATGTCGTGCTCCTCACTCCACTCCCCGTTACAGCTACAAGTCACAGTCCTAGAGATGAAGTCGGCGCTCGCGCTTGCGCCACTGGATGTGCTTTACCTTGACCCCGACAGATGTCGTGCTCCTCACTCCACTCCCCGTTACAGCTACAAGTCACAGTCCTAGAGATGAAGTCGGCGCTCGCGCTTGCGCCACTGGATGTGCTTTACCTTGACCCCGACAGATGTCGTGCTCCTCACTCCACTCGCCGTTACAGCTACAAGTCACAGTCCTAGAGATGAAGTCGGCGCTCGCGCTTGCGCCACTGGATGTGCTTTACCTTGACCCCGACAGATGTCGTGCTCCTCACTCCACTCCCCGTTACAGCTACAAGTCACAGTCCTAGAGATGAAGTCGGCGCTCGCGCTTGCGCCACTGGATGTGCTTTACCTTGACCCCGACAGATGTCGTGCTCCTCACTCCACTCCCCGTTACAGCTACAAGTCACAGTCCTAGAGATGAAGTCGGCGCTCGCGCTTGCGCCACTGGATGTGCTTTACCTTGACCCCGACAGATGTCGTGCTCCTCACTCCACTCCCCGTTACAGCTACAAGTCACAGTCCTAGAGATGAAGTCGGCGCTCGCGCTTGCGCCACTGGATGTGCTTTACCTTGACCCCGACAGATGTCGTGCTCCTCACTCCACTCCCCGTTACAGCTACAAGTCACAGTCCTAGAGATGAAGTCGGCGCTCGCGCTTGCGCCACTGGATGTGCTTTACCTTGACCCCGACAGATGTCGTGCTCCTCACTCCACTCCCCGTTACAGCTACAAGTCACAGTCCTAGAGATGAAGTCGGCGCTCGCGCTTGCGCCACTGGATGTGCTTTACCTTGACCCCGACAGATGTCGTGCTCCTCACTCCACTCGCCGTTACAGCTACAAGTCACAGTCCTAGAGATGAAGTCGGCGCTCGCGCTTGCGCCACTGGATGTGCTTTACCTTGACCCCGACAGATGTCGTGCTCCTCACTCCACTCCCCGTTACAGCTACAAGTCACAGTCCTAGAGATGAAGTCGGCGCTCGCGCTTGCGCCACTGGATGTGCTTTACCTTGACCCCGACAGATGTCGTGCTCCTCACTCCACTCCCCGTTACAGCTACAAGTCACAGTCCTAGAGATGAAGTCGGCGCTCGCGCTTGCGCCACTGGATGTGCTTTACCTTGACCCCGACAGATGTCGTGCTCCTCACTCCACTCGCCGTTACAGCTACAAGTCACAGTCCTAGAGATGAAGTCGGCGCTCGCGCTTGCGCCACTGGATGTGCTTTACCTTGACCCCGACAGATGTCGTGCTCCTCACTCCACTCCCCGTTGCAGCTACAAGTCACAGTCCTAGAGATGAAGTCGGCGCTCGCGCTTGCGCCACTGAATGTGCTTTACCTTGACCCCGACAGATGTCGTGCTCCTCACTCCACTCCCCGTTACAGCTACAAGTCACAGTCCTAGAGATGAAGTCGGCGCTCGCGCTTGCGCCACTGGATGTGCTTTACCTTGACCCCGACAGATGTCGTGCTCCTCACTCCACTCCCCGTTACAGCTACAAGTCACAGTCCTAGAGATGAAGTCGGCGCTCGCGCTTGCGCCACTGGATGTGCTTTACCTTGACCCCGACAGATGTCGTGCTCCTCACTCCACTCCCCGTTACAGCTACAAGTCACAGTCCTAGAGATGAAGTCGGCGCTCGCGCTTGCGCCACTGGATGTGCTTTACCTTGACCCCGACAGATGTCGTGCTCCTCACTCCACTCCCCGTTACAGCTACAAGTCACAGTCCTAGAGATGAAGTCGGCGCTCGCGCTTGCGCCACTGGATGTGCTTTACCTTGACCCCGACAGATGTCGTGCTCCTCACTCCACTCCCCGTTACAGCTACAAGTCACAGTCCTAGAGATGAAGTCGGCGCTCGCGCTTGCGCCACTGGATGTGCTTTACCTTGACCCCGACAGATGTCGTGCTCCTCACTCCACTCGCCGTTACAGCTACAAGTCACAGTCCTAGAGATGAAGTCGGCGCTCGCGCTTGCGCCACTGGATGTGCTTTACCTTGACCCCGACAGATGTCGTGCTCCTCACTCCACTCGCCGTTACAGCTACAAGTCACAGTCCTAGAGATGAAGTCGGCGCTCGCGCTTGCGCCACTGGATGTGCTTTACCTTGACCCCGACAGATGTCGTGCTCCTCACTCCACTCCCCGTTACAGCTACAAGTCACAGTCCTAGAGATGAAGTCGGCGCTCGCGCTTGCGCCACTGGATGTGCTTTACCTTGACCCCGACAGATGTCGTGCTCCTCACTCCACTCCCCGTTACAGCTACAAGTCACAGTCCTAGAGATGAAGTCGGCGCTCGCGCTTGCGCCACTGGATGTGCTTTACCTTGACCCCGACAGATGTCGTGCTCCTCACTCCACTCCCCGTTACAGCTACAAGTCACAGTCCTAGAGATGAAGTCGGCGCTCGCGCTTGCGCCACTGGATGTGCTTTACCTTGACCCCGACAGATGTCGTGCTCCTCACTCCACTCCCCGTTACAGCTACAAGTCACAGTCCTAGAGATGAAGTCGGCGCTCGCGCTTGCGCCACTGGATGTGCTTTACCTTGACCCCGACAGATGTCGTGCTCCTCACTCCACTCCCCGTTACAGCTACAAGTCACAGTCCTAGAGATGAAGTCGACGCTCGCGCTTGCGCCACTGGATGTGCTTTACCTTGACCCCGACAGATGTCGTGCTCCTCACTCCACTCCCCGTTACAGCTACAAGTCACAGTCCTAGAGATGAAGTCGGCGCTCGCGCTTGCGCCACTGGATGTGCTTTACCTTGACCCCGACAGATGTCGTGCTCCTCACTCCACTCCCCGTTACAGCTACAAGTCACAGTCCTAGAGATGAAGTCGGCGCTCGCGCTTGCGCCACTGGATGTGCTTTACCTTGACCCCGACAGATGTCGTGCTCCTCACTCCACTCCCCGTTACAGCTACAAGTCACAGTCCTAGAGATGAAGTCGGCGCTCGCGCTTGCGCCACTGGATGTGCTTTACCTTGACCCCGACAGATGTCGTGCTCCTCACTCCACTCCCCGTTACAGCTACAAGTCACAGTCCTAGAGATGAAGTCGGCGCTCGCGCTTGCGCCACTGGATGTGCTTTACCTTGACCCCGACAGATGTCGTGCTCCTCACTCCACTCCCCGTTACAGCTACAAGTCACAGTCCTAGAGATGAAGTCGGCGCTCGCGCTTGCGCCACTGGATGTGCTTTACCTTGACCCCGACAGATGTCGTGCTCCTCACTCCACTCCCCGTTACAGCTACAAGTCACAGTCCTAGAGATGAAGTCGGCGCTCGCGCTTGCGCCACTGGATGTGCTTTACCTTGACCCCGACAGATGTCGTGCTCCTCACTCCACTCCCCGTTACAGCTACAAGTCACAGTCCTAGAGATGAAGTCGGCGCTCGCGCTTGCGCCACTGGATGTGCTTTACCTTGACCCCGACAGATGTCGTGCTCCTCACTCCACTCCCCGTTACAGCTACAAGTCACAGTCCTAGAGATGAAGTCGGCGCTCGCGCTTGCGCCACTGGATGTGCTTTACCTTGACCCCGACAAATGTCGTGCTCCTCACTCCACTCCCCGTTACAGCTACAAGTCACAGTCCTAGAGATGAAGTCGGCGCTCGCGCTTGCGCCACTGGATGTGCTTTACCTTGACCCCGACAGATGTCGTGCTCCTCACTCCACTCCCCGTTACAGCTACAAGTCACAGTCCTAGAGATGAAGTCGGCGCTCGCGCTTGCGCCACTGGATGTGCTTTACCTTGACCCCGACAGATGTCGTGCTCCTCACTCCACTCCCCGTTACAGCTACAAGTCACAGTCCTAGAGATGAAGTCGGCGCTCGCGCTTGCGCCACTGGATGTGCTTTACCTTGACCCCGACAGATGTCGTGCTCCTCACTCCACTCCCCGTTACAGCTACAAGTCACAGTCCTAGAGATGAAGTCGGCGCTCGCGCTTGCGCCACTGGATGTGCTTTACCTTGACCCCGACAGATGTCGTGCTCCTCACTCCACTCCCCGTTACAGCTACAAGTCACAGTCCTAGAGATGAAGTCGGCGCTCGCGCTTGCGCCACTGGATGTGCTTTACCTTGACCCCGACAGATGTCGTGCTCCTCACTCCACTCCCCGTTACAGCTACAAGTCACAGTCCTAGAGATGAAGTCGGCGCTCGCGCTTGCGCCACTGGATGTGCTTTACCTTGACCCCGACAGATGTCGTGCTCCTCACTCCACTCCCCGTTACAGCTACAAGTCACAGTCCTAGAGATGAAGTCGGCGCTCGCGCTTGCGCCACTGGATGTGCTTTACCTTGACCCCGACAGATGTCGTGCTCCTCACTCCACTCGCCGTTACAGCTACAAGTCACAGTCCTAGAGATGAAGTCGGCGCTCGCGCTTGCGCCACTGGATGTGCTTTACCTTGACCCCGACAGATGTCGTGCTCCTCACTCCACTCCCCGTTACAGCTACAAGTCACAGTCCTAGAGATGAAGTCGGCGCTCGCGCTTGCGCCACTGCGGTCAGTGGCTTACGGCCTGGTTTTACGTATGGTTTTATTATGAATTGACCGTTATTCATCGTTCTCTTCTTCTGGGCAGGGGTGAGTTTAATAGTTGTTCCTTTTACCTTCACCCTATTTTTATCTGTCATTGATGAAAGCGTTTCTCCGTGCGAGTGATGATGGCCGGAGGTGGAGGATTTTCTTCTTTCAGTTCCCTTATCATGGATGTAATCGATACCTCTGCGGTAATCAGGTATTTCTTCGATCATCTGGGGTGGACTGGGATTCAGCTCGATTAATTCACATAGTACCGCCACAATATCTTCTTCTACGGTTGATATCGGACAGGGTAAATTCCTGGCTTTCTCCGTTTCCGGGGTTGCTTCCCTAACAAGGCACTCGATGGGAAATAACTTCTGTATCACATCTATCACTTCACAGGGCTTACCGGGGTGATATTGTTGCCTGCAGGTGTAGCATTTTTTTCCAACTTTTTTTATAACACCTTGCAATTAAAACAATAAATAAAAAATTTCTGAACGCCTCATACAAAGCTTGGCGCTAAGTAATTCTCAATTTAAATAACCGAACCGAAATAAATAACCTGAACGCCTCACACAAAGCTTGGCGCTCTCTAAATCACAACTTAACATATCTATACTAATGTCTGCCTTCTCAACCATTACCATATAACCATAAGCCTGTTTCATTTCATTTTCATTTTATTTTTCATCTTACAAATTGGTTTCCCCGGTGGCAAGGAATATTAATTAATATTATAAACAAAACTAAGACTACAACAAATTTAACATTTAAACATTACTACTATACATCAAATAACTCATTACTCTACTAATATATAACTAATTAACTTATTCCTAAATTCTCTTACACTACATTCCTCAATATCTACGGAGTCAAACACACCTTCCAAATTATTCCATTCTCTAATTGTTCTTAATAAAAATGCATTTTTTCCAATATCCGTTTTTATGGGCCATTCTATAATTTGATGTTCATGCTTATCTGTTCGTTTCTTTTTTTTCAATTTCAAAAACTGTCCAAAATGTTTCCACCCGCCAATTTGCTTATATATTCTAAAAAAATTACATAACCGCGTTACCTTTCTCCTTTCCTCCAACTTCTCCCACTTTAATTCCTTCATCAACTCTGTCGGACTCACCCACTCTCTCACAACCACTCCCTTTTCATTTCTCTTTACCTTCCACTTCCTGGTTTCATTCGTCACTCTCCTTACAGCCATTCTCTGTGCTTTCTCCAAAAGAGTTATTTCATTTATTTTATATGGGTCCCAAATTGCACTCCCGTAATCTAGTATGGGTCTTATGAGTGTTTTATATGCTTGATTTTTGACATATTTGTCAGCATGCTTTAGATTTCTCATGACAAAGTTAGTATTTTTAATCGATTTCCCAGTAACCCTTTTAACTTGTTCCTGCCAATTTAATTTTTCATCAAACCAAATCCCTAAATATTTATACCCATGAACAACTTTAATTTTTTCACAATTTAACTTATATTCTACTTGCCTTCTAATCTTCCTTCTTGAAAACTGTACCATCTCACATTTACTTGAATTCAATGTCATTTCATTTTTATGCATCCATTCCATTAATTTATTTAAATCATCTTGAAGTGCTTTCTCATCTCCTTTATTCTCAATACATCGATATACAACGCAGTCATCTGCAAATAATTTTATACTAGATTGTATGTTTTCCGAAATGTCATTAATATAAATTATAAATAGTAAAGGGCCTAAAACACTACCTTGCGGAACCCCTGATTCAACCCTAATAAGTGACGAAAATGTATCTCCCACTTTTACCTTTTGAGTTCTATTTTTCAAAAAGTCTTGGATTATTTCAACAACTAATTTATCACTTATTATCTCATTTAATTTATTGATCAGAGCATGATGGGGAACTTTGTCAAATGCTTTCTGAAAATGCTTTCTGAACACCCCACCTACGGCTGTCACCTTAGCGCGGTGGTGGGGTTTGCGTTGGCCAATGATCCATTGCAGCTACGCCGGCGAGCATATGCTCATGTGTAAGGGTTACCCATGCCGGACAGGTCAGTGGTGAGGTCCAGACAAAGAGCAGCCAGGGTCGGCCTAACCATGTCCTCTCTTGAATTTGCGGTCCCCTCCCCTCCCCTCGGGCCGGCCTTCCCCCTCGAGATGGTGATCCCCCTGAAATCGGGTTCCGCCGGCCCGAATCCTCACACCCCCCGGTCCGTCCCCATTCCGGCCTGGCCTCCCCACCAGTGTTGGACTTCCCCGGATCGGGCCCGTTAGGTCGACCCCTCCCCATGTCCACCACTTATATCAACAAAGTTAAATGCAAAAATGCAAAAATAATGTGCGCAATATAACCTCGTCGTTGACGCGCCGTTAAACCACAATAATCTAATCTAGCTTTCTGAACATCTAAGAACACAGCATCAACTTCTCCTTTATTATCTAATATACTTGACAACTCGTGAGAAAGAATTGTTTTATGACGTCCCACCGATCAGTGGCTTAGCTATGAGTCGTAGTCGTATGAAGTCATAGTGCCAACATTATGACTCATCGCAAGACAAGTTTGAACATTGAACCCTGCATCTGGTTGTGCTGTGATTAATAAAATAATGTATTTTGCATCTTTTTATTCAACGTTAAAAAAGGTTGTTGCTTAGTGAAAACTAAAACTGATCATTTTGATTCATTAAAAAAATCGTAATTTTAATAATATTTGAGCAGAGTGGGTCAAGAGCCTGCCACATTACTACATGGTTTCATGATTCTCTTCACAATATTTTTGTACTCTGTCCTCATCTGATGTTCTCTGTTAGACTCATGACGTCCAAAGCTAACAATTCCTTGTGCCATTGATCTTGAACGTGCGTCCAGCATGAAGACAAATCTGCAATGGTCAGCTCTCAGGTGCTACACCTGTAGCTGTTATTTTCATTTTTTGAAAGTCCTTGATTAACAATCCACTGGTTTTTTCGAATTGCTATTTCATGTTGATGTTCTGTGGACATGGCGTGAACAACTACGTCATACCCATCTGGAAGCGTTTCTTCGCAAACGTTACAAATAATTTGTATCCCTCCGCCTTTTGAGGGACACAAATACTGTTTCTCCACATCTTTCTGCTTGTAGGAATAGATCACGCACGAGTTTCAATGACTTCTGTGAGGATGTGTTCTTAAGCGAACCCAATGAAGAAAACATTGCTTCATTTTCCCGATGTGAAGCGCTGTCATTGTGGCTATCTTGGTTTTCTGTCGACCACGTTACGCAAAACTGGCAGTACCATCTTTTACTAGCAGATGGCAATTCTTCATCTACATTTTGACTGTCTGTCCTTTTAGTAATCCGTACACACTTATTTGATGGCGCTATCCACTATTTTGCATAACTGGAACTGTATTCCGTCCAATCAGAATTCTATCAATATAATTCAAATACAGAAGTCAAAATTATTTTGAAGACTTTTCCCATGCCTTGTATTTTTGTTGGGACGTCGTCATCGACCAAGTTGATAATGTGGCCAGAGTGAGAGGTTGTCAGTCGCTTGCGTCGCTCCTGCCTCCAGAGATTGTTGTTGGACTGCCCGACCGTCTGCCTCTCAAGCTCTTTGATTTCCTCGGGAGTCTTGGAAAGCCTTGCTAGATACTCTTCTTCCGTAACGGCCATATCGTCCTCCAGAGGATCAACGGGAGCCTCCAGATGGTTAATTTCATAGTCCACATCAGCTTTCCCCGCCTTGAGTTTCCTGTGTGACTTGTGTGGCTTTGGATGCAACTCCAAGCGGCGTCTATTAGATCTAGTAAAACTGGAATGCTTTTGAGTTTCTTCCGCTACCTTCCACGCTTTAAAAGAGATCATGTTATTAAATTTAAGCTTTTTTCTCAAATATATAGCCATGTATGGTAGCCAAATGTGTAATCAACTGTTTTGTATGATAAAATATGCTAGAACAACTTTTAATTAGACACTTATTTCGGGCCAGATTACCAGATTTCTCCTGACAACAGATATTTAAATGCTCGTTACATTGCCTATTAGCATAGGAACTATAGCATACACCACATGTTCGGGGATATACTGTTAGGTTTCCACCACCATTACATCTGGGTGATTTGACAGGGCATCCTTGAGGAGACTGGCTGCCAGAAGAACAAAACAGAGTTACATTTATTGCACTGGTACTTTCCTTCGGGATCGGTGAGTGTCTCGGGAGCTGTGAACGCTGAGGGAGAGAAACAAACCGAGAACTCGCGGCTTCCTCTTGCGAGGTACAAAGACCGGAGAAAGCATGCAAGAAGAAACGCCCGTACAATAGCTGTCACCAAGAACACGTAACTTATTCACACTCTCATACATACATACATTCACCTGGGGGACCTTCACCTGTGGACTTCATTGCCATGACGAGACTCGGCATCACTCAGATATTCGTACAGCTCCTCTTGTTCGTCGTCGGCGTCCTCGACGTTGCCGAATTGCTGGGACATGGTCGTTGTGGTTAACTCATGCGTTCCAGGAACTCCCGGACGTGCAGTCTATTGGCCAGGAGCTCGTCAGTGGCGACATCGATTCTGCTGTCCTGATGGCGGTACTTTGGTCTCCGCGGCGGCATAGGTTCCCGGTTATTCTGAATCCCTTCGAACTTCATCCTATGTGGAACTCTATTTTTACCAGGGACTCTGTGAAGTAAACCGTTTTAATATTAATACTGAATTATTGCTCACATCATTTGGGTTTTCTTCTAAATAATGTTAAACAAAGCGTTCTTATGTTTTATAATCGTATGAATTCTCTACTCGAATAAAAAAATCTGAGTTTTATTATTTTATAACAAACCTATGAACGACCAAATTCCACACGGCACGTTGGACATGTAACGGGAGGTTATCGCTGTAGAAGGCCTCCACGTGGTTGTTGCTCTCCTTGAACACCGACAAACCGGTCACGCCGACGACAGGGAACCATGAGATCGCATGGACGCGAACAGTGGAGAGCGTTTTCGTCTGCAAATGACTCTACGCATTGCAAACCGCTCATCATGCGAGTTGCGGGCAACAATGGTAGACTCCTTGGAACGCTCTCGAGTACTTTTCGTGACAACAGTAGTAATGGGTTGCCTAGACTGTCGGTGGAGACGAAGCATAAATCCGGGTTCGAGTCTCTTTGCCAACGTGCGTCATAAATTTTAAAATTATATTTAAAATTATTATTAAATTATTAGTTTTTTAGTAATAATATTAATATTTATTAATGTATTGTACACAAAGAACAAACAAGACATGTAAGTTACATTAAAGTTCAAATGAATTGCTCGCAAGCTTTTAAAATAACACTCACCAAGGCAATGAAAAACTCATGTGTCTGTGACACATTAAACAATGTTCAATGCTGTTTTTGCGGGAGCCACATTATCATAATATTTGTCTGAATATTATGGAGCCTTTTGCGTTTCTTGATCGGGGCCTGAGAGGAGGGACGTCCAGCTGTCACTCTCTAGTTAATACTTCTAATCGGAGGATTAATCGACGTAATTGCCAATGCTGTATAGTAACAGGCTTGCAGTTTGTCTTGATGCAAATGCTTGGCCTCGGCACAGTTAATCCATTGTTACAATACTCCTCCAAGGTGGCCTAGGACAGGGTATAGTAATAAACTATGTAATAAACTAGTAATAGACTAGTAATAAACTAGTAAGAAACTAATGACACCACCAAGGATGAACCCACCGAGGTTTGGGAGCCACCAAAGAGAAGGAGGAAGAGGAAAGCGATCAAGGCAGAAGCCGAGCATACATCTTCAGACGTGCATCTAGCTTTGGAACCTGGTGTGGTGGTAGTAGGAGTCAAGAAGAAGGCTGTGCATGTGAATGAAGCACTTGGATGGAGTCGTGACGATGAAGAAGAAAATGAAGAGAAACCAAGTCAGTGCTAAGGGTGAAACTGCACCACTGGTTTCAGTCGCCACAACACTTCCTGCCATTTCTATTACCCCCGTGGTCTCTCCCGCCATAACAATCCCTCGTACGAAATCTGTCGTAACAGTCACTCGCGCAGAATCAGGAACTCCCGCTCTCATAGTTGTTATGGCCGAGCCAATCAAGAGGGCTTAGGAAAAAAAAACATTTTTAGTTTAGTTGTAGAAGATTAATTGTTTGGAAGAGTTTGGGATTTTGGTGATTAAAGTAAAGATATTTTAAAGATGTATTTACTGGTTCCCATTATTATTTTATTTTTATATTATTGTGTGATTCAATAACTGGCATTCATCAGCTTTTCAACAATACAATTATAAACAAAATGAACTGATGCATTGTTGCTTTCTATCATTATAGTGTGTTTCCAAGACAACGTAATGAATTTATATTACATTGCATTAGCTTGTCACCGTAGTCATAAACATCGTCATCTTTCTGAAGCTGTCGCAAATTCACATTCCTTCTTGTTTTCTTCCAATTGTTCTACCTTCCAGTCTCATGCTTGTTCTGAATCTTTCTTGGATTCTTACAGCAAGCTTGAAAGTGTCCCACCTTATGGCATAGCCTGCACTTTGCATTGACCTTGTATGTCCCCGATATCCACAAGCAAAACATGTGATGTGATGTGATGCATTAGTCTTTTCTTCAGTTCCTTGAACCCGGTTGATAGTCGAAGCTGTCGTTGATGGTAACCTTGGCAAATCTCTGTCTTTCTGATTGGCATCTTCCCAGGATCTCGATGTTGTCAAAACGGACTCTAGGGTCATGTCCGGCCCAATATCAATAAGTTTTCGCTTCAATTCTCTTGAAAAAACCTTATCGAGTATTTAATCTGGCAAATGTTCGTCTAATGTTAATGTTCGCAAATGCTCGTTGTTCGTTGACAACACAAAACCACAATGTAAAGTTTGGCGTCGTAATCTGATATCAAATTTGTGAACTGTTTCTCCCTCCTCTTGATGAAACGCTCTAAATTTGATCCTTTCATACGGAATGTTATTTGGTGGTGTGAACTTTGCAGTCAATGCTTTAACAGTTTAGCCGTATAAACGTCCTGTCCTCTTGCAGGCACAATGTTGGGCAGCGCATGGAAAATATCGAACATCCATTCCAGCTTCGTATAATAAAGTTGCATTCTTCCTGTCTGGCTTTGTGGTGTTTGTGCTAAGTAGATAATACTCGAAACACCTCAACCATCTCTTACCAAGAGATGTAGAATCACCGTTACAATCAAAACTTTTGATTGTACCTACTACTATTATCTTCTGCCATGACAAATAGCAGAGATAATCTAAAGAAAACTTACTGTCAACAGTTTCAAAGTTTTACCCTCGTCGCCAATATAATATCCATCCCGGTATTACCTAATAAAAAGTCAACATCAACTTCCTGCTTTTAATGTCGCTTTCGTCGAGTTTTATAAAACATAAGACAATCAGTGAGCAATGTTAAATACAGACCAGGTTAAATATAGGTTTTATTTAGGTTAAATAAATCCATTATACTACAACAATGTATATTTATTTGATGGACTTACCATCAAGAGGTAATGTTTGCAGACATAATGCCATTACATGCACTGTGTTTCTGTTCGTTTTGCAATCCCACATTCCATGATGTGTTCAGCTCTGATAATTACACACTTCTAGAATTAAAATAATTTTTTAAAACTATTTCCTTGGTTACAATGATTTCAAAGATGGTAATAATCAGCATTTTAACAATTCGTTTCTAAAGATCTCAGATTGTTGTGCCCTAAGTATTGTTCAAAGCGGTGTAGACTGCCTTCCTGCTTTGTTTTTAGGTCCGCAAGGCCTGCACTGAGCTCTTTTTTTATTGTAGAAGTTCTTCGATTTTCTCAGTATGGGCTTAAAAGAGCCTCTTGTATCTGAATAAATACCAACTGCAATATGAAAAGAATCTGTCTGTTCTCTGTTCTGTTCTAAATCTGTATCTGTTCTGTAACGATACTTGTCACCGAGGCTTCTACGGCGCCTACTATTGCGTCAACAATAGTTTTCGATTTCAAAGCTTCAGAGACTGCGTTTACTATGAGCTGGGTATTTGAGTTTAAAATATCAACAACACGCTGTTGTCAAGTGTCTTGACCTATGTCCGCTGTCTCCGATTTCTTTGTTTTCGGGGGACCCATTGTTGTTACTTGGCAGGTTCTAGGCAGGTGAGTGTAGTGGTCAATGGGCCATGTACTTCACTATTGAACCTTCCAGTGTGTTCAACATTTCCCAATAGTGGTGTGAATTGTGTCCTTAGCTGTTATCTGTACAGTAATCTCCTTGTTCTTTCACAACATTTTCCCCCCTTTTGTTATCCACTGCTCATATTCGGCTTGTTCGTCGGGAGCAAACAATTGATATGTGATAATGTTTTCTTTACAGGCAGGGCATTGCCTAAACAGACATTGCTCATTGCTGGAATCACGGCACAGGCTCAAAGCTCATTTACAATATCTTTTAGCGTCTGCTTTCAATGACTTTCATTAACGACATTTTCTGATCAAGGGCTTCATACTTTCATGTGCAGCACACGGACATGTGTCCCTTCCAGACACTTATGGTTGCACAATCCAAAATGACCGAAGCATACAAAAAATGTAATATCCAAAGTGTGTAATTATGATCTTTGGTGAACTTCATATGCAAGTTATGGAGGGCTTCATTTAAATATCTCTTCTGCTTCTTCAATCCCTCCCGTGTGATGAGTCCCGCTTTGCAGAACAAATACGGCTGTTTGCATCAAGCTCTAAAAAGTGTTCTATGTCATCAGACACAGCCCTGCCTTTAAATGCATTGGAATACTCTAATATGTGATTTCATAAAACTGAAAACTGTAGGTTTTTAATATTTTTATCTGCTGTATATTTGAGGAGAGTGGAGTGGCGGAGGTAAAAAGTAATTTCAATATTATTAACGAATCAATTAAGTTCGCTTATAAAGAAACCCATATTCATGACAAATAATCAATGTTTTTTCACAATGTTTTCGTAATATTTTTAAAATATAACACCTGCCACAACTTGATATTTTTATAAGCTCTCCTTATAGATCGCAGCAATTGCTTTTGTTATTCGTTTCACTATTTAGAATTTTTTTAATATATAACAGAATTAACAAATATTTACATAGTTACTACTCTGCAGAGTAATGATACACATGTGCACATAACACTCGCATGTAAATGCGTACAGAGGACGTTACCAACCCACGCCAAACAATGCATGTGTTCGCACATTAGGACATATTTGTGACACATGGTTAGAAGTTCACATGGGAGTGCAGCATGAGTCTTGCATTTGCTGCACAAGTCATTCATCTGGCAGAGTCACTGTTGCTGGCTCGGGTGCTGCTTCCTCTTCTCGTTCAATTAACACACCTCGAGTTCCGAGGACGTTGAAGTACCCAAACTTGCCGCCGATAGCATGCGATGAGCGTAGTAAGAAGGTTCGGACAGCATCCGGAAGATTGCCGAATTCAAGATCGTCACTCGCGGACTTGATGTTTTTGTTGGTGCTAGAGTATCGCCTTAGGGTTGGTCGTCTAATCTCTATTCCTTTTGATGCCTGTTCCGATTCTTTCCCCTCCGTGATAGCCACAACATGGAGTCGTTCTAAAAATACAAAAGAAATCCAAACAGTAATTAATGAACAGCTAAACAGATACATGAATAAGTAG